>JBBMOE010000001.1:6667476-6962759 GCA_037975065.1 Chaetodon trifasciatus | reverse complement strand
GCTCAGGCTCGTACCAAAACCTGCACGGCATGGTGGCGTTACCCCCTCTGACTGCAGACACTGAGGCCTGAGCTGAGTCCACGTGGAGCTTCACACCACTGAAATGAACTGTAAGGAATACAGACAGAACATCTCAGAACAGAGCTTGAAAATATGAACACATTTTTATGATTTGCATTGAAAACAACAGCTGAAGCCTGAAAAAAAGGCGAATGATTAGATCTAACATGAACATATGTTTTATTTTACTTTCTTTGCTGCCATTTCCTTTGAGGAAGTTATGGTAGAAGAAGCTGTTTGGTTTTGTGGGGGCAGTCAGGGCCCAGCCTGAGAGAACCAGCTGAGCGAGGCAGCAAATCATCATCATCATCATCATCATCCTGGCTCTGATGGCAAATCCTGATCCTTGATGGTCTCAATCCTCAAGCCCGTGGAGGGAAATGTGCTGAGCTCGTGAGACCCTAAAAGCAAAGTGCAATGATTACTTTTGTATGACACAATCTGATGTAGTGACAGAACAGCGCCACTAGAGGGAAGCACGACACCAGGTTCACAAACTCTTAATTCAATATAAAAATGAAATGTTGCCACAGCAACTTCCAAAACAAGTGCTTTAGAATTCAGAGAAAGTATCGTTTTCTGCACTGTTACTTCAAAGTATTTAAAATATGTAAATGTTGACGATTTGCATTATACTTCTGTTTTTGTTTTTTTCTACATTGCAGGTACGTCATAACTATTCCAGTTAAAAACATAATTGTATCCTTAGCCAGCACCATTTAAGATCATAACCCACCTGGACGTCAGGTGAGAAGAAAAACATAAAAAAGTCGACATACAAAAGAAATAAATCTACATATTAAGCGAATTTCAGAAGCTCATTTGACTGATGAGACGATTCGCGTTTGCAGTCATTTTGATCACATTTATTTTCCCCACTCACCCACAAAAACCTCGATAATTCCGCTTGGCTCGTTTAAATCCTCTCGAACTGAAAGCTTTGATGCTGAGCAGCAGAAGAAAAAGATGTGCAGAAATCAACAGACTTTTGGGAACAAATCAGAACTTCAGATGCTCAGCAGTGTTTCTCTGGTCAAAGAAGAAAAAGCAGCAGTTTCGTGTCCTCCAGTCTCTGCGGATGATGAAACAGGTGCAGCCGCCGTCAGTTCATCATGATCAGTGTGTTCTGCAGAGTCGCAGGGCTGAAATGCTGCTCGACCACTGGAAGAACAGCTCAGACTGCTGAGGGGGAAACTCACCTGTGTGTGTTTCTGTACGCAGTGAGCGGAGGGAGGACAGTGATGCCACATATGGACAAGTCCTCCGGTTTCATTCATCAATATTGTCCATTTATACATACAGACATAAGCAAAATAAGAATGTTTTTTGTTTTATCTTCAATAGTCTGGATATGTACATTTTAACAATTCCTCAAACTTTGAAAATATTTAAAAAGCACATTTAACTGAAGGGCTTAACATTCATTTGTATCAAACTCGCCACTTTGTTAGTTATTCAGCTAAATCATTCAGTTTTTTTCTCACCAGACAGATAAAGTATGACTTTATGATTTCATCAAACGTGATTTATACTGCAAGGCAGTTGAGCAGTTACAGAATCACAGTTTTTATTGTATATTTTAGTCTGATTTTATTCATTAGGACCGTACCGAGCAGGCTTGTGTTGTGCAGCTGTGTACGGATGAATATCTTGGGAGAAAACTGCTTTGCATCCCTCCTTAACGCTCTGAAAGCAGATGTTTGTTGCAGAGGTTCCCCACATTGACTCCAGCTGTTCCTTCAAGCACTATGATCTTTTATAGGAAACCCTGCTATGTTGTGGAAAACATACACATCCACATACAGTCCAGTAGGCGTAGACGTACACAGTGAGGACAGATGTGTCGGAGATGCACCACATTCATTTCATAGAGATGAAAGCTGTCGCCAGGGGCCAAACATACCAGGACTGTGGGCTTAACAGGGAGATGAGTGGCTAATGGGGTGCAATTAGTCTTGTAAACAGCAGGCCAAAGTCCGGTAGTCCAGCATGGAGAAGACTCACAACATTTTTGTGTGATTTGGACACTTTGTGCAGGAAATCAGAATGACAGCAGGTTCTTTGAAATGTTTCACTTTTATTTGAGAGCATCAAGTCCGGCTGCACCTTCTTTTCATGTTAGTTTTAGACAGCGGTATGTTACAAAAGGAAGTTCAGATTCTGGATTATATCAGCATCTGAATGCTGAGATGCCCCCTAAAATGAGCAGTGGTAGTGCTTCTTCCTCCCCATGCTGCTCCCTTTCTGCGCCCTGCAAATGGGCCCAGTCTGTTCATGCAGAAATCAGCCACCAATACCCACTCTGACCGTGCGGCCATCAAGGGGAAATAAACTGTCACGCAACTGGTGACATTCATTTACAAAAGCTCAAACTCAAGCATGACAAAGACGTGTTGTGTGTCTCTTGGTTGAGAGGAAACGCACACAACGATTTCTCTTAACATTTAATAAATGATCTCAGTTCAAGACCAACAATGAATAAAAAAAAAAGTAAAACAATGTTTATTTTCTACACATCTTTCTACGTATTTCACATTTGTTGTAAAAAGGATTAAATTACAATGAAATTATATGTAAGACTGAAGCTGCTAAAATTTAAAAAAAAAAAAAAGTCACGTGAAAAACCTGCAAAAAGCCCTTCAGTCTGTCATTTCATCATTTGATTGCCAGAGCTGTGTGCAGCAGTTTTAAGGGTTTATATTCTACTCTTGGACTCTCTTCCAGCATGGAAATGCCAAAATATTCTCCATATTGCACAGGCCCTGCGTCATCATGCTAGTTGGTGCTCGAGGACACAGCAGCTGGACGATGTGCACAGTGAGAGCATGCTGGAGAGGATGTTTGTCGTCTGTCCTCTGCAGACTGTCAGAAAATACGGTGGAGAGTGTTATTATCAAGTGTCCCTGAAATCAATTTGAGTTTTTAGAGGGAGAAAATAATACAGCAAATCTAAGCGAATTCTGTTATATCCAAAGCTATTAAAATTCAAATCATGGATATTTCATAATGTGTGAGCAATGTCAAACAATTCTATTAAACATAAAAAAGTCTCTATTCAGAAAGTGCTACGAGTGTTACAGTCCAGGAGCCGGCCAAAACGATCTTCATCCAGAGAAACCAGTGGAGCACAGAGCAGACGTCCGAGATCCGTTACTCTGCTGCGGTCCAAGGAGATGGAGTGACTGGATGAGGATGGAGCACTGTTAGATGGAGACCCACGAGTTTCTAGTCATCGCAGCCCAGCAGCTCCATGCGTAGAGTGATGCGCTCGTGCCACTCCCAGGGGACGACTCGGACGTAGCGGGCGTAGAACGGAGGCTCGAACAGGTTCTTCTTATGAGTGTTGTTGTCGATGTTGCCTTGGAAAAGCTGCAAATAAGCGTTATGGTTAACAGTTATAGCAAAATAATGACTTATTGAGCAAAGGTTATTCAATTGTGTTCAATATCCCAAAGAGTCTTCCCCAAAAAAAGAGTTGATGAGGAGGAAGGACATAACTTAAGATAATTCATGATGCTGTAATGTACAATAATGTTTGGTGAATGCATCCACCAAATGCCATGAGGGGCTGTCAGTCAAACTGAGCTGCTTTCTGACAACCCGACGACCCAGATGAGCCCCACCCAGACGTTCAGAGCACTCAGACAACAGCCCCGGGCGGCCTCATTTTCTCCCAGTAAAAACATCAAAGCTCGCTTTACAGTTTTATTGGATCATCTCGGAGAAAAGAGGCTGTGATGAGGAGAACAGGCCGTCCACTCCTCCAGCAAGAGAGAAAAATATACTGAAACTCATCAAAAAGGGAAAGAGAGAGAAACAGGAAGCCAAGCTGACATTATGTGTGACTTTTTGGGACTTAAAAGTATTAATCAACACTCATATGTCTGACCTTATCATTGCTGGTGTTCTCCTCCTTCACTGTACTCCACGACTCCCCGTCGTTACTGTAGGCCACTTTAAACACCGACACAAACTGCACCACTCCGAAGTCCTTGGCCCCCTGAGTGATGATGCCTGTGAGGCGCTTCGTCTTCTCTAGATCCACCTGGTGGAGGAACAAAGAAAACTGTACTCTGCAACACCCGCTGAGCCTCCAAGGACATTTTACCAGTAATGTCACTTTGCCTCTTCCCTCACCTGGATCCACTCTGAGCGGTTGTTGTGGGCGGGCGACCAGGCGTTTGTCTTCCCCTGCTTATCCAGCCGGGCAAACTGAGGGTGCCACGTGAAGGTGTCGATGCCCCACGTGCGGAAAGAGCTGGAGGCCGAGAGCTGCCCGTCCGAGACGAGGCGAGACTTCATCCCCAGAGGCTCTGAGCAACCTGCCGCGTTTGAATACACTGTGAATCAAGAGCAGACGGAAGGACGGAGGGAGGGAAGCCAAAGCGACAGGAAGAGGAAGAGGAAGAAGAAGAGGGGGGAAAATGAATACACCCAAAGAAAAGACAAATTAACTTCACCCTTCAACCATTTGAAGAAAATTAGAGATTCAGAAGATTAAGATGTTTTTACACCCACCAAAGACCAAGAGGAAAGAGAAGAAAGAGGCACACAGAGGGGGAGAACGCATGCAATACAGTGCATTGAGCTACATATTCAGTGTGTATACGTTCATGCTTCCCTGTGAATGTTTTATCTGTTAGGTCAAACAGGACAAAAAGACATAGGGACAGAGGTGGAGAGAAACACTGTGTGTCCCAGTCCCTGCCTGCGCCTGGAACTGCTGCTTTATTGTCGCATAGTGAGGTCTACCCACAGAATACTGTTGATACTATACATTTTCTATCTGACCACAGCTTGATGGAAGTGGAAATAAACTCTCTGACTGTCATTACGTTTGTCGGTGGAACCACAGCAAGAAGAAACCAAACACAGTAAAACAGAGAGAAAAACAAAAACAAAAGAAACGTTCTACACTTTTCCTCCTGGGGTTCTCAGCGGCTATAACTGGGCAACGCATTTGTTTTTCTGGCCACTATTCTTATCTGTTTTCGGCGTGTTTACCATTGAGCTCACAGCCCACCAGCTCCATGCGCAGCGTGCAGGCCCTGCGGCAAACCACGGGGATGATGCGGATGTACTGGGCCACGATGGGAGGGTCAAAAAGGTTGGTCTTTGTGCTGTCGTTATCTGCGTTGCCCACGAAAACCTGCACACACAGGGGAGGAAATGCTTTATGTAAAAGCTGCTGGGACTGTGAGCACAAAAGCTGTATTTAACACAAGGGAAGTCCTCTAACCTTGTCCCTCCGTTGGCCATCCATTCTGTACGTGGTATAAGAGTTTCCATCGAAGCTGCTTGCCACCTTGAAGGCCTTGATGTACTCCGCCGTGCCCATGCGACTGGCACCCTGAGTGATGATGCCCGTCAGACGCATCTTCTTCTGCATGTTGATCTGTAGTCAACAAGTCGAGCGTCAGTCAACCTCACGCCCCTCGCTGCTCAGCCTCATGATTCTATTCTCTTATTTGAAGCGTTCGCTGGTCTCACCTCGATCCAGGGGTTCCTGTCGTGGGCGGCGGACGTCCAGGCATTGACGATGCCTTGGTTGTTCAGTCGAGCCAACTCGGGGCCCCAACGCTGAAGACCCAGGATGCCGTAGTGCACAGAGGAAGCTGAAATCTGGGACTCCACGATCGCTCCTCCCTCCATCCCCAGCAGAGAAATGCAACCTGGGACACAACCATTAAAGTATGATGAAGGGTAGGAGCAAGTAATTACATCTACTTCTGTACTAAATGTGTTTTTTTACATAGTATTCTGTCATTTGGTCACTTCAGGAAACTTAGTCTTTGGTGTTGTTTGCATTTAACTTGTTGAACAAGGTTTCTGAGGAAAAATAAGAGATGAATGAAGCGTCATGGTGGTTGGTGAACGTACGTAGCTGACACTGCTTTCCCACATACGGTGAGGGACACTGGCAGGTGTAGTCTCCATCAAGATCTCGACATATCCCCCCGTTAGTACAGGGCTGGTTGGCACAGTCGTTCACATCTGAAACAGACAAAAGCTCACTGTTTTATTTTCAAGCTAGCAGAGAAACATTTTGTGAGCCACAATAGTCACAAAAAAGGAGGACTGTTCGAGAGGTGGTGCACACCTGCCCACAAACGGCTCAGAGGGAGAACAGAGGGGGGTGACGGCAGGTGGAGGGCTACAATAGCCTCAGTGTGTCTCCAACACACAGCTGGTGACAAGGAGCGTTTCTTAAATCGAACATGATGACAGAAAAGAGGGCAATGCTGAGGACACTCTGGGCAACCACTTTAAAGGGATAATTGTATTTTGCACCATGACTGGATGAATGAATCAGTTAGCCCATAAACTAACTCTGTGTACTGAGCCAAGTGGATAATGAGAACAGAGAGCATGAAGATCTCTGATATCCACGAAGGACAAACAAACAAACCAGATTCTTTAGAATATATTTAGTGTTTCAGCTAAAAGTGAAGTTAGTCAATGTGTCATGTGTGAGGTTTTCCAGCCTTTTCTCAGATAGAGGCATTGCTTTCCTCCACCATAACCATGGCAACAAACTCTGTGGTCACTTCCTGTCTACTACCCATGCAATGCTTCTGATCTCCACAAGATGGCGAGCTTGCACAGCAATGGGATCAATGCTCAGCTGCACGTTTTACTCTTTCCATTCATCTTAAAAGTGACCTAAATATTTGCACAGAGGGATGCTAAACCAGGCGGTTAGACTAATGACAACTTAAACATTATTCAGACTTCACTGTCAATACAAGCAATGAGCTGATGAGACAAAGATCCAGCAGTGCTGTGCTGCTGGAAAACCTGCATTAAGATCCCTTGGTAATGACTGTCTTTGCATATATACATTATGGTGTGGTCAAAAACAGTAGTTTTGTCAGAGAATTGTTGGTTTGACTGGATCTTAATGCACGTTTATGATGTTTTCCTCTCCCCGACCCAACATATGCACTGAGACAGTCCTCTGTACTGAGAGAGCACTGAGAATGCAGCTCCACGCCCTGCTGCTTGCTCTGTACTCTGTTTTTAACTGTATTTTCTTACTGTCATTGAGTGGTTTTATTCCCCATCTTATTTTAAATTCATTTTCTATCTCTGTTTTTATGTCTGTTCTGTCTTTTCATGTATAGCACTCACTTGGTGCATGTGGTTTTTTTGATGTAAAGCACTTTGAGCCTCATTTCTTGTATGTGCTATACAAATGAAGTTTATTGTTACTATTATTATTATCATTATTATTGTTATTATTATTAGTATGTATATATTTGGGGTGTAAGGCAAAGCTACTGGTTATTTCTGTTTATGTCTCATCTGTATTTGGATCATAGTGAAAGTGCACTTAGTTCATACGAAAGTTGTCAGAAATAATCTGATGTTTTATTTCCTACTGCCATTTACACTCCAGTTCATGTCCCTTCAGGACACATTATCTGTGCATATGATGTATTCGTATGATATGGCTTTTGTATGCAAAGCAACGCATCCCATGCTAAAACTGATGTTGAGCGCACTGAAGTGATTCCACTGAAAAACAACCCATGAAATTTCATTTCTGTCCAGCCTCTTTTTCTCTGTCTACTCTAAATAAGTCTCTCAGGCTTCAGAACTAAAGCAGATGACAGGTTGACGTAATGCCACATGGGTCTGTTTAATTCTTGTTCCCGTTAACACTAAGAGGATTGCTCACATCTTAGAAACAAATGCCTGTATGTCTGTGACAACGCTGGCACAGAGCGGCTAATATAATAAGTCCGAGAAACAGGTGATCCTACTGAGAGAAGCACCGCGAAACGGCTTTACTGGTTGTTTTGTTGTGTTGCTTTGACGTTCATTCAAAGCAAAAGTGAGTTAAAGAAATATGGTAGAAGTGTCATTCTAACTTCCTCATTGTTTCTACTGTTACTTGCAGATTAAATGCTCATTTCGTACAAACTATCTTTGCCTTGTTAACCTCTGACACACCATTCAACCACAATCATATCATTAGCTTCAGCTTTGGATTTATGTCCGTGCCGATACCTCATTCCAGCCCCTAAACACCAGTCCAGCCAATGACGTCCGACTGAGTCAAAATTAGAAAATGTTTGGGAGTAGACGACCAGACTGCACAAACACTACAATTGGTGGTCAGGCTGTGGGCTTTGGGCCGTGCTGTTCATTCACAAAAAATGTCTCTTTAGTAATAAGTCCTGAGAGTTTCAAACTTCAGTTTTATTCTGTAATAGATCCTTTTCAGACTCACTCACTCAAAGCTGTTTCAATTCCAAATTACGGGTGTCTAAACTCCAGATTACGATGATGACATTCACACTTGTAAAGCGTGGTCGTTACATTAAGAAGGTCGGATGGAATTCACTAATATCAAATTCTTGGTCTGATTAGGTCGAGCTCGAGCACAAACAGATGCAGTGTTGAAACGACGTGGAGGGCGTCTGCATGCTAAGAGACTTGGAGTGGCCTTTCGCTAATTAGCCAAAGGGAATGACCGCAGAGGCCGCTGAATGAGATCCTTTCATGAAACTGCTGAGCTGACTGCACGGCTCTCTCGCCGCTGATGCTCTGACGGGATGGAAAATCCTCATGTGTTCACACTGAGAGAGAAAGCCGTTGAAAGTGGAGCCTCATGCTATTTGTATTAGATGCTCTACTTTTTTATCTAGGCCATGAAATCAGCGCTTAGTGGTTAAATAAAAGTTTTCCAAATTCCTGAACAGATAAGATTTCACATGAGAAACTGACAGGTCGGTATAAACGTGTGTAGAATTTAAAGATGCTTTTGGTGGATGTAAATGTGTACAGGGTAGAAAACAAGCAGCTCAAACTCATTAATCACATCCAGAAGAAACCTACTGATCTGGCAGTGCGCTCCCTCGAAGCCCGGCTGGCACTTGCAGATGTACTCGTTGAAAACGTCTCCTCGTCTGGTTGGAGCGATGATCTCGCACGACCCGTCGTTCTTGCAGGGGTTCGGGCTGCAGGGTCCTGAGAGGCGGATGAAGGAAAGGGGTTAGTTAAAGGAGTGATTTGACCGAGCTCCTCCTCCAGTAAGGTTCCTCGTGGATGTACCCGTCTCTGTGAGGTTGCAGGTGTCTCCACCGAAGCCATCGGCACAGATACAGATGAATGGATCGTCTCCTACTCCGGTCACACATGTTCCTCCATTGTGGCAAAGGTTCACCTCACAGTAGTCGCCTGAGTGAACGAGATTGAGAGAAACATGGAGGGGTAGGTATAAAAATCCAGTTTTAGCTCCTGCTAATGCAACGCATACATGACACATTTTGTTCAACAATGGTGGTGTATAACTTGTTACCATTGAAACCAGAGATTTAGATTTCTCCACTGCCAGCAGCTACAGAAAACTAGACTGCAGTGCAGCTTCAACACATGTCGTTGTTTTGAAGCCCTTGCTGTTTCTTGAATGAGAGAAACTCCTGGCATCCTGATCTTGTTACGCTGTCGTTGCTGCTCCCTCAAGCTGAAGAGGACAAGCTCCCACTCAGTCTGGGAAATGAATGAATTCGGTATGTTGAGTAGAAGAAAACGGGGCAACGTGAAGAGCGAGTGATGACAGTTCATCACAGAATCCTTCCTGGGGCTCATTTATTTCTGTATTTTTTAGATATATTACTTTACACACTGCTGGGGACCCTGGTGATCAATAGCCTTATTGATCTTATCATATTAGCATTCATTTGTTCAATATATTTTGTACTATTAAACTGACTAATAACTAAACTTATAAAATAAATGTAGTGGAGAGCAAAGCACAACATTTGCCTCTGAACTGTGGTGGATTCACTACGTAAATGGTCATATTTTCAAAATCCACACCATCAGTCTGTAAAACAGGCTGTCGGCTGAAAAGTTGCCTCCAGGCCAAAATAACCCTGATGACATCAGCAGGGCTCTCAGTGGACGAGTAGCTCTCTCAGTCACAAGAAGATGGGTGTGAAGTGTGAAAGTTTTCCAGTGTAAAGCATCCAAGGGTTGATTTTCATGACTAATTTTCACAGGTGTCAGAATCTGAACTGGGAGGGGAAAAAGATGGATGCCCAGCGTTTCCTCTTTGTTGCTGTAACGTCTGGTTTGAGCGTTTGGAACAACAGCGGTGCTTGCAGCGTCGGCTGTGAGGCCCAAAGTGCTGAGTCACAGATCCTGGCTGGATCAGGGAAATAATGGCAGAGACCTCGTGTGGGAGCGGCAGGGCACCGATTTATGAGCCACACCAGAGCTGTCAAAATGACAAAACCTTAACCTCATAATCTTTGCCTTTTTTTTTTTGTTGTTTTTAAACACACGTTGACTCATCAGACGCCACGTCAGAGTCAACATTCATGCTTTAAACAGCCCCGGTGGAACTACTGGACTTTGCTGTGACTTTCTTTGGCATCTGTGAGGTAAAAACCTGGAGGAACTTTGTGAGTAATGCAAAATTCCTCTTTTTGGAAAGTGTGCCGCCACAATAATGAGGCATAAAAATGTGGTATTGAGTGCGCAGACATTATAATTTTGCAGATTTTGCCATTGTGGTCAAACTGTTTTGTGCCAGAATGCATCTGAGAACTGGGCAGACTGGCTTTGCTAATGCTGTGACATGTTTCAGCATGAGAGCAAAGCTAAGCACAAGCATTTTGTGTTAATGTAATTTACCAGTGGGAGGAATTTAAACAGCAATCAGTGTGAGCTAAGATCAGGTTTTATGTGGCTCAATGAATCTGGCTGCAATGGAGTTTGATGTGAAAACAGGTACACTGCAAATAAATGTTGGACAGAGGTAATAGCTTAAAGGATTCTGTTTCAACTCCATATTTAAGCAATGCATCTTGAAAACAGTTAGTGCTTCTTATCGCAGAGATACTGCAACTAATACTTTGTCCACAGGTGGAAACAAATTTCAAACAAACACCATAATTTTATGCAGCCAACACAGCCAACAAGATTAAGAGCTTGCAGGATTATCCAGGTTGCACAGATGCATGCAGCTCTTTCAGGAATGAGCAGTTACACAACATGACAGTGCAGCAGCTCATCAGTGGCTCAGGACACGCAGCACACCTGACTGACAGGTGGGCAGTGAGCAAAGCGACAGGCTGCTGAATGTAAACAAACATCAAGGCTGCAGGAGGTCGGCAGCCAGATCGAGTAAAGACAGTCCAAACACTCCCCAGCTGACTTTTAGACGCTGCTGGTTGGCAGCGTGTTCAGGTCCAGGTTGGATGAGAGGTGGGTGGAGTGGACAGGTGGTTCATGCTGGCTCCAGACACGAGCACATATGGTGTTATTTTCCTCTCCATCTGCACCACCTCTTAGTGTAACCGGATAGGGGTCCAAGGGGACAATAATACATTTAAATGTAAACCCAAGCAATAGTTAAATGTGTACAAATCTATTGCTTCCGTTACACATTGCACCCCCCATGTGTTATCATTACAATTCACAAATTATTATGCGCTTTAGGTGGTGCATGCAAGAAACACACACACACACACACAGGAGCTGCTCACTCGTGCAGGTAACAGTTCCTTTACAAACCTGCCTCTTATGATTCAACCATCAGAACTCTGTAATAACAAAGTCTCACCTGTAATAACAGAGTGGCCTCACATTTAATCAGTCTTTCTACCGGACAATAATAAACTGGCATCCTGGGATTAACTTACACTTACAAATTACATACTGTTTTAAGGAAAAACTGCTTTATCTAATGCCTGAACCAGGAATGTTGACAGTAATTTGGTGACGGGTAGTGATAAAGCCAAATGAGCTTATTGTGATTATTGTCTTAAAACTAAAGAGTTGGCAAACAGTAATTCCAGCAGCTAATTACTGAGGAAAGACGTGGTTTTTCATGACTAACCTGTTGCGCATCTTCCCCTTTGTCATTCATTTAACCCCCACTTTTCCCATGACCGAGGCGCACAGCAGGGAAAACAAAACTGGAGCTTCACGAGTCAAGAAAAGGAAAACAAGACTAGGTGGCACACTTCAGTGCCAAAGTCTCCTTGTGGATTGAATGGGGGAAAAGGTGAATGGTGTCTGGTGTTAGAGGTAGAAACTTGTGAAATACTACACACACATAAACAGCAGGAGTTGAGCAGAGTTGCGTTTGAATGCGAGAAATCAGATTTGATACGTGTCGGTGGTTTAAAAATGACTTACCTCGGACTGAGTACAGGCAAAGCAGGAGAAGAGATGTTGTAACAGTCGCTGTTGTGACATTTCCGGGACGTTTCATCTTTGTTTACCCTCGTTTTGTTTGTTCCGCCGGGTTGTTGTTTGCTCGGAGCGACGCGGCACCGCTAAACGTCTAACTAATGCTGCCTTAAGGTGCTGTCGGAATATGGGTATTCCAACTGAAGCGTCAGAAGGAACGGCGGAGTGATGAAAGAGGGAGCCGGGATTTTTCGATAATACCCGGGTTAACTACATGTGACGTTAGAGGGGCGGAGAGCTGGGAACCTGGTCAGTAAACAGATGAGATGCGTTTCGCAGCACGTTAATTCACGGTAGCCTATTACTCCAAATTCCTGCAATTTTTACTTTGTGATTCGTTTAGAGGTCTCTTACACGTTTTCTCATTCTTATAACTTCAAATTACAGCTACAAATTCAATCTAGTCAATATATTCTCATTTCTTTTTGTGCCTAACTATTGTATTTGATATTTATTTTATCATAAGATAATCAAACACCAGCTACAGGCCGTATTCACTTAATTCTGCCTCTTCAACAACTGTGATGATCTAAAATTAAAGTCACTGCAAACCATCAAACGGTGGAATTGGCTGATAATCCCAACATTTAGTATTTTTTGAAAACCTGTTTTATGATGAGTATTTGAAGGCATCACTACCCCAGGTTGACAGGGTAGGCGGGGCTTTGAATTAGCCCCATGGATTATTGACAGGCTATTTTGGGCAGCCGTTTCAGGTGAAAATGAAAGTATCTGTCACTCAGACTGACACTTAAACACACCTTAATTAAAATAACTGTCAGCTTTATAGATGAGGTCTTTAGGGACAGCATGTTCCGCTTTTATTAACTTTGGAGGAGAAGCATGAAAATTGGAGTGATTTAACAATTTGGTACTTTGAATTAATCCCCGTGGGAAACCCCACCATTTGACCACTGCCAAGTATTTAAGGACCCAGCAGGCAAAGTGCAGCTCAACCAGCTCCAGTTCTGAGGCCAGTATTCACTTGGGTCTAGTGAACCGCAGGAGCATTATTAACACCATATTTGACATGAGGATATGAGGCTTGTGGAATCAGTGACATCTTTTCAATCACTTTTCAAAACTTATGTTTAAAAGAAAAAACAGACCGTTAGTAATTCTAGCTCATCGTTTTATTTCCAATATGGCTTATCTGTTTAGTATTATTATTTTTATCTTATACTATTTTATTGTATTATATTGCATTATATTAAATTTTTGTATCATTATAAGCCATCTTATTTGCCCCATTGCTTTCCTGAATTGTTTCAATCCTGGTTCAACCATGTTCAGAAAAATATTACAACAGGTCAACAATAAGTAGAAACATTTAAACACGTGATCTCTTAGCCAATGTTTAATCATAAAGTCGTCAAAAGAAAAGTTGATTGTGGAAATTATAATATTGCTCTGGAGGAATTTAGGCATAATTAAAGTTTATTTTACTGAACTTTGCATCACTGGGGCGAGGAGCTTCGTGAAAGAATCAGTTGAACTCTGTCGCCATCATGTGGACATTCACTGTAACTACAACAGGGATCCCTTTGTCCCAGTGACACTCTGCTGCAGGCCACGTTTAACTTAAGACTCACTTGTCACTTTAAAGCTGTGATCAATTAGATGCCAAACCAAACCAAACAGTAGCGTAGTGACATACAGTAAGTTTCTTGTACTTGCACATTTACACTTGGCCCGCCGTGTATGCGTATGTGTTAAGGTTTAATAAGGAAAAGTGAAATAAGCATCAGTTCTATTCTCTGTTAAATAAATAAAACCAGCTAGAAAAGAAAAGAAAAGTTAGTCAGTCAACATCTGCTGGTACATTCCAGTCTATAGGCTAAATGTTATGTAACAGGTTTCAGCTCACGTTCCTGTCACGTTCAGGAAGGCCCTCGTTGGCTGTATGTCACACTCAAATATCCATACATTCAAAGAGGAAATACTATAATATTAAAATGGATTTAAATACTGGCTGCATCGTTTTTTTATTGTCAAAAATGCGTGCAAGAATGGCAATGTACTGCAACATTTTTCTCCACAGCTCTGTCATATTAGAGTTTGAAACGATTCTTGCAACCAAGATTGGAACAGAAAAGAATATTGTAATAAAAAATATAATATATTTCTATTATAATAACAGAAGATATGCAGCATAAAAAAGGCACCACGTGATGTTTGACAGATAAGGGGCGTGGAAACGCAGTGACTAGCTGCACAGATGCTACGTCACCGCATTATTAACCAATGAGAGAGCCTCTATGCGATGCAAATTCCAGATTCTTCTGGGAAGTGGAATCGGAGATGTCGGAGAAGCTGCCTCTGTCGGTGCCACAGCCAGTGTGGCTAGCTTGGGCTCTGTGAATCAAAAGGGCGTCTCACACATTAGCCAGCCATGATTTAGAAGAACACAGAACAAACAAAGGAACGAAATGCGCGAACATAAATAAGACCTGTCGCTTTGAAGCAGGAAGGAGATTCATCCCCCCCCCAGCCGTGGTGAGTAAGCTAAAGATGCTGGTGCTGTGGCAGATGATGCTCCCACATCAGATCGATAATTAACGGCAGAATTAACGGACGTTAAAGACTCTGATACTCTGCCTTAGAAAGAAAACGAGGCTGCTTTTCGTCCCGAGCATTGCATCTGTGAATTTAACGCGCAAAACATTCAGGGTGGTCATCAGGCTCATGCAAAGGGCGACGTGGTTTTCATTTAGACCTGGGGGCAAACGAAGATGCGGCGGGGGTCGTTGGCCTGCTCCTCGACAGACATAACGCTAACACAGATGTGCAAGTTAACATCCTGTGTTTGTTTTCCTAATGTTTCAACCCCTTTCGCGCATTGTTAGCCAGCTATCGATAGCTAGCAAACCTCAGTGTATGTGCCCTTGTGTTGTGTGAGCCGCGAACAAGAAAGAAGAGCTAATGCTAGCAAAATGTTCCGACGCCAAAGTGGGTCGTTTATTTATGTGGCGTACAATGAAAACACTTTCTCTCGGCCTTAGCTCGACACAGCTGTCAGATACACTTGCTGGATTTGTTTGTGGTGGGTGAGACTGGTGTAAACTGAGGATGTGGGGGCGAGTTATTTAATAAAGCTAGTTTTATGCAGCTGTCCATTATTCTGGCACCATGTTTGTTTGGGGCTGATTTGTGTTTACAGGTGATGTTTGTATCACTCCATCACTTCTGAAAGACTATTTTGTAGGTGATTATCTTAAATTCAGAGTGGTTGTAATCTCCTCTCTGTGGTGGCAACACACCACTCAGTAAAAGCTTTTTTGATACCTATTATTAATGACACTTTATTGGCTTTGAGGAGCAGGAACTTATGGGCAGAGAAACATACCTGATGTGTTTTTAGCTGATTTCAGCTCAGAGACACTGGTGATGAGCAGCCGTACGTTCAGTGTACTAAATGTGTTGGTGATTCACCTTTGACCACCAGCCAAAAGCAATCTACATTGTTAAAACTAGATTGACCTGCACAGAGACCAGCGAGTACAGAACGTAAATGTGTAGCTTAAATAATTTGTACATCATAAGTGGCAGTTAATCCAGTATCAATCACTAACTCATTCATTGACTAATCACCACTAAATTAAATCGCCATGCTTACTGGTCAGTTTGTGGAATAAGAGGACGCAGGCTCAGTTAATATAATCAATGGGTCAATTTATTTTCTGTGTTTGTCTTCAGGTTTGACCTCATCACTGTGACTTCACATTTTCAGACTTTTGAAGTCTTTATTGGAAAATAAGATGTAAGTAAAAAAATTTTAATTCCTATTGTATCACCCTCTTTATTATGCCGCTGCTTGATCACAACAATGTTAAAATAAACATCTGTTTTTGTGAAATCCCCGACCACAACTTCCCTTATTCGTGATAATGCAATGCTGCGGCCTTTTCTGTACTATTCACAGTTCCTGTTCTTTTTTTCTGCAATTTCACAGCTCACAGATCACTTTAATGCTTTTAACATACTGTATGTAACCTTTAAGTAGATATGTTATGGTATAATAGGTGCACTGCATTAGGAGTGATGTTACTCAGTGCAGAATATGTTGAAAGTTAAGATTTATTTTAAGTAATGTCAGCACCTCTAGTTTCCATGTACCGAGGCTTTGTATTGGCACGTTGTGAGCTGTAATGTAATTAAGGTGAGTGTGTTAAATAACTGTGCTTTATCTGACTGAGTTGTTCTCACTCTGTATTCCCACAGATCTGTTGCTGCAGCGCCTTGGGCACCAGGAGGACAATTAGGTCAGCCAGACATCATCAGATATTTCTCTTTTCCATTTCTGTGCTTTATTCCATCCCTGACTCAGAGCTAAGCAAGAGCTCAAGGAAATAATTGGATTATTTTGTAAAAGTTCCGGGTGCTTTTTATGATTGAATATTTAGATAACGGGTTTGTTTAAAAATTCAGTTCCTAATTAATTGGCTTTGCAAATATAATTGTCATTTGTGTAGGGAATGTACTGAAAGAAATCCACTGTTTTGTTTTTCAGAATAACCATGAACACCCACGACTCAGACGTGCACACCATCTCACCGGAGCTGCCAGCCATGTTCGACGGCATGAAGCTGGCGGCGGTGGCCACGGTGCTCTACGTCATCGTCCGCTGCCTGAACCTCAAGAGCCCCACTGCACCCCCGGACCTCACCTACCAGGACACACCCCTCAACCGCTTCCTCCTCAAGTCCTGCCCTCAGCTGACCAAAGAGTGAGTTCTCAGCTCTGTGTCTGTCACTCTGTCACGCCAGGCATTGCCATGGAAATGCTAGTCAGCCATCTGGGGCCGCAGTGAAGGTAGCAGTTTGGTTGGCGGTGGTCCCATCTGTCATCAGTGTTCCTGAGTGTGCCACATGTCTGTACTGGAGATGTCTGGCTTTAAAGTCCGCTCTGGTGTGAATTAAACACTAGGCTTTATTAAATTATCCCAATGGTAGACTAGGTTTGTCACTCTCACTGGCAAATAAAGACTTATTCACCACAGGGCAAGAACATTTGCATATATGATGAAGCACGTCTTTCCCTCGAGGCGACTCTGATGTCTGCTATAATTTGAATCTTCTATGTGGTTGTATAATAACCGATGCAAACTAGCGGTTGTTCGAACAGGGCAGCGGGAGGCAGGTCTTCTCTGTGTAGGCTAAATAAGGTTACCAGCTGGGCGCTAATGTCCTGTAGATTGTTGGACATGCCTTTAAACAAAGTAAACATGGTTGTTTTTCCCAAACGAGCATTGCTGTCTGTGTCCTGTGGTCTGCTGGTGTTGTAATACTCCAGAGTAACTTTCAGCTCTGTAGGGTGGCTCCCTTCATGCCTTCATCACAAGTGTCTTCTTATATAACTGGTTGTTTCTGAGCCCTTTGCCTCTCAGCTGCGGTGTCAGTGAATCTGAAGGCCACACTGATGTTTACATCTCTGTCTGGCTTGTTATCATTCCCCCCCGAGCTGCCATATTTTGCTCACAGAAAATGTATGCCCCAGTGTGTCGTTGAACTGAGATAATTGGAGTCCTGGAAGCCGTCAGCATTGTTGATGCTGTTGTCGGCATCATCTGTGTGGTGTCTCCGTGTTGTTGAGAAGTCACATTTGCAGCTCATAATGACATCCTGCGGTGTTGCATAACAAAGATCAATTACACAGTGGAAAGCATAGGAGGGATGTTGTGAGGTTAACAGAGTCAGCAGCATTTTTTGTTTGGGGACATGCACACCAGGGTTTTGGCTCATGTAGAGGACAGTACAGAACAAATGACCTTCTCTTGACGTGCATCTTGGTGTTAGCATGATTTTTCTTTATCAAGAGGAACTTATTTTGCCGTTATTAGATTAATTTGACAAAAAAAAGTCACAGGTATGCTTCAGCTGCTGGCCGAGGCTAGAGTTAAGGATTGTACAACTTCTGTGATGTGAAAGCAGCAGTGATGTTACAAGTACCAATATCAAGCCAGCAGCCAACACTAAACAGACCAGTAAGAGACAAAATATAGGCAGATATGATTGAGAAAAGTCAAGTACAGTTAAAAGTCAAAAGAGAAAGGAACCCTGCGTGAGAGCAAAGACCGCTGGATGGATTCAAGTCTCTACTAGTCTGATATCTACCTTTTGGGTGTATGAGCCGCCAGGTTTCCCTCTACATATTTATTTTAGCAGTTCTTTGGGCTACTTGCCAGGACAAGCCATTTAGTCTTTATTCATTTTTACAAATGGTCATGTTTGTTGTTTTCCCAGCTTGCTGGTATCAAAAGCCTGAAACGTTACTTCTGAACTTTGATCTGGACTTCAGATCTTTGCTTCATCAAACCACAGAGATGCATCTGTTTCCCCTTTCCGTTACCTAACAGCGACGCAGAAACAACAGCACGCACGCAAACACAGTATGAGAAGGTGACATTTACCATCTCAAGAGGCTGACTCTCACTAAGACACAAGTCAAGTTTTTAGTTTAAAGTTAGTTTACATTAGTAAGATTTGTAATTTCCAATGCAAAAGACAGTTTTGCAGTTATCAGCTGAGGTACTTCTGTGAAGTGGTAAAAGTTCTTAGCTATATGTGTACATAACTGTAATTTAAATAGTCAAAAAAGTATCAATTGTGTCCATTAATGTGTGTTTTTCAAACTGATGAGAATGAAAAAGCCCAAGATAAGATAAGAGCTGTTTGTGTTCTTAGCTGTCTGTCGCCTCGATGAACCTGGTGGTGCGCTCCACCTCCACCCACGTGTCAACAATGAGGTTATCCTCTTCCCGTGGACATAGATTAAGCCTGCACAGTACCTTCTAGAAAAGTGTGGTTAAGCTTCAATTTACAGGTGATTACATTATCACCAAAGGGAAGCAGTCTGCTTTTTGATTGACAGCTCTCTTACGTAAGAGTGTACTTTGTCAGTGCAGTAATTGTTGGAGCCACAGTAAGAGGTGAGGCAACACAGGGTTGAAGGGCTTGTGCAACTGTTGATGTAATTGAACCCTTTGCCGTCTCTGTGTTTTATGGACTGTATGCACAACTAGTGTCCACTTTGCATCTGCGCTTGAGTTCACAGTTATGCTGATCTTGTTAATTTCATCTCATCGCCTCCCAAGATGGCCCACTCTTCACTTCATTGTCAGCGAGTCAAACGAGAAAAATCCAGATAGGATGTTACATAATTGAAGGAAAGTGAGAAATAGGCAATCAGATGTTTGCTTATGCGTAATTTCCAAACACTGTGAACACGTCGGACTTGTACTCTTAAAAGCTTTTCAGTGGAGTTTGGTTTGTCTTAAACTGAGCCTATGAACAAAAAATTTCCTAAATTCCCCCTTAAATAGCTGTAAAACCTGTTTATAACTGCAGCATTACATGAAAAGTAGACAAATAGTTGTTTGGCTGTTCCCTGTAGATCTTATCATCAGCCGTGCTCTTGATATCGCATTGATGTGGCTTTTGTTTCTTTGAAAAAATGGCAAAAACAGCAGCTAAAAGGGTTTTCCTGTCAAGTTGTTCTCTTGGTCTCAGCGTGAAAATAAGATGGGGATTCATGATAATGCACAACACAAAGCACCACATTTCAAAGGAATATTACGTAACACAAAGATTTGACTCCTACGGCAAACTCCTACTGAGGTGTCGCTGGAATTCAAGTAGACATGCACACAGTAACTTAACAAAACAGAACAAAGCCGCAGACTGACATTAACCGCTGATGTCAGTTAGGAGGGTGGAGCAGTCTTGCAAAAGCTGCATCAGGAATGTGACTTTGTATGCAAACTATGTGCCATAAGGTTCATGTCTGCATCTGTGTGTCATGAAGCGCCAGTGCAAGTGTACCTACTCAGGTGTTGATGTTATTTCTGGGCTCATATTGAGTGCATTTGCAGAATAAGCTCATATTTCTGCATCAAATTTAAAAGCAGAGTCGTATTTTCTGTTTTCCAGGTACATTCCTCCCTTACTGTGGGGTAAGAGCGGTCACCTCCAGACAGCACTGTATGGTAAACTTGGTCGGGTGAGCTCGCCTCACCCCAGTGGAGTGAGGAAGTACTTACCCATGCAGGACGGGGCCACTTCGACCTTTGACCTCTTTGAGCCAGTGGGGGACCATCGAACAGCAGGTGATGCATTTTATCAAGATTGTTTTTGTTGATTGGTGCAACTTGGAGGATACTTCTGAGATGATGGCTGATTGACTCTTTCCTGCCACGGCAAACACCGATATCGCATACTTTGTAATTCTTAGATGTATGTTGTTAGTCTGTCTGTTAGTCTTTCATTTAGTCTGTTCATGCAACACCTCAAAGAGGTTTAGAAAAGCCCCTGAGACTTGGCTATATAGATAAAATTCATTTGAGATGCATAATATGATAAAACAGACTGATGAAGTGCTTTTATGTCGAGCTTTGAATATTTTTCTCAGGTCTTCCAGTTCAGCTACGATAAAACAAAGGACTCACTCACGGCTGTCATGCAGTTGTGTGAGGGCCGTTTTCAAGATGGATTCCTCTCTGAATGCCTCAGCTGAACTCTAACCCTTCCACCTCAGCTTTGATCTCGTGATCCTCTCAGAAAGCTTAAGACTCACATGACATTTGATTCCCAAAAAAGTAGCGTTACTGTTTCCATTCTGTTTAGCTTAAGCTATATTTGACAGACAAACAGCCTCATCCTTTGTTTTGGATCGGCTGCAGCACTTTGCCTCACTCCTTTTTAATACACTGATGTGAGCGACATATTTCTTTCCGATCCTTTTCACCAGATGACATCACCATGGTGATATGCCCTGGTATTGGGAACCACAGCGAGAAGCATTACATCCGAACCTTTGTGGATCACGCCCAGAAGGACGGTTACCGCTGTGCTGTGCTGAACCACCTCGGAGCTCTTCCCAACATCGAGCTGACCTCTCCACGCATGTTCACCTATGGTGAGACCAAAGAGCTGGCTTCAGTCCTACTTTACCACTGAGAGATGAACCTTCCCCCTCAGTATCACTTCTTTATATGTGATGGGATCTGGAAAAAGCAGTCACATGTCGAAATTTTACCTTTTGGAGATTTTAATATCACCTAGAAGCTTATTTCAAGCTCTTTTCAAACCTGTTTTCATTATTTTTATATCTGGTTTGTATCAAGTGTTATGATCACTCGAAGTCAGCTGATCAGTAGGATTTTTTGGAGCAGAATTTTGAGAAAAACAGGTTTAAAGACAAGGATTATAAATCAGAACACGACCAGCTGCCTCAAACTCTCTCCGTCTCTGAAGCTTCGACATCTCTCTCTGTGCGCGAAAATGCGTATTAATATGACTTTGTCTTCATGTTGTGTAGTTTACTATGATTACGGTGACCAGATGTCCCGCTTTGTGCAGGACAGTCACGCAAATTGTGACGTTGTCGCGATTTGTTATTGACAGTGTCGCTAACCATTCGCGACGTCACAATTTGCCGGACGTGTGAAAAGTAATGGAAATGCGTGACTGTCCCGCACAAAGCGGGGCATCTGCAGTGTTGGGAAAGTTCACTTTCTACATGAACTAGTTGAACTAGTTAAACTGAGAGAGCGTGTCGTTCACAGACACCAGAATGAACGAGTCCACAGTTACGGTCATCAGGCAGTAATACAGTGCGTTCAGTTCACGTTCGCCCAACATATGAACGAGTTCATGAGCTATCGTTCAATGAATGCGTTCAGGCACAACACTGGACATCTGGTCACCCTAACTATGATAGATAAACCGTCTTCGTAGGCTATGTAGAGTAACAAGTTAGGGGTGGATTTCATGCGCTGATCGTTTTTCATTCGTAGGAGATAACGACAAACAGAGTGCCTAATTTAAATAACGTTTTTAACATATTAAACAAGTGAAATATAATGAGATATTTTCAGGAATGATAGACAAGATGTTGTAAAATAATAATTTAATGAAAACCCAATTTCACCAATATTTTGACTTTTGACCTATTTTCACATTTTCCTGGAAAAGTGCCAGCGCGACATCCGACGGGTTTTCCTAGATTCCATCACATATTATGAGTATCCAGGAATGATAACCCAGTTTCTACAATGAAAATGGGATTTGATTTGGTCTGATGATCAGTAATACTGCATCATCATTTTTTTTGGCTGTGCTTCTCTTATCCAATTGTCTGGTGTGGCTGAGGCTTAAGAAGCTCTGGCCAGAAGCAGTTTTCATAGCAGTGAGCACAGCTGAGATATTAGTTCAGAGCATTTTTGTAAAAAATGATATCTTTTGGTGGCACCGTGACTTCATCTTGATGTGATCTGGTTGAGTCAAAGGCATTGGAATGTCATCATAATTATCCATCTTTTAGGCAAATCTCAGTACATCATTTCAAGGTAAAGGCTTTAAGAGCTACTAAAGCTCCCAGAATCAGAGATAGTGTTTCAAACCTGAGCTCATTTAAAAGGTCTGAAAGACACGAATTTAATACCCTGAGCTAAAGGCACCTTCAGCTGGAAGTGCTGAGCAGGGAACAACGCTCTGTCCTACAGCTGTGTTATGTATTGATTGCTACCTGTACCGTGTCAGGGTGCACATGGGAGTTTGCAGCTATGGTCGGCTACATAAAGCGGACGTATCCTCAGACCCAGCTGATCGTGGTGGGCTTCAGTCTGGGTGGAAACATCGTCTGCAAGTTCCTGGGCGAGAACAGGACGAACCAGGAGCGAGTGCTGTGTTGTGTCAGCGTCTGTCAGGGGTACAGCGCTCTCAGGTGGGTTGTTGTCCTCTCATCTCTTAATTGAAATGTAGTTTCATCAAAGCCCCTTTATAACACCGACACTCGACGCACACACTCTCTAAATATAAACAAAGCTCAGCATAATGCCACAAAATGATTACTGCCTGCATAATTGTAAACCCATGTTTAGTCACGCGTCTACCAAGCATCCTTATTCTGTTTACTATTTTAATCTTAATTGATGCATTTTTTTGCCAAAGTTACATTCGGACCACCTTTTTAGACACAAGACTGACAAGACAAATTGTAAAAGCTTGTGCTGAAGAGCCGTCAGCCTCACAGATTGGTTGACTGCCCTGCGCTGGTTCACCCAGTCATTTTTTCCACAGTTTGCTCCGTCTTTGTGGTGCGGATGGTTTGTGTGTGTTCAGGCGATGTAGTCTACATTATGGATCTTTGCCTAAATCCCTTCGCCGGTACAGTGCAATGAACTGAACTGGCTGTTTGACCGCATGGCCAGAATAACTCACTTTGTGTGCACAGCCATCATTTGTGAAACACGCTGGACAAACAAATGCATTTGGACGATGTTTTTAAACCACGGGTCCGTGTGGGCGGGAGCCGGCTCTGTACACTGTGTTCATGTTGGACTGAGCCACTCCCTCTGTGTTTTAAATGCAGCCAGCGTCTCTTGGCACACATGACAGGCTGGGTCTGTTAAAGTTTGGATGTAGGCAGTGGGGAAGGGTGTGTTGTAGAGACTGGAATGTGCAGTTTTCCCTTTTAATGGATTCTCCTTTGAAATCAGAGTCCAAGCCTAAGCTGTCACTCCTGTCAGTGCTTCCTTTGAGAGCTGTGGATTCCTCTTTCCAACAGTTCATGTGTGATAAACAAATCATACTTTTGATTACTTTTATAGCTGTATTTGACCTCAAGTGGTGTTGAAATGCCAAGAGGAGAATAAGAAACAAGCCTAATGATCAGTTATTTGTTAAATATCTTCAGCAGTGTTGGTTCAGCCTGTCTCAGTCAGTGAGCTGCATACTAATGCCTGACACCAGTGCTACTCTCTGCACCAGTGTGGCTCTTTGTCCGGTGGATTACACAGGACATTTAGTGTGTTGTTTGGAATGCAGACAGGCTGCACAAAGCTAACTTCCTGTGTGTTTGTCTTTATCTCTCAGGGCCCAGGAAACATTCCTACAATGGGACCAGTTCAGGCGCTTCTATAACTTTCTCATGGCTGACAACATGAAGAAAATCATCCTCTCACACAGGTATCATTGTTAGTCCTGAACATGCAGTACAAATCGTTCCCTGTAGTTTCTCATTCCTGTGAAAGTCTGTTCACACTTCACACACATTTCTGCCAGAGCAGGATCTTAACTTCACATCAATATAACAGACAACAGGGATTATCAATTTTGCAAATGTCCCCTAAACGTCCACATGGCTCATCCTGTGGACACAGCAAACAGCTTTCAGGGCATCTTAATCAGTCATTTTGAGATGGTTTTGGACTCTAGATGCAAGCATTTATATCAGTCATTGATTTCATAAATAATGTTTGTGTGTGTGTGTACCCACTGTGTGCATTTTTTACATGTTACAGGCAGAGTCTGTTTGGAGGAAGCTCAGTTAAGATGTTAGATGCAGATCTCAGTCGGCTGTACACGGCGACGTCCCTCATGCAGATCGACGACAACATCATGAGGTACGTGGAAGTCACAGCTCTCAGTGCTGCCTTGATGTCGTAGATCGTCTGAAATGGATTTATCAAGTGGAATAATTTAATAACCCTTCCTTGTTTTTGGGTTTGAACAGAAAATTCCACGGCCACAGCTCCCTCAAAGAGTACTACGAGAAGGAGAGCTGTGTACATTATATTCATAATGTAAGATCTGCTTTTGCATACGCCTCACATCATGTTTGTCTTTTTGGTCTGTTTGTGTGTTTGTTTGAAATATGGATTTTTATTTTCCAGGTAAAGGTGCCCCTGCTGCTTGTGAACTCTGCAGATGATCCTCTGGTTCATGACTCACTGCTCACCATCCCTCGCACACTAGCAGGTAGCTAACAGTGTCATGACAGCAGCAGCAGTACTGAAGCCCAAATTTTGTAGATTTCATATGATTCTACACACATTTCTGTAAAAGGGACAAACTGTAAGTGAGGTGGTGGGCTTGTCGTCATGTCGTCATGCCGTCATGCGTCAGACTGCATTATTAATGACCTAATAATGTTTGTTTTAAACCAAAAATTGCTGTTTCCTGTGGCAAGAAAAGTGCTGGTCGATCAGTTCAGAGTAAACTCTGTCCTCCCGGCTCAGAATGTGACTCCACTCATAAAAAGGGAAGAAAAATGGGAGAAAATGCTCAAAGGCTGCAGATTATGCTGTAGATCAAAGTCACTGAGGGTTATTCTGAAAAATAAACGTGTAATAGTATTTACAGTAATGGATAATGATAATAATCTGATTTTAAGTGACACTGATCATGTGTAAATATTCAGTACACAATCAATACTAACACTGCACATTTTGCTCTCAGGAACATGTCTGTAATCTCAAAGAGCCTTCTTATGAGTTGGCTCTGCACCCTGAACAGGACAGGGTGTGGCACAGAGGTCAGGTCTATGAGTAATGTCTCTGGTGTGTCACAGCAACTGTAACATTCAGTCACACACATACCTGACTGTCCCCTATGTGTTTAAAGTGACTCTTTCACAGGTTCCCAACATCAAAACCTTTATCCTGAAATGGATCCAGAGTGGTTGAACCTCATTTTACAGGCAGCAAGAGACAATCTACTCTTTGACCGCCTCTGTATGACATAGTGCTTATCAGGCGTTCCTTCTCCTCAGCCTTTGCTATATTTAAACTCACTGACCACTTTTTGGAAAAGGAAAATCTGTCATCTAAGTGTGGGGGTGGATGAGTCATGACTGGAAGTACTTGCGACTCAATCCTGTGTGTGCGTCTCCAGAGAGAAACGCTCACTGAAAAGAGGATCAGCTGCCCCTTGGCCTCAAATGTCGATACGCTGACTCACGTTTGAGGCTGAACCGAACAGCTGCGAAGCTTCATTCATCACATTGTTTGAATTGTAAATCAGCTTTTTTCTTTTCTCATATCTCTGCCTTTCTGTTTAAACCCAGTATTTATGCACAGGTGCAGATCATTATATCATTAGTATTTCAATATTTATAGAATTAGATTCCAGTGGTGGCTGCGTAGGATTATTTCTGACTTGTGTGATCGATCCAGTTGGCGATAATAAGTCCAAAAATGATGTCAAGAAGCTCCATTTGAAAACCTCACTAGAATCTTTAAATGTAAAAAAAGAAAAGGATATTCAGCACATTAATACTTTTGATTAAAAACTATTGATAAGAAGAGTTTACAGCTAACTATTAAGTCAGATATGGAAGTAGAAGTGTCCCATTTGGTTTATATTCACCTCTGATGTGTCGTGTTCTCAGGTTATTGCTCCTTAAATGCAGTGATGTGCTAAATGTGATACAGTAGAACAGGTTTTATGGAGTGAAACAGTGAAAGCTTCAAACAGTAATTCATTACAGTCCTGTCGCAGTATGTGTTGTGCCCACGTGACTCAGCGTCTTTTTTTAGTACGACTTTTCCAGCCCGTTCTGTTCCCACCTGTCACTCAGCTGAGACGGAGGCTCTCCGCGAGCACTCAGTCGTCCCAGCGCAGCTCAGCAGCCGCCATGAATAGTGCACAGCGGTGAAAGCCCCGTAGGATCTTAATCATGAGTCAGCCGCATCAGGCTCACCCACTAACCCAGATAAGAGCAGGAGAATAACGAGATCCGGCCCAGTCCTTTTCAAGAGACCACTCTTCCTGGTCGTCCACAGCTGCGGCATACGGCGAATCAGAAAGAGATGGTCGTCTGCTGCGTGGAGATGATGTGCTTTGAGTTCAGGCTTCATTAATTTCAGTCTGAGTGGATTTGTGACCTCTTGCCTTATTTATACACACAAATCGCAGATGTAGCATCAGTCAGCACCCAGGGGTCTTTTAAGGAAGGATTTGAAACATGGTGTGTAGGTGTGGCACTCAGTCCTGTCATGTCAGTTGTTAATGATTACATGGCCAAAAGTATGTGGACACCTGAGCATTACACCCATATCCGACTGTTGAACATCGTATTCCGAAATTATATATATCTTGTATGCCTTTAATGTGCTGTGATGACAGCTTACGCTCTTCTGAGAGACTTCTCATAACATTTTGGAGCCTGGCAGCAGGGATTTACTCCCATTCAGCCACAAACGCATTCATTAGGTTCAACACAGATGTCAAGCGATAAGTTCCAGTTCATCCTAAAACAGTTTGCTGGGGTTCAGGTCAGGGCTCTATCCAGACCAGTCAAGTTCTTCCACAGGAAACCTGGACAAAAAAACAACAAATCTTAATGACCTTGTTTTGTACACAAAGGCATGGACACATGTGTCCACATACATTTGGCCATATTGTGTTAGCTAAGCGAGTGAGACGCTGCGTGTGAACGCCCTGTCAAGCCAAACCTGTCATATATATGTCCTGTAATTTTCAAAATCACCTCCAGGATACACATCGGAAGAACTAAATTAACCATTCAGAGTCTACTTTTAGCAAAACATTTACTAATTTTGTAATGTAAGAGAGAAGCAGTGGTTTACAGATTAACTGATCTTAGCAGTTTATTGATCGGCTCAGACTTTCAGCTGTGATGCATTTCACACATCCTTGGAAGGAGTTGAGTCACACTGTTATCTGTTTGACCATGCAAACGCACCCTCGCTATCTGCACCAGGCATAAAACAGTCCCTGCAAAGCCCATATTTGTGCAAGTGTCCAGCTGACTCAGATACTGATGCGAACACACTGTACAGACGCCTAATTGCTGTTTGTTGTGTCATCCATCAGCAAAGATGCCGAATGTGATCTTTTCCCTGACGCTACACGGAGGCCACCTGGGTTTCTTCGAGGGCGCGGTGCTCTTCCCCCAGCCCCTCACCTGGATGGACAAAGTGATCGTGGGTTACGCCAACGCCATGTGCCAGTGGGAGAAGCAGAAACCGCCGTGCCAAAGCGCACACCTGAGTGAGAGCTCGTGCACGGAGGGAAAGGCCTGAACCTCTGACCTCCGTCTCTGTCTCACTCCTCCTCTCCCCTCTCTTCTCTCCAGCCCCACTGTCCCAGCACTGAGGAGACACCTGAACTAAACCTTAAACCTCTCTCTCTTCTCTGCCTTCTCCTCCGGTGCTGCTCACCTCTGCCTACCCACACCTTCCCTTCGCACACACGTCTCCACGCCTTCTCCACAGTTCCCCTTCGTAATCACCGTCACCTTACAGGATGTGGAGGAACAAAAAAACATCTAACTGCCTTTGTGCTCTTTTCCGTTGCGAGGACTTTGAATTCAGAGCAGGGACATTTTGTTTCTCTGCGCGTACGCAACAATGATCCTTGGCTAATGGTGGCGTCGACCAAATATGAGGAGAGATGACGTCAAGCTGGCATTCAAAGGAAAGTGCGAGCACCACTTTAGAGTAGTCCAGTGAAAAACAAGAGCACACAAGAAGCCTCCTATTACTGTAAACAAGGACTGTGCTGCAGTCGGTGTCCACTTCTGGCACCTGTAAGAAGCTCACTGCTTATCACCGCCAAGGCCGTATAGCCTAGTCTGCTGTCTTAACCAACACAGCGTCTTTGTAGTATGTATGTATGTAACTCACAGATGTAGTGTGGATGTCTGTGTGCACTTGTGTCGACTGAGAGTTAAAGACCCGTGACCGAGCACGTGATCTCTGTGTTTGGTCGGCGTGAGGCGGATTCTCTGTTCATGATTTATTGGCCCTTAAAGCGTCTGTTCTTTTGGGTGAACTGTTGCTCCGTTGTGTGTAGAAAATGTACAGTATTACGGTGGGACTTCACTCATGATTTCCAGCTCATGACATCCTCCTGGCACTTCGGTTTGGCACTTACCAGACATGGCCAGGGATCAGCCCCAGAGGGGGCCCGTGCACATTCCCACAGCCGCATTCTATCACTTTGATTTAATGCACTTTACGCCCCGTATGACACAATCTTTTTTTTATTTTTTCCTCATTAGTCGAAGCGTAAGCATTATTCATTGTTAAGCTTTCCTTGTGACTTAGAGGAAGAACCGGAGGGAGCGAGGATGATAACGAAAAGTTAGATGACTCGAGTGTTCCCTGTGTCGTCTTTCGTCCGTGTCTTTGAGCCCTCTTACTCTGCCGTCTGCCTTTGATCAGCTGCAGGTCCAGCCGAGGCTCTGAAATCCTTCCCTTACTGCGCAGACGCAGACCTGCCACCAGCTAGCCCCTCAGGGCTTGAACGCCCAGCCGCCGTAAACACCTCATTTGGTGCGAGCATCTCACAATGATTCTGTGGTGTGGCCATCGCGGTGCTGTTAAAAAGGGAAAATTCAGCGTGCGAAGCGGGTTTCCTCTTTATAATCTGAGCTGTGAGGTGTGATGAGTAGGAGGGCAGAGGATACCAACTCTAAACCAAATGTTTATTTTAGTGGATTGTTTGTAAAATACTGGTGATTGTTCTGTTGTATAATTAAATGGAGAACACTGCATGCGGGGAAGAAGAGACAGCTTTTAACGCCAGGGAATATTTTTGGTTCATAGACTGCATCTCGTTTTCTTGACTGCGTTAAAGCCGTCGCAGCACAGCAGGATGAACTTACTGCTGATCTCAGACGTGTCCTGATGGAATCATATTGCAATAATGGGACCTGTGGACTTTTCAGAACCTGAATCTAATGGAAAACTTGTCGCGAACCTTCTTGTAAGGGCTTAGGAAGCTTCTTCCAGTCCAGCCAAGTAATGCGTAGTCTGCTACTGAACACTGTGATGAGACAGATCGAAGTGACGAAGGGAGACACAGTGATTGACAAGAGCCCTTCTTTTCAGGTGCATCAATAGGTTATTTAAGATGCAAGAAGTTTGACGTATCAGGACAATTCATATAATAATCTGCTATCAATTATAAAGGGCACAGAGTATTAAAGCTATGGGATCAGAAGAACCAAAAACCTTATGACGCTAAACAATATTTCAGTTTTTGTTTACACTCAAAGATGCCACTGACTGCTTACAACACATGAGAAACTGCGTTTTATTCGAAGTTTTTTTTTCATATAGTACTGTAATTGTGATTCTGATCTCCGCTGTCCTCAAATCAGTTGTGCTTCTTTGGCTTTTTTTTCTATGTAATTGGCTTAAATTTAACCTCCTTCGGTGCAGATTATTCTGTGCAAATACTGTGAAATCTGGGTATTAATCTCACCGTCGCTGGCTCGGCTAGAATTTAAAAAAATAGGGATTCACCAATCCAACTTCATCCCTCTCAGCTCACTCAATACCAGGTCCAGATTAGATACCAGTGCCCTCTTTTTCCCCACATATGTGGCCGACACCTGATCCACTTCTCAAAGCGTTTGGGTCGGTGCATCCCTAATCGTAAAGTGTGGATTTGTCTTCTGTCTTTGCCTCTGAAGACTTTTCATCCTCCATCGTTCAAACAGCAAATCACTGCTGCCATCTGCTGTCAGGGAGACCAAACTACAACTGCCAGTCATTCACCTGCAGAGAGACTCTGACACGGCTCGTGGTTCATTGTCCACAGCTCTCATTCCAACAGCATCAGGCGTGGTTTGGATTATTCTGGCTCGTAGACGAATAGTAACGACACCAGCACAAACCCGGTTTCTGCAGTACGAGCTGTTTGTATTCCTTTTAAGATTTTCACCTCCCCCAACTTTGCACAAAAATGCAGGTTTGGATGTATTATTTTGGATGTATTTTTTTCTAGTTGATGATTTGGGGTATTTTTTTTGGTGTATTTTGTATTGTTAATATGACTTCTTGTGTTATTTGCTTGTGCAAATGCATCAGAGCGCGAGTGTGGGCGAGTACAGGATGCGTGTGCTGCGTCACACCACCATCTCTGATTGACAAACCAAAACTTCTTCACTTTAACAATGAAAAAGAAATATATAAATATAGTGTATATTCAAATATATGAGGGAACTGCTATGGAAAAGAATTAAAGGCAATAACCAACCAGGAGGGATTATCTTGTCACGTGACAGGAAACAGTGTCAAAGTGTATTCGACCAAAACATGTCATATACATGAAGATCATTTTCTCATGTTTGGGACGTGAAATGTTGTTTTATTGTGTTGATATGAGTATGTGCTCCGCTCCCCAGTGCTTCAAGCTGCTCCTTCTTTCAAGATCGTGGCCTCATCTTAAATTTCTCAGAAACTGATGAATTTAAGTGTAAATCTTTCATTTGAAGTCTTTCCAGCCCAAACGAGGGGGATGACAGCCGGCAGTATGTTAACGTCACACAGCTTTAATTTTTTTTTGTTAACAATCGTTTTGATGCAGGAAGACGGTGAAGGGATGTGGCCACGAGCAGAAGGGGCACACAGTCACACAACATGACGTCCTCTGATCGTGAACACTGGGTGTTTTTGTTGAAGAAAACCAGTGGTGTGTGTGATCTAATTATGTGAGGAAATATGGTTATTGTGTTCCAAAATAAATTATTTTCTCAAATGAAAAACGGTTTCCTTTTCTCTTGACTTGCCAGCTAAATTTTTTATTTATTTAAAAAAGAAATTAATATTAAGGTTTATATCTAACCTGGTGAAGAATTTGACAGTGAGATTAAAGAATGAATTTACTTTATGGCTCAGTTGTGCCCCCTTGTGGCAGCCACGTTGTAAGCTCGTTTGTTTGCACACATGGTGGCCATAGACTTTAAATAGCTTGTATTTTTAATAAAAGGAGTATCTGTTTCTTTAATTTCATGTAAGTGACATTTAAAGAGGAACAAATGGTCAGAATGCTTCTCACTTTGAGGTTGCACTGATGGGTTTAACATGTTTCTTAGCTCTATGTGGAATATTTGGCATGAACTGCACACTGGCTCACGTTCACAGTGCAGATGTCAAGAGGAACTCTGGAGAAAACAGTGTTTCAGACTGTAACACCAGTTTAGCCTGAGGTGACACCAAGTCTGAAAACCACCCTGACCAGGACCGTGGTGGTCTGGAGCAGTGGTGGAAGTATATTTACTCAATTAGTGTACTTAAGTAAGATTTTAAGAGACAATTTTATGTTATTTTGTACTTCTATTTCACTAGATTTCAGGAGGAAATATTGTACTTTTTACTTACACTACATTTCTTCAACAAATTTAGTTACCGGTTGCTTTACAGATTAATATTATAGATTAAGCTGTACAGCAGGACAGAGAGTGGGCCAAACTTTACAAAGTTAATGAAGTTGTCCTGAGCCTTTATCTAGCCATGTGTTTCACAAATTGGTGAACCTCACTTGTGACTGACTGAGCCTTCCCAGGATGCCCCTTTCATTCCCAATCATGATACTATCACCTGTTACCAATCAACCTGTTTACCTGTGGAATGATCCAAACAGGTGTTTTTGGAGTATTCGTCAACTTTCCCGGTCTTTTGTTGCTCCTGTCACAATGTGTTTGAAACATGTTGCTGCTATCAGATTCAGAGTAGGCAGAACAAAAATCAATGAGGTTGATGAGGTAAAACACTAAATATATTGTCTTTGCACTGTCTGTAACTGCATTTGTGTCAGCAAATTTACCACATTCTGATTTATTCAACGTGGCATCCCACAATGTTTTTGGAATTGGGGTCGTAACTGGGGTCAGACCCATTTAACCCTCTTTTATGAAACAGAATTAGCTAAAAATAACCCTTATTTTAAGAAGTGATCCGGGTTTAACAGGTAATCTTTCTAAATGAAACATCAGGTGGAACAACAAGAAGGCAAATGCTAAAAATGACAGTTCATATAAAACTTCAGACACACACAAACAACATCTATTTAATTGAAAATGTCTCATTCCAGTGCAAATTGCAGAGCGGATTTTTGCGGCATCTGAGTGTCAAACAAGGCTGCTGAGACAAAGAACTGTTTCCACGGCACTGCATCAGGAGGCTCCTGCTCCTTGCACAATAATCAAACGCAGGCGTATCCAAGATCAGTTTCCCCTCTTCATATCCTTCTAAAATCACCCTCCGGTACTGTGATACACTTAATGTACTCGTTCATCTGACAGGATTTGAGGCACAAGGCTGATGTGTGTGTTGTGTAAATTCATTTTGAAGGCAAAAAAACTCCAAACTCAGTCTGACTCCATCTCTGCTCGTAAATTAACAAGAAATGCAAAAGAACAAACATTAACCATCGATTATTCTCTCTGTAATATCTAAACATCCTTTTTCCTTCCTGTACATATCACCATGTATTTGTAAACCATCCCCTGCTCCTAACTCTAGATACTTCTTCTTCGCTCACAGGAACTGCCTGAATAATAATAAAAATGTCAACCTAGCTTCAAAATAGACCACAAATCTGATCTGATCACAAAAGAAGCATTTAGGGCGAAGGACACTACAGCTCCTGGGCTTGAAATTAGAGGGCTGTCCTCTCAGAGAGCAGTGTCTTCAGAGCCAAAAAGCTTGGTGGCGATGGCCTGGCAGTCAGCGACAGAGGCTTTCCCATCAAAGTCCGCAGGCAGGATGTCTGCATCAAATTCTTTCATGTAGTTGTCCAGCTCGTCGCCATGAACGAAGACCTTTGGGGAAACAACGAAGAGCAATATTCAGAGGAAATGCAAAATAAATGATAATGAGACTTGGATTTAGATGAAAGGGCAGCTAGCTTCTGACCCTCTCCAGCAGCTTGCTCTTCATGAAGGGTTTGACCACGTTGTAGGTGGTGGTGAAATACCAGGGCTGGTGGGTGACGTGGACCGCCTTGAAACGGGCAGGGAAGGAGTCCTGCGCCAAAAAGCACAGCAAAAGGTTAGAAAAACAGCCCTGAGGCAGCACATGGAGAAATCCCCAGCTCGCCCTCTGAGTCTGCTCTGACCTGCAGCATGTCCACCATCTTCTTGAGCTCGGCCGGCTTGATTCCCGAGGCGTGTTGCATGGTGAAGCCCTTGAAATTCTCGATCAGGACAAAGCCATTAATCTGGGTTTCTTCATTCTCCAGCAGCTTCTCCAGGATCACGCAGTACGCTCTTAAGATCTGACACACATATTTTCAACAGAGACTAAGTACATCTGCTCAAGTGGTGTACTTTCTTTTAATCTCGAGATACTTTACTGAAGTATATCCAAGTTATACTACTTCATGCATCTATTTGACAGCTAGCCACTAGTTACTTTGATTTTACATACAAAACATATACTCAGCTTGTTAAATAAGAAGCATTGTTAAGGTCTGCACATGTCCTCACAGGTGTTTTCAGTTATACTGCTGATTAGAGCTGCTCAGGTTGGAGCTGTGTGAAGCTCTGCTGAGACTCACATGAACTCCTCTCGTACTGATAGTGATAAAGCTGCAAAATGCCCTGCAACAAAACTAGCAGGAAAGCCCCTGAAGCCCCCTAAAATAGTTTTTTTAATCATGTTGCACATGATAAAAGCTAAAATGTATTGTGTGCATATAAGATTAAGAAAAATAAATCAACTTTGAGAACCTTGAAGGCTCCATGAGTTAACATTCTGTAAGGGGTTGCATAGTGTGTACTTTTACTTTTAATACTTTAAACACATTTACTTTGGGAACACTTTACTTCAGGAAAAGATCTGAGTACAACTTCCAACATCTCGCAGCTCTGCAAGGCTGCTTTTCAGCTACCTCATCAAATGTGATCTCCTCCAGGTCCCAGTTCTCGATGTTGAAGAGCAGGACTACGCGGCCGTACTTGTCCCTGCTGGGCAGAACCACGGGGTAACCCGCCTCGATGGTGCTGCGGACTGCCTCGGGGGTCAGGTTCTCAAACAGTTCAGGATACTCCTTCCTGAAGCGCACGTAACCTAGAGGACCCCCAGAACACACACACACACACACACACACACACACACACACACACACACACACACACACACACACACACACACACAGATCAGAAGTGAAAGATCAGCTGCAGTCTCTTATCTGGCACTAATGGTTCACAGACGCTTTGTGCAGAGTGTGACAGTTCAGTGCAGGTTGTTGATGTGAAAAACACAATGACGCCACTGTCTCGGTGTATCTACATCACTGCTCTAAACCTCTTAATACTGAGGCACCAATTAACCCAGAGTATGTGTGTGTGTGTGAGTGTTTTTGCATGTGTATGTGTCTGTGTTTTATTTCCAGGCAGCAATTAACCCCACAAAACAAGTTCACATCACATTCCCCTCTCACACTAAGCTCTGCTTCTATATTCATAAGTGTGTGTGTGTGTGTGTGTGTGTGTGTGTGTGTGTGTGTGTGTGTGTGTGTGTGCGCGCGCACGCGCACGTGTGTTTTCTTGTGTCCTTGTGAGGACCAAATATTCTCACAGCATTAGGCAGCTGCAGACTGACATAAGACTGTTGGGCCTGACCATTTTGTAAAGTAAAGTTAATTCTGGATTATTTTTGAAGTGGAGGTTTGGTTGGAGGCTGTGGTTCCAGTTGGAGGTATTGATTACATCTAACATTAAGTTTTTGAGTATTAAAGCTTAGATTAGCGGTGATGGTATCTTTAAATTTGGGTTATTTGGTTGAAATTTGTCTGATTGTAGGTTACAGCTGTGATCATTTTTAAATAATTTGGGAGTTTGTGATGAAGTAAATACCATTTACATATAATACAATGACAAATACAGTTTCTATACTAATGTAATGTAACAAAAACAATTTCCCCCGGGATCAATAAAGTATATCTGATTCTGATTCAGTAGCATGGCAGCTCCTGAGCACACAAACAGGAACAGTAAGCAAGTCATAAGCACAGTGTCTTCTGCTTTTTAATCTCATCTCCTCTCCCAGACCAACACAATCAGTTCCCAGGAGAATGCTGTGGGTTCACAAGTAAAGTAAACTTGCTGTCCTATTTGGACACAAAGGAGGGCTTTGTCAGGGGGAAACTCAGAAGCATCTAAAAGCCCCCAATTAATGAACACATGCCTCGCTGTCTCAGTGATGAGCCGGCTTCATGCAAACCAGGAGCACAAATGAGGTCTCACCCTCAATTACTGCAAGTATTTGAAAATGTCTGCAGAAACTGAATCAAAGCATGTGGAGGCCCCCCAACAAAATCACTTTCTGGTATCTTATTTTGAAAGAAAAACCAAATCATTGCTATAGAACTGTGTGGAGCGATAGATTGTCTCTTTACTACTAACCCTTCATGAGGTCATGGGCTCTGACGACCTCAAACTTGCGAGCTCTGAGGAAACGCAGTAGCAGAGAGTCCGGTTTGTCCCCGAAGCGCTCCAGCACCAGTTTGGCCAGGTCGTCCCCCTCAGCCGCTCTCTCCTTCATCAAGGCCCGCAGATCCTTCAGCGACGACGCCCGCCTCTCATCCGTCTCACTCAGCTCGTCCTTCGCCTAGAGGAAAAAAAAAAACATGGCATCACTGGAACGAACACATCAGGGAGCAACAAAGACCGTCACAACAATTACTTTTTACCTTTTGCACAGTGTGACCAGGCAGTTTGTGGCAAGGCCCAAACACCGGCCCATGATCCTTCACTGTCAAATGCTCCAGCTTAGCCCTCATGGCCTGCTCCTCCTCTGACACCGCACGGTAAGATCCAGTCTGCATAAAGATGGACGTGTTAAAGCTTTTCACAAAGAGGAGATCATATCAGCTCATGCAGATTATGACCAGTCATCATCTATTTTCTCACACACACCAACAAACCAATGTGGTTGAAATCCTCCTTTACGTTTGCCACAACATCACAGTTTTAAAGTTGCTGAAACAAATCAAAGAGTGCTGCTGTAATACATGCTTTACTGCTTCAATACTTCAATGTCAGCCCATTGTAATGACCTTTAGCTTAGAACCAACAGCCCATCTGAGCCAAAGCAGACCCCAAACGACTCACATCGGTGAACGGTTAATCTGCTTCACATGATTACAGAGAGGACTTCTAAAGCCACCTCTTAAAAACAGCTTAAGGGTCCATCCCAGAGCCAGCATCTACTGGCACAGTAACAGCATTAAGCAGCATCATGCGCTGACGGTCAAACCTCCAAGAGCTGATGCTTTTAACCCCGGTCCCACCAGTGAAGTGAGGCCAGACACTGATGATGAAGTGGCCTCAGCAGAGACAAGGTGACACTTGAATTGTTGCAGAGTGTTTGAACTTACAGCAGCCATGGTTGCAGCGTCGGACAGCAGCTTCACTGCGAAGAGAGAGGAATTGGCACAAACAGAGCATGAGCACACCAGACCGTTGTGCGAGATATTAAAGCGTGAAAGCTTTCTTTCAGAGCCGTCCAGACGTTTAGTTTGTTCCTGTCAGTTTGTTGAGAAGAGGCCATGGGATCAGAAACACAGTGAACCAGCTGGTGGCGTATTACAGAAAGGGTCGACACAAATGCAACAGGTGGTTTTGTGTTACTTCTTTATGTAACGCACCTTGATTTAAAGTTGACTCGCCTTGTAAAAATAATCATTTGCTTCAGTGAAATGTTGAAGATGATGAGTTTCTTTACTCATCAGTGGAGCAGACATCCTCTTACATAAGAGGCTGACACAAAGAGGAACAAAACAGCAGGAATCTACTCTCCCATAAAACTGAATCACACAGTCTGGATTGTCGAAGCATCTGATTTTTCATAAAATAAAATAATTTGAAAAAAAAAATCAAGATGGTTCAAAACACTTCTGGCTCTTCTGGAGGTATTTCCAGAATCCTGAAAGACTCTGTTTGTCTTGTTTGCTGCTTTATTCCTAAATTCAAGTAGCAAGACGTGACATATTTTTCTAAAGCGTAAAACAGTATTTCTTCTCTGAAACATGCAGAAATCCATATGAACCAACATATTATTCAATACAATTTGTACTGCAAGTCATTTCCCGCTACCTTCTCTGGATAAGCAAACAGAGGCACAACTTGAGTTTGACACAAAGACACAGATTATTGTTACATCCAGATGGTTTGAAAAGACTTTGAGGATTTTGAGAATACCTTGAGTGCAGCAGAAAGGGTTTTTAAACAGCCAGTGTGGGTGTTTCAAAGCTCACTTGCTATTTAATTTTTATAAAATCAGATGCTTACCTCTGTGACTTCTGGTAAAACATGAGAGGCACAAACCCAAACTAACTGAGGTCTAAAAATGGACCTTAAAATAATCAAAACATTGAAAACATATTTTGTGGAATAATGCTAATTTAGTTTGGTATAAAGTCAAATACAGACTCTGGAATGAATGAAACATCCAGAACACTGAATTTACACACTTTAAGACACATTAAGTAAACAGTTATTATCTGACGTCCAACATCCATTGAAAAGACGTTTTGCTTATCACACCAGTTATTGATTACTTCTAATCATCACACTAAACAATACCAACGTCTTTACAATGCTCGTCATTCATCTTTATTTCTTGATCCATTATTTCAGCCAAAGAGCCGAGCAGACTTACCTTAAGCAGGCAGGATGAGAGGAGTGGACGGAGTGGCAGGGGAGACGACAGGAGGAGAGAGGACCAGGAGGGGAGGAGTTACCGAAAACGTCACTCAAAGTAGGATTAAAATGACACAGTGGATTACAGCCAGTGTCTAATCTACATCATGCAAACTGTGAAGTGAAGGGGGAGCTGGGATGGAGGAGGAGAGGTGTGTTGGTCTGGACTGTCGCCCGGTTTGTACGTTGGTCCTGAGGGGCAAAACACAGCAACACGGGAAGAAAATGTGAAATTTTAGAAATCACATGAATATTACAGAAAAGTTTTCATGTAAATAATAATAATAATTTGCCAAAACACAACAAGAAAAAAGAAAAGACAATCCGATGACATTTCTGAAAACACAACAAAAGTAGAGAAAACGAGTTAAGAAATGTGAAAACACATTTCATTCATGTGTCTTATCCAGTGTTATTCTGTTTTGCACCTCTGGGCCACCGTACTCTGCATTGATGGTCATTTTCATCACACATGAAACACAAATACAATCACATCTCACTGAGAAAGTAAAGAATAAGAGGATGTGAGCTCCACACACCTCTTAAAACACATCATACTGTATGAAACTGGAGGTTTTGTCTCACTGCTGTCTCACACGTCCCTCTTGTTTCCAGTGAGACGTCTGGTGTGGCCGGGATCTCCCATTAAACCTGAATGTCAACCCAGGACATGAGACCTGAAAGGTGGGATTTGAGTTTGTGCGTCTGTGCAAACATCATATGAGGGGAGACCACCTGTGAAGGACTCACACGTCCAACTTCACATTACACATTCTTTGAAATCCTCAGCAGAGGGGACCACTTGTTGTGGGACCCAGATTATGGATTACTTATCCATGATTGCACGACATCAGACAACTTGCCTCTCCTCTAGCAGAAAAGTCTAAAAGAAAAGTTGGACATTTTGGGAAATACATGTATACTTTCTTGCCAAAAGCTGGATGAGAAGATCAATACCACACTCACATATCTGTCTGTAAATGTGAAGCTAAGAGGCTAAGAGGCAGTTAGCTATGCTAACAGTTAAGAGGCAGTTAGCTTAGCTTAGCTTAAAGGCTGGAAACGGGGGAAAAAGCTAGCCTGGCTCTGTCCAATGATAAAATGATTCACCTGTAAGTACCAACAATGGTTTCTGGGTGCTATTTATGCTATGCTTTATGCTAAGCTAAGCTAAGCACCACCTAGGTCTATCTTTATATTAAATGAACAGACATGAAAATGGTCTCCTTCTTCTCTTCCAAGTGGATTTTCCAAATTGGCAAACATTTCCTTTAACCTCTTTCAGGCCTGTTTGTAGTTAGTTTTTTTTTTTTTTTAAATAATTGTTTATGTAAATGAAAAGTTTTAAATCATGAACTGAGGCTTGCATGTTTTTCTCCTCTCTCTACATCGTACACCCCTAGGATACAGCATGCCATGGCAGCATGAAAAAGCAGAGCTTGTGTAGGTTTGTGACATAATCTGCATCATGTCTGAGAGACGAGAATACAGTTGAGTGCCATCGCTGAGCTGGTGGAAGAGGTTAATGAGCTGTGGGCGAACACAGGAAGCGTCCCTCCATCCCACATTAAAGCTCGATGCTTCGCTGGGTCTCCCTCCTCCACACACTGAGGCCTCTGTCATCCAGAGCTGGCAGACTTACTGTACTCTGCTATTGTTCCTCCATCAGCACCTCTCATTAGTGGATCCTCATGAATAACCTCCTATTCCCTCGCAAAGACAAACAGGGGTTAACAATGCCGCCATGTATCACATCAGACATGGCTGTACAAGTGTTTTATTCTATACTGTTGGGTTCTTCGGCGTAAAGGAATTCCTGCCAGTTATGTCACAAATAGGCAGTGGTGGCTGCTTTATATGCTGCTGGGTAGTTTAATCTACAGCCATGCATCATGTTGTGTAAGATCATTATGTTTGTAGCATTGCTGTCCTGTGAGAACCTCATATCTCTAAAAAGTCAGCCTTTCATGAGCTCAGATGAGCTTTGTGATGATGCATTTTCATACATGAGATTTATTTGGCTTAAGAAGTAGGAGACCTGTAAACCACCGCAGAGGTGTTACTAATAACGTTAACAAAGGTCCGTTCTATTCAAGCGTCCCAGTTAGCCATGAGAGTGTAACAGTGCGCCTGTCTGCAGTTTGGCCCTCATCACTGTCGCTGATTACACCTGTGGCTTTCCTACTGTGACCTGTCAAAGTGTCCTCTGTGAAAAAGGAAAACAAGGCGAGGTGGCCAGAAGACTTTCTGAATTAGAATACCTTCTGAAACTGTGCATTATCATTGTACGCTAAACTGTGCATTATCACAAATACCATTAGTTATTTTTACTCATTACATTGTTTACAAGTGTGTCATATCTTACTTCTTTCTTACACCATCCCTTTTAATGCTGTAACACTGCAAGTTTCCCCTCTGTGGGATTAATAAAGCATTATCTTATCTCTTATAAGTTCTTAATCACTGAAGTATACTCCTAAAACTAATATTCCAGTCCTCTGATCATGCCTTTGTAAAACACTCCTTACTGAGAGAGGCTGTCAATCAGAGGATCGACACTCCCACCTAGTGGCACCAGTGACATGCTGCCAGCCACATTATCTAAACGCCCCTCCACCAGCTGACCAACTGACCGCAGCATGTGAGTATACAGGACTGTGAGTTCCACATTGTCAGGGAACAGGCTGACTCCCTTCCTCTTCCTCCTCTGCTCAGAAGACCACCCACAGATCAGCTAACTGCCATCTGCAAAACCTCTCTGACGACTCTGCAAACAACAGGGAGTACAGAGAAGTGGCTCAGGGATTGGTGCACTGGTACGAGCTGAGCAGCCTCCAGATCAATGCAGGGAAAACCAAAGACTTTGTGGTGGACTTCTTCTTCTCCTACAAGTACCTGAGTGTTCACCTGAATAATAAACTAGACTGGACTGATAGTACAAATGTTCTATAACAAGAAAGGTCAGAACAGACTGAATCTCGACCCAGTGGAGGGTGAAAGCTGAGCTATCATCCCTGATGGAGAACATGTCCCACCCCCCTGCAGGACCCTCTGACTGCTCTGGGCAGCTCCATCAGCTACAGCTATTTTATAATCAACACCGCTCCCAGCAGACCACACACACTGAAACTGACCAGTTCACTCATGTCCAATATCAGTGCACACTAAACCTGCAAAATGAATATTTCCTGTGTGGAATAATGTGAATTCAACCAGCCTGTTTTATGCATTGTTTTCTTATTTATCACATCCTGCTTTCTTCCTTACTGATACTGATCACATTATCCCCTTTGCTGCTGTAACTGCAACACTGTAACTGTAAAAATGCAAATTCCCTGAACTATATAACAGATACTTAAGGTTGAGACATCATTTATGAACCAAAGTACCTTTAAATGTAAAAGTAAAATAATTACATTAGCTAATATAATAATATAATAATATACAGTATGCTTATTACACAAGAGATTTTTAACATACTTCAGTATTTAAACATAATCCCTGAAAGAACAATATGAGTAAATTCAAGCTTTGTTTCAATAATGTCTAAATTAAGCATAAAAATGTTTAATTTCTCACTATTTTTCTATAAAGTCACAGTGATCACAGGCTCTGCCGCCTTTTCATGCAATAAACAAGCAGGCAGATTTTTTTTTAACTTTACTCAGATGAAGTTTACAGACGACAATGTCTCCTCTCATGAGATAAATCATCATGGTTATTGTGACAAACACTGAAGTGAAAGCAGTGCCATTCCTTTCAGTCTTCAGCAGATGACTTTCCATGCAGAAATATGAACAATGGGCACATTTACGCAGAACATGATACGTTTCTTTTCCATGGCAGTCAACCTACAACTTCCAGCCTCCTGCTGCCTGCTCTGACCAGGAAACAACGTGATCATCACATGACAAACAGGAATTGTGACTAAACAGACAGTTAAAGCTATACTTGCACACATGGACTTAAGACTTAAGACATTGACTTTGGGTATAAACAGGCTCAAACCACAGTTACACTGGACCCTTTTAACTGTGTGCTACACTCTGGCTTTTAAATGTATTGTTTTTCACTTCTGTCTGGACCTGTTCGGGTCGTTAATGTGGCAGAACAGGTTGGACTGAACCAGGGGAAAGGTCAACATAAAGCAAATAACAGCCATCAGCTTGTCTGAGTGTGTGGAGGTAATCGGTAATTCTTTTTATTAGAAAAGTGCAAACAGAATAAAGATAAATCCTACACATTTTCTCATCTGTCTTCTTTTTTTTTGGCATACAAATTCTTAAGGCATCGCATAGTCAGTTTACATTTACACTAGTGTACTGGACGAATCAGAAAAGTTGATTGTTGAATCATTGTGAAGTGTGAGGTAAAAGCAGCCTAATGCTGGACACTACATCTAAAAGCATTGCACTAAAATGCCAGTATTTATCACATAAATCTGGGCCAGTGAAATTACCATTAATAACACTTTACAAAGGCCAACCATGCAGCTGAGCCCGTAGTGACGAACACACCACAGAAAACACAAGTGAAGGCACCAACAGTGCTTTTTGGAAAGAAGAAGCTTCCCCTTTGAATTAGTTTCAACTAAAATGTAAACATGAATGAGGTACTGATACACTGACATGACTGAACTAAATGCAAGGTTTCAAACACATGTAACGCAGCCCTTTGTTTCCAGTGGTTTTCCTCAATAGTGTCAAAGGTCAGAGACTTGTTTGCGGGTCCAAAGCATGTTTAAAAACAAGGCCAGTGATAAATGAAGGGACTCAGTGATGTGTCACCTCTTTCCCTTGGACCAGAAGTGTTTCCTCTTTATGTAAAATCCTCTTAAAAAAATTATATATGCATTAATTGTCCAGACTGCTCTGTTATAAAATGATGTAAAAGCAAATGGAAAGCAATAAAACATCAACACCTGTTGACCTGCTCCCTGTGACATTAAAAACTCCACAGTTGGATGTAACAGTTTGCCGGTAATCCTACTTCTTCTTCTTTCCTAATGAAGACAGTTCGTCTTCCTGCACATGAGTCACCCACACCTGCGGGAGCAGCAGCAGTCGGCACCTTCAGGTCACATCCTGGCAGCCACCTGAAATGACGACGGCTCTCCGTCTCAGCCCAGAAACGTCAGAGCTGCCATGACACTGAAGCCCAGCAGGATGAAGAGCACCTTGAGCAGCTGCTTCCCGGGAGAGTTGAGCTCATGTGGGAGGATTTCCAGAAAGGTGATGTAAACAAACGTCCCTGCGGCGAGCCCCTCCAGGACGGCCTGGATCAGCGCTCCAGCTGCGAGCCGAGCCTCCATCACGCTGATGCCGATGGCGATGCCTATCGGCGACATCACGGCGAACACTCCGATGTAAGCGGTCACCCATAATGGACGCACTGCGCTCTGGACCAGCTTCACAGACAGGCTGAACACGATGATGCTCTTGTGGACAAGTATAGCGATGCAGATCTCTAACACCTGCAGAAACAAACAGGTTTTACGGCTATTTCTACCTCCTTTAACAGCTTTTGTGATAATAGTCGATTAAGAACCAGCCTGCAGAAAAACAGAAAAAAATAAAAGTTGATGATTATGTATAAAAAGGCTGAGCTGAATTTTAGTGGTAAACAGGGTGGAGCAATAAGGCAATATGAACTAAAACACACTATAGATTTGTCAACCATTGGAGATTTTTGGTGGCACAGTGGGACGGTGGTAACGCTGTCGCCTCACAGCTAGAAGATCCCAAGTTCGATTCTCGCTGTGGGTGCTGGGGGCGTGTCCTCCACCATGCCTTCAGTGCCTTTCTTTCCGTGTTCACCTGGGGTATCCTCCTTCAAAATACCCCCACTAAAAACATGCATGAAGATCACCACCTGACCGATGGTGACGAAAGAGATTGGATCACCGGGCGCCGGTCAGATGGCAGCCCACCGCTCCTGGTCTGCCGCGGAGGAAGGCGACCAGGATGGGTTAAACGCGGAGGACAAATTTCACCAATCTGCATGGCGTGTGTTGCATGTATGTAGTAGTGTGACTACTAAAGCGGATTGTCCCTCCGATTCTTCTTCTTCTTCATTTTTGCCATGCTGATTTAAATTCTACATTTTATATTAGCTGCCTAAATCTTACACCCTGGACCTTTAATTAACTGTCTACTGTTTATCTAACAGTGTAACAGTGAAGTGAATTTCCAGCTGAACACACAGATGAAGTTCAGAGTAAGTTCAGTCATGAAGACTCTCTTTATGCCTCACACAGTCAAGTCTCTCTCTTTCTTTCAATCAGCTGACTGTGGCGGTTTTCTCTTTCAGTTAAACCAACCAGGGATTTTGCCACAGTCTCCATCAGCCAATCACATTGTTGCTGACAAACATTAAATCTGGTCTCTTCTCCGCTTGCTGTCATTTCACTGCCTTCCTCCACCAGAATCGCCTCCAGGTCATCACATCCAGTGCCAAGGTGGAGCTCCTCAGATGTCCAAACCTCACCTCATCCACCCCTTCACCACCACCAGTGTCTAGCCTCTTCACATTTCTCATCTTTACTGTGCAAATGTTCGCTAAACATTGCTTCAATCTCCTGACTGAATTACATGTAGATGAAAAGCAGGAACACTGAGAGCATGTTCAGAATGCTTCGGCTGTCTTGTGACACAGATCAGACGAGATTCCTTTCCTGTCGAAGCGTCCTGAAGCTACGAACTGAATCCCTGCTTTCTTCTTGCTATATGAGAGCGCTGTGAATTTGACCTCCAGAAGCACTACGGAGAACAACAGAAAGCTCCACGGGACTCTTTTAACATCAGTTTCTGCCTCCTTACCTTTGAGTCAGTGCTCTGCAGGCCGATAGCAAGACCCTCAAAAACCGAGTGGAGCGAGAGGGAGAGGAAGAGCATGAAGGAGCGAAAGGGGGAGTGAGCCTGAAAGTCAACATGGACGTGGTGGCCGCTGCTCTCCAGGTCGGGGCTTATTGCGTGGCCGTGGCCGTGGCCGTTTCTGTCGTCCTGTATGAGGGGCGCCCTCTCCTCCTGAGCCCCTCTGATCTCTCTACAGTTCAGGACAATCCTCTCCAGCATGAGGACCATGAAGAAGCCGGCAGCCATGATGAACTCTGGAAGGGGGAAACTGATCTATTTGAGACCGGCAGAGAGAGATCAATTAGTGTACAGACTACGGCACAGTACAAGGAGAGGATGTCCAAAAGTGCAACGACAAAAGCAACAGCTGCCTTTAACTTAGTACTTTTAGATTAACAACAGTATGCTGTAATCTCGACATTGTGTGTATTAGTTAGTCAATGAACCAGTTAGCTGATCGACAGAAAATTACTCGACAACTATTTTGATAATTGATTCATCCTTTAAGCAAATTATCAAGTTAAAAACACCAAACACTCTCTGGTTCCAGCTTCTCAAATGTGAGGATGTGCCGTGTTTTATAGCACATAGTTTTATATCACTGTGAATTGAAGACGTTAGACTGCTGGTCGGAAAAAACAAATAATCTGATGTACATTTTTCTGACGTTTAGTTGCAGCCCAAGTGTGTCTGTAACATATGCGAGGATTTCTTCAGACCTAGTTTGTCAAAAGCAGTGCGTGTTCAGACGTACCTCCACCTCCCGAGCATCCAGCTCGGCGTTGATGTCTGACAGATAGTCTGGAATGATGTCAAGCAGACATGCTGCCAGGAAAACACCGCCGGCGAAACAGCTGATCAGACTCAGCACTGTGCGATGGGTTTCTGCACACGGACAGAGAAAACATCTGCTATGATCCAACATGAATTCACACACAGAGTGGTAAAGTTACTACAGACAAAATGCCACAAACTGCAGTAACTGAAGCATATTTTCCAATTTTTTATAAATTGTGTTATTGTCACTTGGTTAAATAAAAAACCTTATTGCTTAATTAGCTCATAACTGAGGGATTGATGGCACATCTCAGACATGGCACTTGATAATTGCTTGAGGATCATGTGACACATCATGATTATGAAAGCACAGAAGAGAGAAAATGACACTTTCACTTCAACTTACGAGAGCCAAGGTTCACCAACTTGTGTCATACACTAAATCAGATGTGATCATGTGCTCAGAAGGATTTCGGCTTCAGGCTTCAACCCTGTCAGGTGACCCCAGCTCAGGAGGGTTTATAAATGGTAGTAATGAGTTTACACATTAGAGTTAAAGGCTGACAAAAATGACAGTAACAGGCAAGCTTTATGGAAATGTTTAAAAAAAAAAAAAAAAAAAAAAAAAAAAAAAAAAACGGATTAAAACGTTTCCAAAGAGTTAGTAGTAGTTTTATACTCACACCGGTGGTTGTTGACTTATAATCAATGATTCGAACCTCCCCTTTTATTTAATCACATCTCTGTTATCACTTCGTGAATGGTTTCTAGGTTGCAGCTGATAAAATCGATAGCAGTTAATTGCCATTACAACACGATCTACGGCTAAAAACATGTGATTCAGTGAAACAGACGGCTGGTGAAGCCACTATCTTACACCTTGTACCTTCGGCTAATCTTAGGTGGGGCCCTTCCACCAAACCTTATTTAAACTTCTAGCAATTTAAGCACGATTTGTCTATTTGCAAATAGTAGTCCAATACAGAATACGATCCAAAACTACATATTAATTTGTGAATTTCCTTTTTTTAGTTCGGCGTCGGAGTACTAAAGCAACAAATAACCAAATGAAAGTAAAACGTTAAAATTGTTCGCCATAATCCAGTTATCTGAGTGGAGACAACGGTAACGCCAACTCTTCCTTGAAAGATTAATATAACCCTGATATCTTAATGGAAAACCAATGTTAACAATTTATTTCACCATAAAGTTACATGAACGTGTACCAACCGGTCCCGTTTGTGTCTCTGAACCATCTGACTCGAGCAGGGATGAATCCAAAAAGAAGAGTTAAGAGCAATAATCCGACCAGAGCGCCGATTTTCACCTGGAGCAAATAATCCATTTTGTAGCATAAAGTGTCAGTTCAAGAAAGACGCTTGCGACCTAAATGTACGACCATTTGAGTAATATGAAGCGAGCCGAAGCTTGCTGACCAGTACAAAGGGAGTTTCACTGTGTTAAACAGCCACCTGATGTTATGTTAGGAAAAGCGCTGCTGAGGCTACGGTGGCCGAGAGGGTAAACATTTTATTTCGAAAAACCCAACAGCGCGCCCCTATCGCTTTGGTAGTTTTACTTTAATAATAACAATAATAGCCCATGTGACAAGGGGCCTACATTAGACACAACACTGAGAAACACTTTTTTAATGTATAATCTTAATCTGAAAAGCAGCAAACGACCGCTGTGACACAAACTGTATTAAGGTACAATATATAGTTATTGTTATTCTTTGTTTATTTTAATGGCAAAAAACATTTGTCAAGTGGCAAATAAATCAGATAAAAACCTGGTTTTATTTTTGGTACACTTTATAAATGATCTACAACAAAAGCCAACAAAATTATTTCATGCTTTAATATTAATTTTATAAGTACAGTATGTTTGATATGTTTTATGCTGCATTTATTTCCGTTTTAACGGTTGTAACCGAGTCTCTTGATTCGACTATTTATTAAAAATTAACGGTCAAACTAGTCATGTATTATTATATGTTGAAACACCAGCAGGTGGCACCCTGGCACCACATTTCACGAGCCGCTGTCACCGCCTCACGAGGACGGCGAGTTGATGACGACATTCTCATGCGACGGAAGTGTTGACCCCACACAGAAATCTGAAGTGCTGATGTGTTACAAGGAATAACACAGCAGAGAGACCTTTGAGTTTCTCTTTTGGTGCAGTAATACAACGACGGAGAGAAGCGGCGGAGGGTCCCAGGTCGATGTCAAAGGAGACGCCGTGGAAGAGCTCAGCAGCAGCGGGTCAGAGAGCCGATGGCGGTGAGAGAAGCAGACACATGCCGCTGCAGCAGTGAATGACTGAGGAGACATTGGCTCATTCACCTCGACATTTACATCTATTACTTAACCTTAATGAACACAAAAGTCACATTTACGTCAGTGGCTCCCACTGACAGAATATTTCTGAATAATGCTGAATCACAGAGAAGTTAATCAAAAGTAGGATTAATCGCTTCCTGGACTTTCATTTGTAAATCTGTAACAGTAAATCCATTCATGTGTGATGTTATGCAACCTTCCGTGCCCCCTTACCTAAATTCCTACTTGTGAGTTTTGTTTAATGATCGCTTAATCAAACATTACACATTATATTTAACCATAGAAAATTGTCTAAGAGGGTACAAACATGTACAAACAATAAACGAACACAGAACAGAGCAAACAGCATAAGAAATATTTGTCCCAGATCTACAAGAAAATTATTTTAAAAAAATGCACTGTTATCATGATTTTAATATAGTTGGAAAACTTAAAAGAAAAATGTGTTTTCAGTTCATGTTTACACACCAGAAAGGAGATCTAGAGTGACAAACTTTCCTTCATTTATTGGCCATTAGAAATAACATAACAAAAATGTTTGTTTTCATCTCCCCTGTACTAAGTCAAGGTACCGATGCAAATGATTTTCAAAGTTTAAAATTCTTATTATTGAGCAGAAACAGTAAGATGAGTGTCAGATATCAAATGCTGCCCCTGCATTAATGCAGAACAAATCGATGGGTTGATGTGGCGTAGAAACAGTCCGATATATCTGAAACTGCTCTGTGTCTTTCCCAACAGCCCAAAGGTAAAGTTGGCACAAAGGGAAAGAAGCAGATCTATGAGGAGAACGAGGCAACGCTGAAGTTCTACACAAGAGTCATCCTCGGAGCTAATGTAAGACCCTCAAAGCTGTTTTTCTGTTGTTTCAGTCAAAGGAAATGAGTGAACGTCAGTGCGGTGGACGCTGACCATCGTGGCCATGAATGAGTGGTATCACTATAACATTACTTTGCAGACATGTTGTCTGTGTTTACTAACTTTATTCTCATTGGATTCAGGGTTGTTGTTCAGCTTGTTCACGCTAAACTTCAGTCCAATATAAATAAAATCCTCCCTTGCACTGTAAGTAATTTTAAATTGTGATATCCAGTAAAATATCTGGAAATTCAACTTTTCTGGCTATTAGAGTGAATTAAATGCCTGTAAAATCAATGTTATTCATCATATTGTTGGTAAAATCCTGTGAATCAAAAATAACCACAAAGCAGTACTTGCAATAAAACATCTAGAAAAATCTGGGATGGATTTTACTGCAGGGCTTCAACTATTATTTTCAATATTAATCAGCTCTAGATTTTATAGATTAATTAAGGAATTGTGTAATATAAGAAATGTTAAAAAGCAAATGGTCACATTTAAGAAACTGGAACTAAATGATGTTTCATTTTTGCTTGAGAGATGATTGAAATGATTGACAGATTAGTTTTCTGTTGATGGACTAATTGATTAACCGTCTAGTCATTACTGCTCTTCCTCTGCAGGCAATATACGCTGCTGTAAATCTTCTGGTTTTCTACAGTTCGTCCACATTTTGGACATGGGTGAGTGCTTTTTTTTCCAAATCCACACATCCACAAATCTAACGTGGTTTCTGCTGACACCACGCTCTGCCTGGCCCTAAACCGTGTCCTCCTCCTGTAGCTGCTGCTTGTGTTTGCACTAGCCGTGTATGTCGGGAGTTACCGCTCCATGTCTGCCATGGCCAAGCCAGTGTTTGCTGAGGATGGGAGTCTCCTGGACGGAGGAATAGACCTAAACATGGAGCAGGGAATGGCAGAGTAAGTAGACCTCAATATATATTAAATATACAAATATTTGGAAGAGGAGCTCCATATTTAGGCGATAAATATACCATAAAATCAACGTGACTCTGTGAAACAACTTGAAAATGCTCTTTTACACACAGCTTAAAGTGTCAAAAACAGAGCCAAGTATCAGGATGTTTCTGGATGCTGATCATGAAGCAGAATAAAGAGTAAAAAGGTAAAGAGGGAATGTAGTAGATGTAAGTAGATGGTGTATCAAAGTCCCCGTCTTTTTACTTCGCTCGTGTAGTAAGTAGTGAGTGCTTGGCAGGCTTTTTTTTTTTTTGGCCCTGGGTTTCACCTATCAGGCTGCAATCTGTCTGTCCTAACCCTCTAATTGATGGAACATATTGGAGACAGGAAGCTTTGCAGACGTTACTCAGGGCTGAAAATACCTCCCGTCCTCATCTACTGTGTAAATAATTGAATTTATATCTTTAAGACGTGACGATGTTGGACTTCAAATTCTAAAACTGGAGTAAAAACACGCTGTGGCTTAACATCAGTTAAGGCAATGAAGGACAATCTCTGAGACACAGATAGAGTTTTTGGTGAATAAGACTGTGTGTTTGAGTCGAGATGCCAGCAGAGCTTTACTGTATATTAGTCTTACTTCTCTATCAAAGAAGCAAAATGTGATGTTCAGTCTGGTTCGTGCATTAATCATGTAGAACTCTATCAGTCCTCTGGAAAAACAGTATGTCAGCATGTTTCTGACTGAACATCATTCCCTTGAATCATACATGTCAGTATAGTGATAATTCATATTTAGTCAAAAATGCCTTTTATAGAAGAATCAGAGGACAGTCCCCTTTATTTGTCACACACACTATATCAAACTGCACATGCCATGCAATTGGTGAAATTTGTCCTCCACATTTATCCCATCCTGGTCGTCCTTCCTCCGCGGCAGACCAGGAGCGGTGGGCTGCCATCCGACCGGTGCCCGGGGACCCAGTTTTCTTTTGTCACTATTGGTCAGGTGGTGATCTTCTGGGGTTTTTTTATGGAGGATACCCGGGGAGAACATGCAAACTCCACACAGAAAGGCCCCTTTTCCTCGAGCAACAGGCACCAAAGCCCCCAGCGGGAATCGAACCCGGACCCTCTAGCTGTGAGACGACAGTGTTTCCACCATGCCACCGAATACACTAAATTCCTTCGAAGTCTTCACTACAGACAGACACACGTGGACATAAATGCACAGTGACGGGTTGGTGGGGGCGTCCATTCACAGATAATTCTGGTTCAGTGGTCATTTATTTTCTGTGTGTTTTGGATTTAGGCACCTAAAGGACGTCATCCTGCTCACAGCCATAGTGCAAGTCCTCAGCACCATCTCCTCTTATTTCTGGTATCTTTGGCTGCTGGTAAGAGCTTTCTGTGTCCAGTTTCTCCCATAAATCCTTTCAGTTCGCTGTTTTTCTTCTGCCTGATGCCTCTTCTGTTTTGCTGTCCTCATGCCTCATAATTCGATCTTGTCCTCTGTGTGTGTTGTCAGGCCCCGGCCCGAGCCCTGCACCTGCTGTGGGTGAACTTTCTGGGCCCCTGGTTTATGGCAGAAAGCCCGTCAGCACCAGAGGAAGTCAATGAGAAGAAGCAGAGAAGACAAGAGCGCAGACAGATGAAGAGATTCTGATGCTGCAGAGCAGACGGAGCAGTATTTTTATACACAGAATCTAATCTACAGATAGCGAGGAACTCATAAGTTATTTAGGAAGAAATGTTGTTATTAAGTTAAACTCGATCCAAATCTGATACTGCGGGATCTTGTTTTCCATGTTTGTTTTCTTTCTGCTTTCTCCTGTAATCAAATTTTCTCCCTAAATTATGAAATGAAATCTTCCCTATTTAGATAATGTCACGGTCCAAATTTCATTTGTCCTCATGCAGAGATTTAAGAGTTTTGCCGTTGCACAATCCCGTCAAGCTGCCCCCTGCAGATTTCCATCAAATACTCCCCCCAAAACCCCGCGATACAGTGACGAAATGAGTCCAAACCATAGCCAGCTGAATTTACTCTGTCAGTGCCACTTTTGTCGTGGCGCGTCTTTTCTTTGATTTTATTTTTGCTAAACATAACAGAATTCATCGGTGAGCCTTCATCACAGAGCCGAGACGTTTTGTTTGTAAGCTTTTACAAAATTAACTGGATATAAATCAACGTTAATGTGAAAGTGTAAACTTTTTTTTGCAATAAAAATCTTCCTCCAGTGCGTGGAGTCGATCATCGTATGTGTTTCGTTTTATTTTCAGTCTGCTTGGTTAGCATTATGCCCTCAGTCATGACTTGAATTACTGACCAGTTATGCTCCGTTGTCTCTGTCTCTGAGTGTGTCTTTTAAAAGGCTGGGTCCACCTTAAAGGCTCTCTAACATGCTGTAGATGGTTATGATGTATTTCTCATAGAAAAATGTGGAATGTTAACTTCCTCAATCAAAAACAGCTGAAAATCCAGTGTAGCATAAAGGCCATGACAGTTATCCTTATTTTCCACTAAAAGCAACTGAAGTTATTTGTTGTGACAACAAATGATCTCCAGGAAAGATGCTGAGTTCTTTTCTGTTGCTCAGTTTATCGACCTGAATTGATTCTCTGCTTTAGACTTTCACTTCAGTCATTCTGCCATATTTGCTGACATGGAAACTTGTATTGGTTTGGTTCTCAACAGTCCACTCATTGAAATAGAAATTAATTTTTTTTTAAATAATAAAATAACCTTCCTGACACCCCGTTTTCTTGTCTTTACTACTACAAATTCATGAAGAGGAGGAACATTTGATTATGATGTCAGGATCATGCACTCAAAGCTTCTATTGGGGAAAATCTGTATGACACTACGTTAAAAGAACAATTTACAGGGTTATATCAAGTTGTTTTTTCATGTTTTAGCCATTTTAAGGCTGCGGCTGAGTCGTTTTCATTATGAGTTAATGTGTTGATTGTTTATTAGATTAATAATTCCTTGTTTGGCCTTTTAAGAAGATGAGTCAGTCCTGCTGACCATAATCCTATGTGTGTTGAGAGGGTGTTCTCAATCCAGGCATGTAATCCTTTAATTTACTGTATCTGAGAACAAAAACAGCCCAACCTTCCAAACAGAGACATGCTTTTTCACAGAAACAACACCTAGTTTTATCTTGGACGAGATTTCCTGCTCGACATTTGAACTCACGGTTCATGTCCTTCTGCCCTACGGATTCGAGCGCTGCAGCCTCCTGCATGATGTGGCAGCTTCAGGCTTTCCAGGACAGCAAACAGGTTATTTTTTTCATTTAGGACTTTAAATAAAAGTGTGAGATTTAGACAAGCATCACATTAAAATTACTGGTTGGAGAACTTCAGACACCATCACCCGTCTTTTTTCAGTGGCTCTGGAAAACTCTCACATATTTAAGATTAGAGATTTAAGATTAAATCTGACAAATCAGCGTTTAGATGACAGTTTAATCCCCAAATACTGAAGAAACGTCAAAAGCTGGGCGCACAGTTACACTCAACATTTGTGTTTCCATCCGGTGAGTTGAGCCTTGTCCTCAGGGGAAAATGTTGTTTATTATCAAGTCTGCTAAGTGACTTTATGCTGTCTATCCAGTGTTGACAAAAGTATATTCAGTGATTATGTTCATGCTCAGACTCCAAAGAGAGTGAGTGGGCTGGCTAAGCCCAGATCTGCTCCCAATATAATTACAGATTTCTCATTATTGTTACATCCATGCTTACCCAACTCAACAAGCTGCAACCTGCACCCTTCACAAAGGGGAATCACTGCGATGGTGTGAATCCTGTTTAAAGGAAACAAAACAACATGGCATCTACAAAGTTTGCCTTAATCTCATACATGCAGGAATCCAAACAGCCTTTTATACCCAACTTTATACTTTTCCTAAAATGCCAATATCCCCACAAGCCTTTTCAAAATGACTGCTTTTGCTTTGCCTGTGTCCTGCCCTCCTTCATTCCAGCCCTGTGGTCCTATACTGTCTCTATTATAGGGTTATAAACAAAGTAACCAAAATTAGAGCAGCACGGCATCCAGTTGTCAGGGCCAATCCCAGATGTGGGCTTTGAGAGGGACCATGTTGCAGTGTAATTTAGCACTGAGGACACTCACTTGCACGTTACCCCACCCCCTTAAAACTCACATATGTACTTTGTGCTTTCTGGAGGAAGATGAGCAGAAATGTTGATTTTAAGTGTGTTTATTTCAGCCAGTTTGTCTGCTGAGAAACTCCCCAGTGAAAAGTTTGAAAAACGAACCGTGTGGCTTGAATCACGTGATCGTTTCTGCTGGAAGCTTTTTCATCGGCATTGCTTTTGTACACTAACACGAAATTGTCTCTGCTCATACTTTGAACACAAAACAGCGAAGTATCTCCTAAAATATCGTGCTGCATGTGAGAGTCCCTGTCTTGGCTGCTGATTTAAGATGGAGAGAAAAGAACGGAGTGGGGGAGAGAGGCTCTTGTTTAACATGGCAGTAAAAAGGGTTCATCCTGACAAGATGAAATAAGGGAGTTGAGCTGCGTTCCATTTTCCAGGCTTTGTGTGCAGATTTACATGTTAAAACCTAAAAATTCCCAGCAGTTTAAACCCATTCGAACTGCGCAAGAGCAAATAAACGCAAGTTCACAAAAACGCTTCAACCTGAAGATAGAAAGCGGGGAAGTGGAGCCTTTTGTCTCAGTGGCTCCGGCAGAACATGGCCTTCAGATTTTAGATCCCTTTTAGAGCCAGACAAAACAGGAAATTGGGGGGCATCTGGGCAACAGGCGAGCCTTTGACCCTTGAACTACAGCCCTCCCTGTCTTTGAAGTCAAGAGAGAGAATCACAAGCAATTATGCACGATGCAGAGTGTGTTCCCTTGAACATTAAGCCTCCGCTGTGTAAACAGAATCAGAGCTCTCTGTGTGTGTTTGGCAGAGCTGTGGGTGTAGTCCGCTTCAAGTTTATAATCTCGGCTCTGTTTCAACCCTGTTTTGACTCAAACAGAACTGACCCAAACACTTTTCACAGTTTGGGTTGTGGCGAAGGAGTGGCTAGTGTTCGTACGAGACACTCCTGCAATTATTTTAATTTTCCATCTATGATCTGCAGGCGTTCTCTTGCTTATAGCGAGTATGCACCACTATTTCCAGCATCATCATTTAGCTTTAAGTCGACACCGGCCAGGCAGCTCCCGCAATAGCTTTAAAAGGGAGCTGTGAAGAATTTGTACCGCATTTGACTCTGTGTGTGTGTGTGAAAGCATCTTGAGCATCGTACTTGGTGGCAAATACTCCACCCTGCTCAGAGATTGTCACCTCTGTTTAACATCTCGCTCCGTCCCCCCATCAGCCTGTCATCTGCTCCTGTTTGTCACCAGCTGCACACTGAAGACAGATATGATAAATCAATAAAACCATAGACGTGATGTCATATCTGTGAATGTGCCACAGCTATTGGCAGACTCACATAAGATGTTATGGACTATGAGATATTTAACGATGAATTAGGTGTCTACACATAAACACCTCACTACCTTTTTATTGTATGTAAATGCAGCTCTAGTGTGACCATCACTGTAGGCAACGCTTCTTTTAGATACTCCAGCATTATTATTAAACTATAACTGACAAAAACCAAATGTAAGAAACCTACCAGATAGTTTTAAAGGGGAACTCCTCTTTCATGGCTCCAGAGGGAGCTGTGAGAAAAAATGCCTCGAGTGATGTCACTTAAGTCAGTGTCAGTTTGGGAAAAAAAAAATCTTTGGTGTGAACTTAGAAAGCACTGAGCTAACCAGGCCTCTGTAGCCGGCTCCTCTTCTCTGTGTGAGGCTAACAGGGACGGCTAGTGACAGCTAATGTAGCTTGAGCTGCTAGCCTCAAGCAGAGGCATAAATACCTGCATATTGTAAATTTCATTGTATATATTGTTTATTGCCTCATCATTCTTTGTATATATTGATCTTAACTTGTTCTTCAGTTTTTTGCTTTTTTGTCTTTCTGTCCTCACTGAGCTGGCTGTCTTTTGTCCTATGCAAGCACATTGAGTGCAATGTTTCAACCAAACAAAAACCCCAAAAATCAGTCAAATACCTTGTATGTGCATACATACTTGGCCAATACAGGCAATACTGAAGCTTTGAAATTGAATAAAATTACATTGTAATGGAACATTAATCACTCAATGTTTAATTTATTATTAATGAATGTATGTTTTAAAATAGCACAAAGAATTACAAAATACTCTCCAGAGTAAGGAAATAAAATGTAATCCATGAGGTACCATAAAAATAACTGAGCCACAAAGGGTCACCATAAAAAAATGTATATTCTGATTGGGGGCATAAACACAAATGCAGTCACATCTGACCTGATATTAAAGAGAAATTTCTCCAGAGCTCATCAGCGCAGCGGATATAACCTCATGATTTGGTCCTGGACACAAAAGGGAAAATCATGAACATCATGACTGAAACATCCTGAGGATCTCAAGGTTTGTTTACGTCATCAATCTCAGTTCAGCCTTGTCTTATATTAAGTTATTGGCCGTCGTCTGCCAGATCCTCACTGGAAAGGTCATGAACTCGAAGGCATAAAAGCTGTATTTTGTACATTTGAATATGCTGGCTAAAGCAACCCCATGCAGTTGCCATCTCATGATGAAACAACTCACTGTCAGAGGCAGTGAAAATTAGCCTCACGTTATTCTTGACTAAGAGAAACATCATCAACATGAAGCGCTTAATTTGTGCATACGAGTGTTTGAGGTGATTCAAGGGCAAACTAACAAATCAAACAACATGCATAAATCTCAAGATAAGGATAATTGTTCTGCTCTGGAGCTAAATTGATCATAAATAATTCATGGTGTGTGTAGGAATGTGTTACATACTTACACACTGTGAGCTTGTAATGACTTGCACTCACTGTGGAAGTCTTGTGACATTACATACTTAAAGTCTTGAATGAACCATACATGCATGCGTTGGCTGTATGTCACATCCTGAGTCCTGCTTTTTTATGCTTTTCACCCTTTATTGACAATTCATTTTCAGTTTCTCCTTTCTCAAAGGTGGTACCTTGAACTAAAACACATTTAACTGAAGCTGAATCTGAGTGTAGACACAGAAAAACAAATAAGACATTATGAAATAAATTATTGCACGACTAAATACAGACAAAATATGTAATATAACCATGACATTGTGGTATAATCAAATCAAATTTTAAAGCAAACAGGACAGAGCGGACCACGTAACTGTCTCTGTTTATCATGTTTGACAGACCAAGACTTTGTGGGTTGCATTATGAAATACACCATATGCCAATACGGCAATTAGGAAAAATGCTTTTGTGAAATATAACCAAATTTGCAAGCATTTCCAAACAAAAAATGCTGGGATGAAAGAAAAGTGACATGCCAGGAAATCTTATCATTTTGAATACATTTTGTCTCCATAGATTTAAAGCAAATCCTGTTGATAAACCTACGATATTCTCATCCATACAAGCTGCCACTTTGATCCAGAACCGTCTCACTTTTAATTCTACAAAGGCAGGAATCTCTTTTTCCCTTATACACAGTATTTTGGTCACTAACAACCATGATTTTTGACCACAGCATCTAAAAAATGTATTTTGGGGTACACTATTTGCCTACTTCAAGGCTGTAGCAATAGAGTCAACATATCTAAAAATTCAGATACACATGAGATGAGCTTTTTATGACTCTTAACGTGGGCCTCCGTGACAAATATAGCTTAATAAAGGCATTAACGTTAGCTGAGTAGGCCTGGCATGTATGTAGCTAATTAAGGTAGCTTAGTAATGAGAGCTAATGGTTGTTACGCACTACATAATTTGTTTTAGGTTAATGTTACTTTTCATGCATGTTCAGGCTGAAGTGAAGTGTTATTATTAGGCCAGTGTTACAATAATAACTGTCCTATCAACAACTGATGAAAACAGATTATAACTTTACGCAAAGCTATGAGAGGAATATGCTCAGAAATGTACCGGCTAATTGCTAGCTAACGCACGGAATGTAGGCTAGCTAGCTAATGTTCTGACAGGCAGCTAGCATAACATTGCGTTACATTACATTTGAAAGTAATGAAAATAGAGAGACTACAGATTTTTGACATATTGCTTCTATAAATACACACGATGCACTGACATCCATGTATCCTATAGTTGTCATAGGATCCAGCGAGGTGATGCACCCAAAGCTGTAAACTTTGAAACATGCAATTTATTTCTGAGGCACTTGACTTCAGTCAGTATCAGTGACTGATTCTACGTTGAGATAACGGCTAAAACAGACCACATCAATTCTCCCCCCATTCATCATTTTATTTGGTTGTTTGTGCTCTCATTTAGAATAAATAAATAAAAAGACCTCTGTGAATGACGGTGGCGCCACTGTCCTCATGACTCCAGCTGAACCAGGATCAGTGAGGGACAGGCTCCATCACACTGGGTTCCCTTCCTCTTCCTTTGTTTTCATCCCATTTCCTTCCTCGTTTTCTTAGATGTTGTTCTCCCCCGATGGAAGTCTAAACAAAATACAATACTGTGAAAGTAAACAAATGCACAAATATCATGTCCTATAACCTTGGCCCCTACTAAAACCAGGTCCAGTTTTAAGGGGATCCCAGCAGCAGGTTTTGGTGGATCATTCTGGCACTTGCCTAAAGAGCTGCAATACTGATTAACTGGAAATCCATGTGCTATGAATGTGGTTTGTGACTATGGTGCAGGAGGTATTTTTCTATTTTGTATATGCTTACAAAGCTTAACTGAATGTGCTGATTCAGAATTCAGCTTTGATTCAGTTTCCCACAGAGAAACTGAATCAACATCAACAGTACTATGGAGTATACTTTTAGTTTCATGGCCATTTCTCTGTTTACTTAAATTTTAGACCCACATCATATCTTAAACCTTGAGCTCATACGCTGTCCTAAACTCTGCCAAAATAGCTTTTTGTGAAACTGATTTCAAAATCTATTCCTGAGTGCAATGTTGTGCCCTGAAAGCAAGTTTGTTGTCTAGCAAGCCAGTTTCCAATGACTGGTTGATGTAACGAAGGATATTGTCAAACCTCAAATGTCCTTTAAGTGTAACAGGCTTTCAAATCGAGAGGAGGGAGAGGTCTGATGTGGCCCGTAGCATGTAATTACAATGTTCTGTGAGTGAGTTCAGAGGAAAACCTGTACTGCATGTTATCCCGCTTTCTCTTTAGTTATAATTATCTAATAAGAGCCAAAAAGGCCCCAAAATAGTCAACTGATGAGTCTGCATTAGTACAAATTAACAAATTCCACCTAAATATTCTGCAACGCTTCTTCAAACATACATCGGGTGATGCAGCATCCATGAACCTGCCCAGTTGTTAACTTGGCTAATGCCTGCATTAACATTAATGAGGTTTTACACACGTTTTTATGCAGCTCTTGCTTCTAGCATCGTGTTACTGCCATCACCCTTCCCCACCATTTCAAACCCATCCATCCCCGCCCACCTCATACTATTAGACCTATAATGGAAGCCTAGATTAATGGTTAATTTCCAGGAAACCCCTGTGTTCTGTCATAAAGTGCTTTCCATTAATTAGTGACTCTGTTTCTCAGAACGGAGTGGGAGACAAGAAGAGTGATTAATGAGCTAACTAGTGCAGCCAGTGGCTCGCCTAGCTCCAGTGGTGAGCGTGAGAGCCGGACCCACAAAGGGAGAAAGAAAATAAATATGTGGCCCTTGAAAAAAAAATGCATGGAAATTCATTGAAAGGGTAGCTGAGTGCAGTTTCAAAGGGATGGTGGAGCATTAGAGCTGAACTGTGAGTGAGAGGGCAGAGCGAGGCTTGATTACGCCCTCTCTGGTGCCAGAAGTCCAGCAGACAGGGATGGGTGTGTGCTGAACTGAGAGCTGTTAACAAGGAAAGCAGTTCAGGCCGCTTCTTGACTTCTTTCACTCTCTTAAGGTGTGACGTTCCTGCCAAGAGTCAGATGAGAAGACTGATATCACACCCATGTTGCAGGCTAAATGTAAAGCCACAGCCAGCAGTTGATTAGCATCGATAGCATGACTGGAAGCAGGGAAACAGCTCCCCCAGTCCTGTTTCATGATTTATTAATCAATTTTGTAATTCTGTATGAGTAAACAAACAAGACACAACATAATTAGTAGGCTTTACTGGTGTTGTTATGATTTTTTTTACTTTAGACAGAACCAGGCTGTTCCAGTCTTTATGCTAAGCTAAGCTGCTGTTATCTTAAGAGTTAAAAAGAATAATTTGACATTTTGGGAAACATTTGTATCCACTTTGTTGCAGAGAATTAGATAAGAAGATTGATAACACTTTTTTTTATACTCTTTGTTAACTTTGAAGCTACAGCTGACAGCTAGTTAGTTTAGCTTAGCATAAAAACAGGAAACGGTACCAACATCCACCTACCAGCACGCCTAAAGCTCACTGATTATGACGATTTCTTTATGTGTATAAAAAACAAAATTCAATTAATTTTTTTTCTATTTCTTTACCATTGGACAGAGCCAGACTAGCTCTGGCTAACCAGTTTGTGCTCTAAGCTAAGCTAAACGCCTGCTGGCCACAGCTTCATATACATACAGATAAGATTTTATTGATCTAATACCAGGGAAGTTAAGATTATAGATAATAATAGCAAGAATAAAAAGGAGATGTAGAAAAAGAACAAACAATACAGGAGTGGTATCATCTAAAATGCCAAAATGTGAAATATTACTTAAAGTCAGGATCAGCTGCAAACAGATAAATATTTTAGCTGGCTAATGTTCCTAACCATTGGCCGTGTTTGTGTGCGAGTCCTCCGGACCTCAGATTAAGAGGGCAGCCTGGCGTGAGTCCAGAGGTCTGGCTAGACATTATCTGCAGCACCCCTGCATGTTTTCATAAGGGGGCCTCCTAGTCTCTCCAGTGCTGGCCTGTAAGTGGATGGGAGTGGGCAGCAGGAGTGTTTGTGCGTGCATGAATGTTTATGTACGCATGTGTGTGTGTTTGTGTGGGTGCACAATAAACTGCCGCCTTGGTGGGGCAGCACACTGTCTGCCATGTCTCTGGTCTAGAGGAGAGCCATTAGAAGAGCGATGAAGCTGATGACATGTTGTTCCTGTGACAGGCCGCCTGGCCCCAGACTCCACTGCTGCTGCTGCTGCCGGAGCTGCTGCCGCTGGAGCTGTGGGAGCCCACAGGTCTGCCACTGGACAGACACAGAGACGCGGGGACTGCATTTATTTTGGGAGGTGGTTTGGTGCCGGACACCCTGTCTACTCTCCCACCAACCTTTACACACCGCCACCCCCTCTTCCCATACTCCCAACACACACACCTTATCACCAGCGCGCACGCAACCAGGACGCTTGTACATGGCGTCAGTAGCAATTGTTTGACTGATCTAGATTCTATTAAAGGGTCAGTTCACACAAAGTGTAGAAAAAAAAATATTTTCAGTAGAGAGCAAATCCAAAGAAAACTGTTCACAGTGAGGTCTGTAAACACATTTAAAATTACAAGTCTAGGAAGCCGTCTGTGCTTTTAGTGTATGACATAAAGTAGTTACATTAATATAAAGAGCAATGTGACTATCATTTGGCAAGTACTGCTCATCAGGAAATTGTGAGAGCCGCCCAGGTGGTCAAGAGGTTTAAGGCACCGACCATGAACAACAATATCCAACGTCTCCTCATTTCTTTTCATCTCTGAATGCATAAAATGTCTGTGGTCATTTATTAGATACAGCTTGCATTATAATCTCTCTATTTTATTGAATAAAAGCAATGCTTCTTGTCTTCTTCTATTCTTCTTCCACTATTTAATCTTCTATTCCTGTTTAGGAAATCAATGCACACTGAACAGTAATAATAAGTGAATGTGTAATTCAATGATGGCGTGGCTGCACAGACTATTGCCTTTTTGTCAAGTGTCCAATAACCAGTTTCTCCCAGGTCAGCCAGCAGGTTTGACCTCTTTGAGTTTGAGCTATGCAGACTCAACTGTTCCCTTATTATTGATTCAAGATTCAGGTAATTTAAGAAAGCTTTACTGTCATTGCCTCCAACATAATTACAGTTGCATGCAGTACTAAAATATAGCCTACAGTGTAGCATAAAGTGTAACATAACATATGCGCAGTACAATACAACAGAGTCTTTGTGTTTTTTATATACGTAATCTTTTTATTGTACATAATTCCTGTATTGCACTTATAATGTAAACACATTGCACTTTCTGTATATATGAGCCACTCACTATGTACACAGTTATTATATTGCACTCTATGGGAACTGTGTTTGTCCATGAATGCATGCCAGATGTGCCAAAGGAGTGGGATGTGATATGAAGGGAATCTTTCCTATTGCCTCACATTAATTACCCCTTGGTTAGACTTTGGGTTGGGCCTTTTGATGTCATTGTTGCTGTTATTATTACATGGTTTTCCCAGTTGAATTTACATCACATATGCTTTTTGTCAAATCACAGAACAATATGTCAAAAAGTAGACCTGACTTTTTCTTTTTGGTTTTTATCAGTAATGACTTACAGAGAACAATGGCATATAGAAGCCAACACCAGTGTTGACAGTTAGTGACGTCAGCTGATGCTGGATGGTCAATGCTCCTGAACTTCTCATGAGTCTGTGATCTATTTGATTAAATATAGATTGTTATATATTGTTTTAGAGACCAGTAAATCATGCTTCCCTCGACTGGGAGTCCCAGTGGTGTTTATGTGGCCACTGAAACGTTCAGCTCTGGACGAAACGCTTCCAAAACACTTCTCTCTCTGCATCTGATTGAGTTACACAGGGGAACACATTTTGAACAGGTGCCCAGTGAACCCCTCTGTAGCTACACACACACACACACACACACACACACACACAGCTCTCCTCTTCTTCCTCGAGTCTCTCCTTCTGTCATTGTAACTTGACTCCCACTTCTTCAGCCAGCCCCGTCGTCCCTCGCATACTCCAGTAGAGTTTGGGCACACTGATCACGCCACAGCACACATAACTGGACAGGTTTAACTCTTCTGATATGAGGTGTGAACGGTCACCCACCAGGAAGACTGTGCTAATCCTACGGCCATAACATCCACTTGAACCAATGCTGGCAGAGTTGTTAAAATGTTAAAATGCAAGTCTCAAGCGGTGGTGGAGGCGGCCACACTGGCCCAGACACAAGTAATGGGAGGACTGGCATGATGCCACTGGGGGATACCCTAACCCCCTGTTTACCCCCAGCTACCCTCCCATGCTCTTTGCTTCTTATGTTCAACAGGTCTCTCTGCTCATCTGTGTGTGACAATTAGGATTTGAAACCTCTGTTTATAAAACAAAAATGGCTGCATTTTTATCGTCCTTTTATCCAAAGCACTTTATAATTTGCCTCACAAACCGATTGCAGCGAGCTAATATGCAAGCCTGGTCAACTTGGGGCTCTGCGCCTTGCTCGAGGACGGGAGGAGCCGGGGATTGAACCGACAAATCTGTGATGAGTGGACAATCTGCTCTTCTTGAACCACAACTTAATGTCATCCTATGAGTCTAATGTCATTAATGCCTCTTTAGTGCCAAAGACTTGTACAATTCTCTTATGTAACTTTAAAGATGTACTTGCAGTGAAATGTGTTTAAGAAGGAAACTCCAGCCATCATGTAATGGATTAAAAAAGTCCTTCACAATTATACATGCTTGAGTGAATGTGTTACTGTACACTTCTCGCCAATGAATACCCACTCAAAGGGAGGAAATATATACAGTAAAAAAGAAAAAGCATGAATGTTTTGACAATATTTGAAATTCAGTTCAAAGTATAAATCCATGTAAATTTTGAATAAAAGATTAAGTATAATAGTACAATAATAATAATGATAGCTGACATTATTCTGAAAGAAACAAGTATACAGAAGTCTACACAGTTTGGAGACACTTGCAACTGAGTATTTTCATTTAATGCTAGATTATACTTCTACTCCATTACCCCTAAGAGGAAAATAATGTATTGTTTACATTTATTTTACAACTACAGTATAAGCTTATACTTTGTTACTTTGAAAATCAAGATTTCACATCTAGAAATATACTCAGCTTAGAAAATATGATGCATTATTTAACAGTATATAAAATAATTAGAATAACTAGAATTAGACATAATTAGAATATGCATGCATTTATAAATAATTTTGCTCAAGTAAAAGGTCTGAATGCGTCTTCCTTCACTATTGAAAATAAAAAGGTGGACTGTGTACCACATTTATCTCCACTCCATAAAAATCTATACTGTAGGAGTAAAGAAATACGATCAGGTTGTTCTTTTGTGTAACCAAAACCAGGCGAAAACTTCACACATCATTTAAATCCCACAAGCAGCAGGGAATCACAGAAATGTACAGCTTTATATTTTCACCGTTAAGCCCTTTATGTCCTCATCTGTGGTTGAAACTTGAAAGTCTGGACTAAACAAGAGGCTCAGCCTCTGCACATAAGCTACTTTACATCTTAAAAAATGAGGTGGCTGTGTAATACTACCTGTACTGTACTGCATTAACCATACCTTGGCTGTATAATAATAATACACAGCCAATAGAGTAAATGACAGTAATGATACGCCTCAGAATAATGATCCTGCATGCCTCAAAACAGTTGATAGAGCTTTAGTTGTTTTATGATGATGATGATGATGATGATGATGATGATGATGATAATGATAATGATTATTGTTGTTGTTGTTGAGTTTTTAGGAGGTCTTTTCTATCATTTTGTAGTTTTTGTGCTGCACGTGCACATCCACAGGCCATGGAGACATTTATTATTTCTTATGTATTTATCATCTGTCTATTCAGCTGTGGTCAATGTGATTTTCACTGTGATCACCACCCTGCAGGACGCTTCCAGTTTGAGCAGAGCGGAGCAGGATGTTGCGTCTTTAAGAGTTAAGAAACTTGAAACCTGTTTGCGCAACAATCAGTGCGGCTCCCAGCCGCCAAAGTGTCTAGACTGGCACATGATGGCGGGAATCAACCAATGGCTCCAGAGCTTTCCTCTGGGGCCCCGAGAGAGAGAGAGAGAGAGAGAGAGAGAGAGAGAGAGAGAGAGAGAGAGAGAGAGAGAGAGAGAGAGTCAAAGCGGACAGAATTACACAGGCTCAGTCATCTTGCTTTCAAAATAAAAGCATTGTGTTTAAGTTTTGGAAAAATGGAATGTTTACTTTTTTCAGTAGTCTCTATGACAACAGTGAGACTAAACAGATCCATATTTTTTAGATAATGTAGATAATGGACGTTTTCTAGATACATACACACTTTTCTGGATACATATACACTTCCCAATAATTAATTCAAATTAAATTTTTAGTTTATCCAGTTAATCAGTACAGCAGCTCAATTAAGCAGTGAAAAGTTTCCAGTTATAAGTGAAATATGAGTTCACGTTTACTTGGGTTTAAATAAAGTTATTCTTTCAGGAAAAACTATTTTCACTAAATAATTTTCTATAGTGTTTCCAGGAAAGGTCTCAGGAAATTAAAGCTTTACCAGAAACAATACTTTTTCAGGAAAATAGACTGACAATTATTGTTATTTCAATTTATCGATATATTATTATAAAAGAAAAAACTTTTTCGTGTACCTCTATCTCAAAAGTACGCCTTTATTTTCATTTTTGACACTTTCTTTTTCAACAGAATGTGTTCACCGTTGAGGTTTTTATTTTGAAAACCAGGGTCGAACAAGCCTGGTTTTACTCTGTCTCTCTTGACTAATATGTGTGTGCAGAAGCGTGTGTGCGTGTGCCTGTGAGTGTTTCTCTGTGTGTGCGCGTCCGAAAAGGACTTGCAGGGGAGTGGAGAGTGGAGTAATTCCAGCTCTCTTTAAAACAACTTCTCAGCACGGAATCCGTCCCGGAGTTTGGCACCGGAGTCCCCGACCATCTCTGCTTTCTCCCGGGACTCTGCAGCGGGATTACTGCTTCCACCACAGCGGCAGAAATCATCGGGATTTTAGAGTTGCGAGGATTTATTTCGGGGTGAAGGGAGGATTTTATGGATCAGGGTTTCGCGGAGCTTCAGGAGAAACTCCGGGGGAACTTTTGGATGTTTCTGATGCTCTTTTTGTTCATATAAACTGAAACTGCTCCTTGAGGGGTCTAACTATGGTTGGTGGATTGTGTGCGGGATCTCCAGAGTGTTGGGGAGTTCAAGGCTTTGTGAGAGGGCTGGCAAAAGTTGTGGCTTAATTGAGTTGGCGACAGCAGGTCACTGAGCAGTGACTGTGTGTAGCCTTCTCCTTCTACAGACGTTTGGTGATGTTTAACGCAACGCATGACTGAATATTTCTTTCTAATGCTGCGGGAGAGCCAGAAAACGGTGACCACCGGCTGCGCATGCTGTGCGCACCGAGCACAAACCCCTGGTCTTGCGCGACGAGTGTAAATCGATGTGGCATCTCCCGGGACCCGGACGGGACCGACAGGACACATCCAAAACTGTCTAGGTTGTCGTATGTTCAAGTCGAAACGCTCAGGTCTTGTACGGCGACTCTGGAGAAGCCGTCTGGTCACCGAGAGCGACGGGCGTGATGGAAGCAGACGAGGTGAGGGGGGACGGAACGGTCCGTGTGGCGGACACTCAGGAAAGCTCCACAGACATGAGCAGCGGTCGGTGACACAGACTGACCCGGCTCCGGGACTCACGGGGGAGGCTGGAGACCTGACAGAGAGCGCGGAGAGGGAGGAAGAGGAGCAGCCTGACGATGACCGGGGTGCCATGTGCGTCCGGGAGCACAGGGGCTCTCGGCGGGGACAGGAGGGCGACAGTAGGACGGTGAAGTGTTGTTTGTTTGGGGAATGGGATCTCAGACCTCGGAGCCCTTATTGGGCCCCGAGAAAGGACGGAGGGGGCCCCTGTCAGTGCGCACCGAGGCATGCGGGGCTGGAGGAGGAACTCGCGAGTACCGCTCACGCTTTTTTGAAAAGACTCAAGGAGAGATCTCTGGACGCCTTGGTGAAGGCTGTAGAGACCAAAGGTGGGATATCCAGCGAGTGCGTCATGGTGCCGAGCACGGAGCTGCGGCTCGGTGCCCATCACATCTCTCCACAGTATCTGCTGTGTAAGATGTACCGCTGGAGCGACCTGCCGCTCTCAGCCCGGCTCAAAACGCTGTGCCACTGCCAGAGCTTCGGCGCGGTGGACAGCGCAAAGGTGTGCTGCAACCCCTATCACTACAGCCGCTTATGTGGGCCAGGTAAGAACGTCAACACTGATTTGGTGGGGGGTGGGGGTAGTAAATATTACCATGTCAATCTGTCCTGCTCCTAATTTCCACCGCATCAGGCGTCAGTGAAACGAAACCATCCCACGTCTTCATCGGGGCCCCTGGGACCCCCTCCGGAACCCATCGTGGTCCAGAGTCAGGTGGAGGGCCTTGCACAGGCTAAAACCTATCTCATAAAACTGTAGAGCGTCATGAATTTAATTAGACGTAATGCACCAGGAAAATTGATAGCTGAGAGAAAAAAAACATGAAATTAATGGGGATTTCCAATAAATCCCTGTTCTTGCCTGCAGGCCTGCAGCCTCAGAAGAGTGTTGCTGTTGTTGAGTTACTTGTCAAACAGCGTCACGAACTGTGTCTTTTTAATCAGCTACTACTAATGAAGTCATCTGAACATTTGCTGGCGTGGATTAAAGTTTAAAGCTCAAAACACAACACTAAAACGACAAGAAATGGCACAGACTTTTGTCTTATGACCTGCTCCACAGTTTTATAACATTTTCATAACTCGGCTTTTACTTTAGTCAACCATTACTTTGATTTCCTCTCCACATTCCAAACACATTACACACTCAGGCCTATTTAAATTTGCGCAAAACTTTGCTGCTTCCCACATCATCCAATTGAGGGTCGCTCTCAAGTTGCACTTAGGCTCTTTTTTCTCTGACAAGGAGGTCCTCCTCTTGTTATTTAGGTGAAGGAGTGCCGATAATATACAGTTTGCATAGTGCTGGCGCCAGACTGACTCGCTGGGTATCTGACTGACTGAGGACTCCGGCAATTACTGGCTCTGCTCTTAAAGGGGCCGCAGCCACAAACCCTTGTCCACTTCTGACTGAAGGGACTATCCCTGCAGCAGCAGCAGGAGCAGCGTTGCTCAGTTTCCAGAGCTGCTTTCACACAGAAGTCATCCTCAGTGTGAGTGAAAATGTCCTACCTATGGAGATGTAAGACAGGCGGAGGATAAAACATCTTGAGAATCATGAAAAAGATACCAGGTCTGGGATGAAATACTCAGATCTGAGATGTGAGTTATACATGGATGCATTTACAGTTATGCAGTCATGTGCACATAGTGACCAAAGTATGAGGAAAGATGGTCTGTTGGTGTTTGGTAAACCTAAATTCTGAATATTTTAGCTCGTGAAATACAACTAGAGAGTATAATCTGAAGCAGAATGTAGCCAAGAGTCAGTTTGTGCACAGTTACATGTACATAGTCTCTACAAGTACCATTTCATACAGAAACAGGTGAGTTTTTAATGGCCTGAAGAGGAAAGATTGATTTACTGGAGGTGAGACTGAAGATGAAGTCCATTTAACATTTTATTGCTCAGTATATGATCATTTAAGGGCCATGGTTCGTCTTGGTGGATTATTATAAGGAACTGTGTCTGGGGAAGGATGTGATGGGTGTTTTGTGTATTTGGTTATATTCTTATTTGGTGTCTTATGAGTCCATAAAATGAAAAATGAGATGTTAACCAGCTAACTCTGCAAACAATAAGCTTTTCACATAGCTGGTTGCACCACTGTAAAATACCTTACGTTTCTGATTATCTCACACATCAGCTAATACTACATGAGGCGTAATGAGCGAGGAGTTTCTTTTCTCATTTTAAGACCACACAGGCTTTAACTAAATCTTCACTTCTGTTTGTATTTCCAGAATCACCTCCTCCCCCATACTCTCTGTCCCGTTCAGATGAACACAAGCCACTGGGTGAGTTTGGAAAAACGTATACCGCATCACAGCCCGGTAAATGGCACCGAGGGCGTTGTCACCGTCATATTTTTAGACCGCAAACACAGATTATCTTTGAAACGCTGGTTGTGTTGAAAGCGACGCACAGTTAGTTGGGCTTAACCTGTTCTCATCTTCCCTTTTGATGAGCATGACATCTGGAGTTTATAATAGGGAGCCTCTGTTTGTGCAAACAGGCAGTCTGCTCTGTAGTTTCAGGGACTGTTTTAGGGCTGAAATAGCTGAGCTTTTTTCCTACCAACAGCCCAGAGCCTCAACACATCTATCAGCAAAGTAAGCAGGTGTAGCCAGGAATATTTGGCATTTTTACTTGATAAGTGACGATTAATCAATTGCCAAACTTGTGGTTGAATGATAATCTGGATCTCACTCTTCTTCTGTATGTTTGTGCTTCTTCTACATTTACCAGACTCAAGTCTGTCTTACACTGAAACTGTGCCCCCCCTCCTCTCCAGTCCGCCTCACATTACGCCAAGAGACTACACAGGTGAGTTACGTGCATCTCTGTTGCAGAAGTATGTGAACATTGCAACCAGGCGGAGATTTATTTCAGCAGCGTATCATGTTGAAAGTTCCTGATTGAGGAACTTTTTCTGCAAATCAGTTTGGAAGCACAAAAGGAAAAGTTTTTGAGTTGGATGAGCGTGTGTGCACTTACATACTCGTGCATGCAAACATACATACCATGCAACCTCCACCCTCCAATGTTTACATAAAAGGGTAAATGACATTTACTGGTGTTATTATGTGGTGCTTTCCTTCCTATTTTCAAAGGCTGTTAAGAGAACCAAAAACTCCACTGCATAAAGCTTCTATTGTCAGAGAGGCATGGAGGGCTCGGTGGGGGTCTGGGGTCTCTCACTATCTAGATGCCACAGCAGTGTAGCCTTTCTGTCTCTCTCCCTGCGCTTTCTCCACAGCAAAATATTTCACTGGGATGAAGCTGCAATAAGATCCCCGTGCATGCTCCCAATCCCCTTTGCCTCTCAACCACCCATCCCCCTCTTTCCCTCTTTCTTCCCTCAAATCCCTCCATTCCTCTCGGCAATTGAGCAGTGGAAAGAGGCTGGCATTTTGGGGGCGGGGGAGCTGAGCGGCTCTGATGAGGCGGAGGTGTAGAGTTTTGTGTGTATATGTGGAGGGGGGGTGCAGGCTGAGGGCTGCGTTTGGACAGGAAACAGCCCCCTCTAGATGATGAAACTGGAGCTTTATTTGTTTACGTGCTGGGGTCGGCTGGAGAGGTCCTTGCAGCGTTAGAAGAAACCCACAAACCCACTCGATCAAGCCTCCCCGGGCTCACTTGTGGACAGTGTTGAAAGGTGAATGGGCACCTCTGAAGTCTGTGTAGTGTAGTCACGGCATCATGGACCTGTGTGAAGAGCCAGCGGTGCCCCAGAGAGACTTTCTGGGGATTGTTTGTCTGTTGTATCCAGAAATTAACTTAAGCCTTTTTTTTTAGTTAAACTTGATGTTTAAAGTTGGAGTCATTTATTGAGTTGTTATGCAGTTTTCCATGCTTAGGGGCAGGGCTGTAGCCAGTGTTGAAGAAATACTGAGGTCATAAATCCTCCCTATGCACACCTCACCACTGTCTTTTGACCCAGAAAAAAACAAAAAAATAAATAATAAGATACTTTAAATGCTTGGACTGGAACAACATGGGAATGTACATGTTGTTTCAAAGGCTTCCCCATAGTGTCAGGAATAAAATTCTGGCACATAAACGCTGAAACCTCTGTTTATTTTGATTCTGTCAGCCAAAAGCAGTCAAATTTAATCCATTGAGTCTAAAAGTCAGCTTATAAAATACCCACCATTTGTAAGTTTTTAATCGTAGAACGTAAACTCCTCCCAGGGTATGAAAACCCACAAACTCAAAGAAAATAAAAACACACAATATGACCTCAGTCTCATAGCAGCTATACAGGCCTGTTAACAGCGTTTCTGTGTCAAGCAGAGGCTTGAAATAAACAATCCATATGTATTTTTAATGCAATAATCACATTATTTCTTTCCTTGCTTGTATCCCCCATAAAACACTTTAGAGTTCAAACAATTCTGTCTAACTTTCAAGTTGCTTCACTGACAAAGCAGTGACAAAAGTTTTATCATTGGATGCTGTCAGAGTCTGTTCAGTCAAGGTCAAAAGTGAATCAAGAGTCAAGTTTTAGGTTGTGATTTTGAGCCATGTCCAAGCTGAGTAATGAGAAAGGCTACCACCTATTGTCTGCCTGTTGAAATGAGTGGAAATAGATCAGTTTTCTTACGAGATGTGGTGTGTGGAGTCTGTGCGTGAGTGTGTGTGTGTGGTCTCTGATCCCCTGCCCCCCACACCAGAACGCTGGAGCGGAGAACTGGAAGTCAGGCCAAGAGCGTGAGTAGGAAAGAGACTTGGCAAAACAGAGGTAGCCAAGAAATCTGCATGTAGCTTTTGTCATTAACTTTTACAGGTTATAAGGCTCCTCCTTTGAGCTCCAGCTGCTATAATAACAGGAAATAAGCAGAACATGAAGCTTGTATCAAAGAATTGTCTGCAGGTAAAAAAAAAAAAAACCCTTGATGTTGGTTAGATCTTTCAAGAGCGTAAATGAATCTTTTTGTGCAGGTGATCCTTTGGCATATCATCTAAAGCATGTGGTGTTTTCTTTAGAACAAATACAAGCATTGAACATATGCTCTGGTACTTCAGCATCTTTTTTATTCCTTTTAAACCAGCCCTAGCTTTGAGAAAAAAAGGCTGCAGCAGGGTGTGGTCCATACATACCTTTGTCCCGGCCTCTTTTATCATTCGATCAGTTAAAGCTTTAAAGTGCAGCAAACAGCCCTGCTTTGAAAAAAAAAAGGAAATGTCGTTTAGTAGTCTTATATCTGCTTGGACTGTCCCTCTGTGACTCCAACAAAACGTGTCATTCAGCTGCTTATTGTCAGTGTGTGTGTGTGTGTGTGTGTGTGTGTGTGTGTGTGTGTGTGTTTGTGTGGCACAGGGAGACAGAAAGGGAGGAATTTCTGTCTGACTCAGTGATAAGATCGTCTCAGAGTACTCACATAGGGGTTCTATCAAGACAAAAACACACACATGCACACACACGCACTCTCACCAATCACGCGATTTGTTGGATGGGAGGCAAAGTTCTGCTTTTTTACATTCATAATTGAGGTACAACTAAAAGTTATGTCTGCTGTATCTTATGGTTGACAAAGCTTGTGTTGCTTTTTCTCTAAATATGCATTATTTGGGACTGTCTGCAGTATTTTCTAGTCTCTGCATAATAATCTCATCCTGTGATGATACACAAATGACTCAAACTCTGCATTAAATTTGCTGATTGCTGTTTGTTAGAACATATATGGAGTGGCTGTATTGACGTTGTTAGCTGTTTAGTCATGAAATTTGGGACTGATATTCAAGAGCCTAATGAATTTGGTGACTTTTCATTAGCGAAACAAACAGAACATAATATAGACTGAAAATTAGTTTCTGCTTCAGCTGTAGCTTACTTCCCAAAAACAGCTGACATAAAATGCTAACATATCATTGTTCAAGACATCTTAATAGCAGAAGCAGCTCTTTTATATCATCATAAGAAGCATTAAACCGCCCCTAGCAATTGGCGACAACTCAAAAACAAAACAAAATAAGCTCCCTTTCAAGCAGAAATCAGCTAACATGAACATAATGTCAGGATGAAAGAAGTGAAATAAAATGGCAATTCAGTCTAATTAGCGAATTAAGCTACCATGCTAAAATTATCATGTTATCATGCTACAATCAAACATGCTAAATGCTATTACACTAACTGTGCTCATGTTAACATGCTATATGGTAACACTATATTGGTATATGCTTATGCTAACATTAGCATACTTACATGCTAAATGACATGTGGTAAATTTCATTATGTAAACAACCACTAGCTGTTGTGTTAACATTAGGCATGTTAGTGTTTCAGCATTTGCCTTGTTGAATATATACATACAGAAATTCCCCATATCTCACTCTTGTCGTCCCATTCAGCTGCTCATATTTACAGTCTGTATGCAATAAAGGTGATCCTGACTAAGGATAAAATCGACTCGGATATGACTTAACTGTGACACACACAAGTCATAAAATGTCCGTTGTATGTAGAATAAACACTTTTGATTTGCGCAACATGACGGACTTTAAATGTTGCGCAATGACCATCACAGTCTCTTGGCCTTGCTAGCTTGGCTGTAGACTTTTAGTCTTGTTTTTAGCAGCATTTCACATTTTGATTGTAATGTTTTTAACAGCACTGGCGAGCACACTTAGCATCGTTTTCATTTTAAGGGATTGAGAGACAATGCCAAAGCGTGATTGATGTCCTTGTCAGCTTTTAGCAAATGACCTCATTGTACTTGTCAAACATTTGTCCACCTTGTTGTCATTAGGCCCTGGCTTTTGGACATGTGGAAACAAGTAAAGCAATGATACTTAGTGGACATTAGTATAGCCTGGATGCACTGAAGTAAGACAAGAAGACTGCTCCCTCTCTGCCCCCCAGTAATCATATTTTGGTGGCTTGTTTGCTTAAGCAGAGCAAGGTATCAGCCAAACATCCTGTCTCAAAACCCTGTCTGCACTCGCTGCAGCATTAACCCCATGAATTGGCCCTTTGACTGATGGGGCACAGCCCAGGAATGTTGGGAAATTGGGAAGGTGAGGGGGAGAAGGGTCTCGGAGTGAAAGAGGTGGGAGGGGGATAAGGGGGTCTGACTCTGGAGAGTGACATCTGATACATGTTTGAACATATCGCCGTTAATACTTAAGAAACACGGAGCTGAGCCGACATTCTTGGAAGTTTGGAGGACAGTTTTAAGACTTTGACTGCGCCGTGCTGTTTTAGTGAGTTTAGCTCGGAAAGTGTGAAGCTTTCCAGGCGGAGCGCGTTGGCACAGTTGGATGAGGTTTTGTGAATTATCTGCTGAGGTTTTGAGACTCACAAAAGCATGGCTGTTTAATGAGACACCTTTGTAGAATTCATTTCAATCGTGTGTCAAAGAGATGTGAAAACAATGCAAAGACAGAAAGCAAACAGGCACATTAAACTGTGTTCAGTGAGAATCCATCCGTCTCAGTCTGGACGGGTCCTCTCAGTGACCTGAACCTCCAGCCTGTTTGCTGGCACGCGTACAACACTTGCTCTTATGCCTGACTGAGACACATTAGACTATGGAATTCAACATCAAGTGCTGGCCCATTAACCATTTGCCATTTCCTCAAATATTTTCCATCACGGCTCTTTTTCACTACAAGCGGGGTATGCAGCTGAGGACGCGGTGCACAGCTCACCCACAGCTCTTTTTATGTCTTTTTTTTTTTCTTTAGCCGGTTTTTGAATGCTTTGACATTTTAGGCCGAATGCCAGAATGTTAACACTGTTATTACAACCCTGTTTCTGAGAAATTATGATTATATATAAATAATTTGCAAAGGCAAACACATTTTGAAGGAAATGTAATGTGTTTTCTCTCAACATAGTGAGGAAGTGTTACAAAAATGCTGCTACTGACTGTTCACTGACCATATATTTCATTTGTTTTCACCAAAGTAATATCTGCTCATACTGATCACAGCATTGTTAAACTTTTTATGACTACTTTTAGGCAATGCCAACGCTCGGTTTGGGTTTAAGGAAAAATTATGATCTTGGTTCAACACAGAAAAAGTCTGCAGTGATTTAGATCAAGAAACGTGATGATTCACCTTAACCAAAGTGCTTTTGTTGCCACCGACCAGGCTCTCTGGGGTCTAAGCCTGATCTTTGTTTGTCCATCATCCTCCCAGGCCCCCTCCAGGCAACTCCATTGGCTATTATCTGGAAAATCACCGTAACAGTCAAGTTAAATTCCTGATTTTCCTAGATGACAGACAAATGCTTAATGTTATCACCAGAAAAATGTTGATCAACAAACGTTAGAAAATACAATAAGAAATGAGGAGACAGATAGAAGGAATGATTGACAACAAATGGGAAGGAGGTGAGATGAAAGATATATTCATGCTCTTGAATATTAAGTTGAATAGATTGACCAATACTGAAAAACCACATTGCCTTATGAGACTCTTCAGGCTTCAATTTAAGATTAAACCTGACTTTAGAAAAGTTAATTGGTCCGTGTTTACATATTTATAAGAAATGACAGTTTCTGTTTTGTGGTGCAGTCATGCTTTTGAACAAAAAACTCTGAATTATGGCTGACACCGCCAATATTCTGCTGTTTTCCAGCTTGAACTTTGTTGATTTTTCAATTTACTCTTCTTAATTACTTATTGTGACGTCTGAGTTAGCCTTGAATCACCCCCAACCTCAGAGCCTGTCATATCTCTCCAGTCTTCCTCGTCTGTATTTAATCATCACATGCATAAGAAAGCTGTAAACTCTGAACTGGTTTCATTGTCTGGAGACACAGAAAGCGGCTTTCTAGTTGAATGGAGCTTGAAGATGCCCCCAAACGGTCAGTTCACACTAATCTAAAATGTTTGAGCTCCAAGTACTTGAGGGTATCTGAGGCGCCCATTATTTTCATTTATTTAGCTTTTTTTTTTTTTTTTTTTTTTTTTTTTTTTTTTTTTTAACATTTTATCATCAGGGAATCTTTATCTTTTGAGTCTCAGACTGAGTATTTTGTTTGCTTCCTGGGATCCCTCTGTTGAGATAAGGACATTGGTCGTTGAACTGCGGGTTTTGTATTGAGCACTGACTTCCTCCTTACTGGAAGTCTAAGAGCATTTCCTCGTTATGTATCTAGTTCTCATTATGGACTGTTTTTTAAGAGTCTGTTCATATTGACATGGGTAAAAGCATAACATGAAAATAACGTAAAATGTAAGATGTTAAACAGTAATTGGCTGATTAGGCTTAATTTTAGTTTTATTTACAAGTCTGGCCTCCACAGTGTGCAGCCCTGTCACAAATTCAATTCAATATTCCTTTATCAGTCCCCCAAGGGGAAATTCCAGCTGAGGAGTTCACGTATTTGTGTTCACACTGTATTTGGTGTGCAGGCGGACACATACTCGTTTAGAAAAGCATATTTCAGACATTTATATTTTGTCTTGAGTGACGCTGAAGTGACAGCCTTTGACCTCTCCAATTTCATGGATTGGGGAAGTGATCCTGACTATCAAGTATGTTGTACTGAATAAGTTTTTGTCCTTCGTCTCAGTGTTAATTTGACTTCTGCGCTTGCAGCCTCTACTGTTTGTTGTACACACGTTTTCACTCTCTCTCAGTGTCTCTCTTTCTCTGTAGCCCTTATTCTCGCCCTCTCTCTTTCAGTCCATGTTGTCAGGCCATCACAATTTAAAATAAGGTTTAAATTACAGGACTGGCTGTGGCTTTCCGTTGTTCCCTCAGAGTTTTTGCCAACCCGCAATTTGGCTTTTAATGGAACCCTGCCATGCTGCTGAACCTAAAGATTCTTTGCAGATGTCGACAGGCTCTGACTGTATGAAATGTTGGAAACTGTCGCTTGTGCTGTGAGCTGTGGATGCAATGCTGAGTTAAGACTGAAGTATGTTTGAGGGAAGCGACGTTTTCTGGAGCTTTTGAGACGACATAACTGTCTGCTGTTAGTGAGAACAACTGTGTGTGTGTGTGTGTGTGTGTGTGTGTGTGTGTGTGTTTGTACTAAGCATTCAGCCCTGTTATTGGAAACCACACTAACAGGCAAACACATACAGTATTCAAGCTTCGCTATCAGATGTGAATAAGAACTGAAAGGCCATATATACACACACATGCACAGACACTCTTCTCTCACACACAGAGCTTTCAGCATCCACTGGTCATTGCTCAGTTCTTTCTTGAGAACTGCCCACTTTTGTGCATGCATCATGGATTGCAGTCATACTATTATCTTTGCATGTATTATCTTAAAGACAGGCTAAATGTCACTTCTTTTATGCCTGATTTGCCTCACAGACCGGGAATCTAAAGCATAAATGCTTAAATAAATGCGTCATATTTTGATCCTGATCCTGGTTCATGCTGAAAAATCATGTTAGAAGTTGTCTGCATTTGATTTAAACGACAATCATATGATCATGTACTGGTTGTTGTGGCTAAATATTTTGGATTAAAATCAATGAAGCAGTCTCAGTTAAAGTTTGTTTTTTTTTAATTTGGAGCAATGAAATATGAATACATAGCTTCATGGGTAAAGCTGCACTAATCAATATTTCTTATTAACAACTGATAAAATGACTATGTGTCATGTGAAAGGGGTTGCTAGCAGCGATGAACCCACAGATCACCAGACCCTGCAGTTCCCCTCAGCTCTACAGCATCTTTCAGCTCATTGTTTAGGTTGGTTTTCTTGGTTCACTCTCAACAATCTCACAGTGATGTTTCCAGCTGGGTCAGTTAGCTGTTTTCTGAAAGCTCAGATGAACCGACTGCTACATGTTCCTCATAGCAACTCCGTAAAGTGATAGTATGTTAGGTTGCGTTGCTCCACTCAGCAGATTTAAAGTATTATGAAGGAAATGTTGATTGCTCAATGTAATGGCTGCAGTATAATGACACCATAAGCATTTAGACTGATTCCCTATAAGCCTCACTTTCACTATGCAGTTTGTCTGCTGTTGGGTCAGGAAAATGAAGGCTGCCTGGCGGTCCAGTCTGACTGGCACCGTTTCTATCTGCTTTTATGTCTCCATTATAGATTAAATGAATGAATGAACTCAGGCTTTTTCTCTTATTGTTTTCTACTACTCCTCCACTTCTACCCTGACATCAACTCCTGCTGTAGTTGCGCAAAGCAATGCTCAAACTATGTTATTACTCCAGTAAAATCATGACAATTTCACCTTACGTCTTTAACAAACATGCTTCTTTCCTCTCTCTTATTCCCAAACTGGTGTTGATTGTCATGGCAATCTGGAAACAAACGCAGTGTATTCTGTGTTGTTTGTGCTTGGTGCACTTAGAGCATACCTCTCAGCCCCCCTGTTTTTACTGGGATTCTCCCATACTTTTTTCCTGCTGTCCTCCTATTTAAATATTCCCCCATCAATCACCCATATTTTTAACCTTCAAAAAAAAAATTGATAGGAGGCTTAATCTCCTATTTGATGTGTTTACTGCATTCCCCTCCAGGACAGCAGGTGGCAGTGTATAGAACATTAGCTGTAACATCTGTTGAAGAGACCTTCAAGCAATACAAAAAGAAGACGAAGAATGAATGTGAGAGGGAGGGATTACATGCCCAAAAGGCTAAAAGTTTGTATCTTAATAAATGAAAGGAGACGATGAATGAAAGTCAGGCTTTTCAAGTATTTTATTTTTATTTTTTAGTGTATCACACGAATGGAAAAGCACAAAATCTACAAAGTATAATCATGCCCAAGAGGTGCAGAGACATGCTCCACCAATGACTGTATTTATACTATCTCTGCCATCGATTTTCATCATCATCCTCTTCTGGCAATTGTCTCGCTTGCCAGCAGCCTCTTTCAAAATCACAACTGAAGCATAATGTGTAAGTTATGAGTATATATCCTTCAAGTAAGACATATTCGATATTACATTAAGTGCTGTATTTATATGACCTTTTGTGTTTTCGTTCATATAATGCAGGAATGTTCACTTTCATCCTTACACCTAACTTTCGTCACTTATTTAATGCAGGAACCAGTTAACACAATCCTTGTTGCTGTGATATATTGAAGCAAGTAGTTGCTTCGTGGAGGATTGATTGTGTGTCCCCTTGTCTAAATGTAAGGAGTATGTGGGCATATTTTCAGATCCCAGCGTTGGCAGGTATGACTGAGGAAAACAAGAAGTGATCGGCTCGTCTTAGCGACAGCGGCGCTAACAGTAATACCAGTAGGAAACACTAGGGGGCATTGAAAAGTTATGTTTCTACTCCAAATGCCTGAAATTAAATGTGCTCACACAAAATGCATTTGATTTTATACACATTTTCTAAGGATCATGATTCATTATACTAGATTACTGCAAGTCTCGCAGTCCTTGCGTCACCTCCTCACTATGTTAGATGTGTATTGTATTTTCAGCCCACGTCAGTGCTGCTACACTGAGAGACTTTCACATTCAGATAATTCCCCCAAATTAAGTTTTCGATGGAATTTCATAATTCCCTCTTCATAGTGGAACAAATGGATCCATTCCACCAATAAATGCGTGTAATTATGTTGTGAGGAGTGAAGGCCATATAGTCGGACCACGTGAGGCTCAATGAGAGACTTGTCAACTTGACCTCTGTGACTGGCTGAGCGGGGGGAGGAAGTGTCGAGGAAGAGGGCCTGTCCAGGAATGTGTTGGGAGGGGAGGCTTGTCAACTGCAGACCTCTGCTTCTCTGCGTCTGCCTTTGTCTCTCTGTTCAGGTTCAAATCATCTTTCTATATGACATTTGTGCACAACTTTAGTTGAGCCGGATTTAAGTGTCTGTTGCAGCGTTGTGATACAGTACATGTGTCTGCGCTGCCTCCGTAGGTACAGACATAGCTTCATCCTATCTGCACCTCCTGAAAAATGTTACCACATGTATAGGGGCTATGCAGACTCCACATGACCCGTGATTGAACTGTTGTGTTTGTTGATAGTGAAGACAACATACAGCAAGCAGAAGAAAGGACTAATGTTCCCCTTATCAGACATAGTCAACAGATGAGCTCATCCTCATCGAGCAACAATGTTTCCTGTGCAAACTTTGACTTTGATGTGATCATTTCTCCCACTCGGTCACAAGTGAAATATGATGATTACATCAGGTATACAGGGAATGTAGAGCAATCGATCAAACAATCTACTTTAACACTGGAGCACAAGAGTGAGGAGCTGCTGTGTGCAGCACAATAAATCACTTCACGCTGTAGCTGCTGTGACACCTTAATGTACTGTAGAGGTGTAATTTAGGCGTCAGTCCTTCCTCCTGTTTAGCTGGTTAAGTTGCACTAAAAACAGTCGAAATGTTGCGCTGAAACTAAACTTGCTTCGACTTGAAGTGCAAGTCTGACACAGCATGATTTAAGGTTCAAGACCCCACATATTAACACACAGTCAGTTGTGTTTACTCAGACTTATTCAGCTTTAGACCATTCCTTTTGTCCACCTTTAGAAAACAAAGGAGAAAAGCTAACAAAGCCGTCAAATGGGAATAATAACGAGCAGTCCTTGCATTGTCATTCTTCATAATTGTTCTCTCACAGCTTATTTACCATAAATCTTCAATTGCAATAACAGAGCTACTACATGTCACCTTAATATACTGTAGGAGCTTGTGTTATTCTAGCATTTACCTGCGGAAAATGTTGAAATCTTGGTATCAAATTCACAGCCTCAAATTTGTTGGTTGTTGTGCAAAGAAAAGACAACAGAGTGCATCAATGAGAGCTGCTATCATTGCTTCTAAGCTTGAATATGAACAACAGCTGAACACCACTAATATAAATGTACCTTTGTGCATGTTCTACAGGAGGAGTGGTTGGATGCAAACTGATATGTCACTATGCAGAAACTATATTTGGTACATTTTCCTTATTCTTTGTTTACTGAAACTGAAGAAGAACAAGAATAAAAGGTCTACAGTATCCCCAGAGGAGCGCTGATTTCTTACTTTACTCCTTATGAGATATGTTAAGCAGATAGTTTAAGCTCATTCTAGTGCATTCTTACTCATTTATGAACTTGACAATGTAAAGTCAGAACATATCCACATTTGAAAATGTTTTTATTGACTTTTTATGGTGTTTTTGCCTGTATTTGATAGGCAAACAGGACAGCGAGATGACAGTGACACCCTCTATAAATCATATGTACATAATCAATACGTTATATCAGCTGAAACCACCTTTTATTTCCAGTGTAACAGCTTTCAATGAACTAAGAAGAAGAAGTGTAAACATCAAAACCACTTCAATTTTGATTTCCAGTGTTTCTATGCACACAGCGACAACACAAACTTGCCGTCTTGGCGGATGATGTACGACATGACAGCAGACAGGATGCGATGATGTATGCAAAACCTGAGACATTCCTTGGCTTAAGTTTTCTGGCACTTTGAAGTAGCAGCAGAAACGCAGGAAACTGGTTACTTTCTCTCTTCCTCTTGGAGGAGCTTTCTAAACTGCCTGCAAACACGTCTTCCTAGGAATTTTACTGGGACACACAATAACTTTCCTGTGGCTCCGTTGCCCTCCAGGTTCAAGGAATGTGGTCGGCTGTTTGTATGAAATGATGGATTGGTGTTGGAGAATTGTATTTCTTGTGTTATTATACAAGAGACAGAGAAAGATGTCTTGTTGTCACACTGCAGCAGGCTACATCACAAGATCCTCTTTACAATGGAAAAAGAGCAGGGATGAGTGCGTGCGTATGTGTGTGCAAGAATGTGTGTGTGTTTGTGAGTGAGAGCCCCGTTGTGTTCGACTGTAAAGCCCATGTCTGGCGATAACACAGCCCTCTGATGGCAGAGATAGTCGAGACGCCAGCTTAAATGTGGCTTGCTGGATTGAAGTTGCCCTGTAATGATAGTTGTCTCAAACAACACAGAACCTACCAATTGTAGCCAGGGAGGGGTGCCCCCCCCCCCCTTTTATTTTATTTCTACTTTTTAGAGCTTTGGGGGGGAATTTTGAGGAAGTTGAATCAAAACAAAGCATCTTAGAGGCGACCGACAGTGGTCAGTGGCTGAATTCAATCCTCCCCTCTCGTCCCTCTGCCCCCCCTTACACTCCTCCCCCCCTCCCCAACCCACCCACTTCTTTCAGCACAGTGGAAGAGTCTAATAACTGGAGGGGAATCTAATCCTTGGCACTGGATGAAAGACGAGGGTCTCCCTCCCTCCCTCTCTTTCTCACAGTCTCTTTCTCTCTCTTCATTTTTTCCGTGGATGCTGGTTATGCTTGGCAGGTTCTCTCCCTCTCTCCCTCTCATTTTCCCGCTCCCTCCTTCACCCAGTCTCTCGTTTTTTACTCCTCTACTCCCCCCCAACTTTCTTCTTCTTCTTCTTCTTCTCTGTGCAGGTTAAGGTTAGCAGGAGGAAGCTTCAACTGAGAGAGGAAAGGGAGGGAATTTAGAGGAATTTTGGGAAATATGCTTATTTGTTTTCTTGCTGAGAATTAGATCAGTAGATCAATCCCACTCAGCAGCCAGTTAGCTTAGCTTAGCATCAAGACTGGGGAAGCAGCTAGTCTGGTAAAAAGGTAAAAATCCACCTCTAAGAATAACAAATTAACCTCAAATTAAATCTTGTTTGTTAAATTTGTGCAGAAACCTAAAAATGTCAAGTTGAGATTGTTTTGGTTGGTTTGGTTTCATGACTTCCTGGAGTCACATTGAGGTTGTCATGTGACCAGCGGAGACTCCAGGATGTCACTGCTCCTGGTCAGTAAATAATCCGGAAAATAACCCCCATAAAACCACAAACTGTTCTTTCTACACTCTTGTTGCATTTGCACAGAGGCAGGCTAGCTGTTTCCCCCTGTTTCCAGTCTTGATGCTAAGCTAAGCTAAGCTAAGCTAAGCTAAGCTAACATGCGCTGGCTGTGGCTTCATATTTTCTGTCCAGACGTGTGTGTGGTATCAATCTCCTCATCTAACTCTCAAGAAGAAAGTAAACGAGGATATTTCCCAAAATGTCAAACTATTCCTTTAATATCTATTCAGTTGTGATTGGAGGTTAAAAAAAAAAAAAAAAAGAAAGAAAAAGACAGAAGAGAGAGGAAGTATGAGTGCTGCTGTCGTCGTTTGAAGTCCAGTTTCGACTGTCTTTGGGATGCCAGCAGGAAACTGACTGTCTGACTCCTGAACTTTGATTGCTACTGCTTCTTACCAGTCCAAAAGCAAAAGTAGTGCATAAGTTGGTGATTATTGTGATGTAATTACAGTTCGATCTTTATTTTATACTCCACCTTTCTTCCCACCTTTGTTCAGGCCTTGGATAAAAACAGCTGTGAAGTGTAGCGGTGTTTTGATGAGATTGGCACTAAGAGACAGTGATTTTGAAATGAAATAACAAAGGCTACTTATCTAATTGGTAAACAGAGCCATTAAATGGTGGTTGGCTTAAATGCTTGCAGGACGCAGTAATTGCTGCCAGCCCTCACACACAGATGCAGGCATGCACATTCGCACATAGTCGCACACTAACTGCTCGAACATAAACATGCTGATAACCTCCAGTTTGAACCCGTCTGTAAAAATTCCATTGAAGAAGTCGCCCCCCCCCCCCACCCCCCCCGCTCCTTCCTCCTTCCCACTCCCTGCTCTCCTCGTCATCCTCGCACGAGCTCGTCATACCTTCAGCTGGATGATAGCCAGGCTGAGCGTGATGACACCGAGGACTGTGCCAGAAACATTAAACATGACATGCTGTACTACTCGCACTGTCAAACACTGCTGGAAAACATGATTGAGCATTTCTAACTTCACAACAGTCCATCTTCAGAAGACTGTGGCGCTAATGCATAATGTGAAAGAACACTCCCACTCACATTTGTCAGTTTTCAAGCCTTTTGATTACTTTTTAGACTTTCTGGACTCTTTATGCCTCAATGCAGCGCCCCTGAGGAGGTAAATGAACAGTTATAATAGAAAACAAAGAATTAGAAATAAAGTCAGAATGCTTTTCACCCAGTAATTGAAATGAAACTCTGCGCAAATGCAGCACAATAAATACAAATATTATAAGTACATAAACAAATATACAGAAGTTTCAATTAATAGTTTGAATGGTATGAAACTTTATTTATATGGTGCATTTCAGCAACTTCACAAGAGGCATTAAGACAAGATACAACATGACACTAAAAAAAGCCAAACAGCTTATTACTGTCTACTACTACTACAAATTACTGCCCAGCTTTAGAGCAAGACATGAATGAACAGCCTAAAATTGAATTTAATTTTGAAGCCCCGATCAAAGAGTTGGAGCAGATCTCGAGGTTTCCACTTTCTTCTCGACGTGGTGCTGAAAACTGAATCGCATCATATTCTGCAGTTTAGCTCTTTGTTTGCAGGATCCGTGCTCTGAATACTGAATGCACTGGAAACTTAAAAGCCAGGATCTCACATTATATCCTCTGCAGTGTCATTCATTATATGATAGAGATTAAAGTGTGCTGTCCCTAAAAAAACCCTAAAAAGTCCCAGTTTGTTTTATGCCTCGGGAATTAATTTGATCGTGAGCTCATAAAGTCTCCCTGTGTTTCCCCAGACATGTTTGTGTTGCCTTATTACAGGGAAGAGTATGGCTTGTAAAAGTGTGTGTGTGTGTGTGTGTTTGTGTGTGTGTGTGTGTGTGTGTGTGTGTGAGAGAGAGAGAGAGAGAGAGAGAGAGTCAGAAAGAGATAGAGTGAGAGAAAGAGAGAGATCCTGCTAGCTGAGCAGCCTGCTCTCTTATTGGAGAGCTGTAAAAACTCCAGACCGCAGGAGTTGCCAGCCTGGAATTCACTAATGACACACGTGGGCCTCAGATGAGAAGTGCAATTTTGTGTGTGTTAGTGTGTGTGCTAGTGTGTGTGTGTGCGTTATAGACATACTGTTTGGATCAGAAGGCCCAATTTGTGTGTGTACATGTGCTTGTGTGAGGCCCTATCTCATCATCTAGTGTGTGTGTGTGCTTGTATTTGCGTACAAACACTCACACACACCCCCCTCCTCCTCCTCCTCCTCCTCCCAGCTCTGCGTACTTCCACCAGTTCCTCTACCACATCCCCCCCGAAATGAAAATGGCTGCTGTGCAAATATAACACACCTAACCTAATCTCGGTCCTGGTTTCACCCAAAAGCGGCTTGTTAATGAGAGAAGGGCCGCAGCCGTCCCGGCCCCTGGTGGATGAAGAGGGGGTGCTCTCTGGGATGTGAAAGGAATGGGGCCACAGGCACATGGGTCTTTAAATCTTCTGTGTCAATAGAGTCTCTGGAGCAAAATAATGGCATCACTCTGTGTGGGAGTTAATGTGAGCTGATAGCATGAGGGCCGGGGGGTCAAGGGTTCACGGGCTTGCGCTAGGTTGACAGAGAGCTGAATACTTTCCACCCCCCCTCACTGCCCTCTGTGCTGCTCTCCACCTCCTCTTTAACTCTGGACCTGAAGGAGTGTTATGGTGGGAGATGATGAGGGATGTCAGTGCAGGAAGTGGGCTGTTCTGTGTTGGCAGTTTTACCCACCTTTTCAAAGTGAGTGAGGAAAAGCATGAGTGGAGAAACATCGTGGATGCAGATGCTTCCATGCAGAGTAAGGGCTCACAGTATGGAAATGTTGTGAAGCACATACTGTAGGGAAATCCTCAGGCAGCACAAGCGCATCCAGACAATCTTTGCATGTGCTAAAGGTAGCAGTAGTCTGCATAAAATACCACTGTTATCTCTCCCAATTCTGTTTCCGGCTTTTGAAAGCCACAAAAAACACACCATCTTTCACACCTTTGCGACGCAGAGTGTCGCTCTACTTCAAGCATCATGCACACCACATCAACGTGCAGAGAAATGCAAAGCTTGACTAAGCTGTGATTGGACAGTTGCTGTTCGGAGGAGGATTTAGGAGCAATGTTAGACAAAGAAACTGTTACTGTTTGTCAAAGAGAACAAATTCAAGTAGCTCGTTAACGATGCGTTCTCCTCGTAGTGACACACAGCTCTTCACTGCATGATAGTACATAAGCTGTCAGTAATGAGTCTGGTCCTCGTATCACTTGTATTCAGATTGCAGCCAAGTTAATGTACATCTTTCTCTCTCAGTGAAAACAGAATGAGCATCCAAACGTGTGGCTCATGCCTTCATAAAGACTTCCTCTGTCATTCTCCCTTCCTCTTTCCCTTTAACAAAACATCACTCCCCCCCCTCCAAGATGAATTACCGTCATCAAAAATTAGCCCTACGCAAACATTAATTCTTCCACCTCTTTTCTTCCTCAGACACTGGTACCTCCCTCGGCTCCTCGACTTCCGGCGGACATCGCTCTCACTGGTGCAGCGTTGCCTACTGGGAGCAGCGCACGCGCGTGGGTCGCCTTTATCCAGCCTACGAGCCCTCGCTCAACATCTTCTATGACCTACCTCAGGGCACGGGCCTCTGCCTCGGACAGCTCCACGCCAACGCCTACTACAGCCGCCGGGACGACCCGGGCGGCCACGGCACATCTGGTCTTCACGGACATCACAGCCATGGAGGTGGAGGGAACGGCAGCGGCAGCAGTGTGCAACAGATTCGCAGTAAAATCGGCTACGGCATCGTGCTGAGCCGGGAGCCGGATGGCGTGTGGGTGTACAATCGCAGCCAGCACCCGGTGTTCGTCCACTCACCCACTCTGGACCCACCCAGTGCTCGAGGGCTGAGTGTGAAGAGGGTGATGCCGGGCTTCTCCCTCAAGGTGTTTGACTATGAGCGCTCCAGCTGGATGGCGGAGCACGGCGTGAAGCCTGAGTGCCAGGAAGGGCCCTGGGACCCCCACAGTGTTCGCATCAGTTTTGCTAAAGGATGGGGCCCCTGCTACTCCAGACAGTTCATCACCTCCTGTCCATGCTGGCTGGAGGTGCTACTCAACAACCACAGATAGCACACAAACATTCACAGACTCACATGAGGTTTCCTGACCCAGTATCCATATTGTAATCTACCTAGATTTAATATAAAATTTATATATTATATAAAATATATTATACATGTAAATACTTGAGTCATTTTTACAATGCAATTATTTATGTATAGTGTAATGTGTATATGGACAAACTAAAAAGGAACAAGAATATGCACTTTTGATTCTATATATGCATTACAGTTTCTCAATGTCATTTTGCAAATGTAAACTGTACAAATAAGACAAACCTGGTTTATGTTCTCATGATTTAGCAATTCCATCAAAAAGTATGCCATACACACATTGTCAATAAAGTATTTGTATTAAATGAAGCTTCTGTGGTGGTCTCAAGTGCGTCTGCCTGAGCTGTGGATTAGTCTGCACGCTTTGACATGCAAAGGTTATGACCGAGATCCTCGATACTCATACCATCCATTAATGAGATCTCATCAACATATTTGCAAGGCAGACACTTTGCTGCCTGTTTGCTCCCTCAGCAGACAGACATATTCCTCTGTTCACACTGCTGTGTGGGAGACCTCACCATTATTCAAACATCCTTTTACCTCCAGTTCTTAAAGTATGTTTGTGAGCCCAGTGTCACTCCTGTCACAAATGATGACAGCATGGAAACACGGTGTGGGAAATATAATTAAAGACAACACAGACTGATCAAGTCAAGCAAAACATAGCTCCAGGTGACGTGATATCATTGCTCTTTGCTGAAACCCATGACAACCATTCATTTAAAAGCTCTGAAAAGCTCTTAAGAGGACCTTTGAGCTGAGATTAATTTCATTATGTTGTTCCCAAAGGTCAAGAATGAGCCTTCATGTGCACATGATTTGCAGTTGCATACGTATACATGTACACACACGGTACATGTACACTTGCACGGTGGTAACACTGTCGCCTCACATGGTTCGATTCCCGCTGTGGGCGCTGGGGGCGTGTCCTCCACCATGCCTTCGGTGCCTGCTGCTCGAGGAAAAGGGGCCTTTCTGTGTGGAGTTTGCATGTTCTCCCCGTGTTCACCTGGGGTATCCTCCATAAAATGCACCCCCACTAAAAACATGCAAGAAGATCACCACCTGACCAATGGTGACGAAGGCTGGCAGCCCACCACTCTTAGTCTGCCGCGGAGGAAGGACGGACGATGGATGGGTCAAACGCGGAGAAAAAAATTTCACGAAGCACGGCGTGTGCATTTGTGCATGATGTTGTGTGTGATAAAATAAAGTATGCTTCTTCTTCTCTTCTTCTTCTTCTTCAAATGTGCAAAAAAAAAGTTTCACGATGAATGCATACTTTCTAAAAATGAGTTCAAACTGTATGAATCAAGATCAAGCTTCTGCTATCTTCTTGGCATTGAAAGGGACCAGTGGCGATGGAAACCAGCGCAAGGCGTCACAGTGCCAGTGGTAAGAAAATAAAGTGCATAACTGAGAGATTACACAACAAACCACAGCAGGGCACTCAGGCCCAAACCGACTCTGCTCGGAGAAAGTTCTGTGTTTATAGCGTAATGGCATCCTGTTTGAGTCTTTCAACAACACAATTATTTATGGAAACTCATATTTGGGCAAGAGGTTGAAGAGCGAGAACAGTGAGATGAAAAAAGCAATGTAAGCAGTTAAAAAAGCTGCAGCCGACGTGTGCTTAAGAGGCTGAAGCAGCAGCGCCTCGCTCAGCTCCGGCAGTCAGGCATTTTTGTTTTGACCCTGAACCTCAGCAGGCTGCTTGCTGAAACCTGTAATTAACTTTAGCTGTAAAAGTAAAGAGGGGTTGATTACAAAGTCGCAGCACTCCTGAGGAAAAATGAAGCATTACAGCATTCAGAAACCTCTCCAGTGTGACAGTATGTTTGCCTGAAGGTTAAAAGACGTGTATTGAAAGGACGTGTCTCAGTTTCTGAACTCTTGTTTGTATGTAAAGACATAAAAAAAAACCTTTTTAAGAAAAGCTCTGGGCATTCCCATACACCCCCCAAAAATTCCAATGTATATTTCAGTCAAGTCTCCTCTCTGCTTTTCCAGGCAAAGTGTGGGATTTGTGGTCAGGATACAATGGAAGGATTCAGAGGAGGGATTGGGGTGGGAGAGTTGCTGCTGGCAGGACTAGTCCAGAAACGTACCGTGTTTCTCTTCCGTCTCTTTTTTGGTTTTCTCATCTGAAAACACCCCTTGCCCAGTCTCCTGTCTTAATTGTTTTCCTTTGTCAGGATTCAGAGTCATGGAGACGATGAAATGGATCCCAGGCAGCGAGCGGTGGAGGAGGGTTTCTGGCCCTCGTCTTCAGGGCTGCGGTGTGTGCTGACCTCACCGTGAACTGAAGGAAAATGGGCTAATTCTGCCGCTGGCTCTTGAGCTCCACCCCTTCACCGTATAATTATCCCTGTCCAGATTATGATGTTATAATTATGTTAATGAATACATCAGTGATGGGTAATTAATGGAAGACATTTTCTGTTTTGGCTGAAAACAAGATGAGCCATCGCTTGGAGGACCACACCAGCATGTTTACACGTTTTAGCTGCAAATCAAGGGTAGTTTATGTTTTTATTGATCATTTTCAGATGCAAGGTTCAATGTAAGTGCTCCTAACGTGCGGGTCACAGCCCTTTTTAAGGGCTTCAGGTTAAATCTTTGCTTCATTTCCTGTGAATTTCTGAATAGTTGTAGGTGTTTGAGGCCATTTAAACATGAGTGTCACTTGATGGTTAAACTGGGCAGACATGCAAAGAGGTGGCACAAGGAGACATTGATTTATTTTTAAGGTGCAAAGTCAAAAAGACTTTCCATTCATGTTCATATCGTTTGAAGATGAATGATCAGATTGTTGAAACCTACAATAGTTTCACTGTCACAGTGAACATCAAGACTGCATCAGTTCTTCTGTTGTTGTGTGGTAAGTAATTTAATTACAGATTAATCTGAAAAGTCTGCATGCGATGTAACAAGACACTAGAGCACACTCGACGCTCTCTTGATGGCTTTCTAACAGATTGTTTGAGAAAAGAGTAAAATCCAATAAATGTATGTTTTAGTCAAAACTACTCAGATGTCAAAAATACAGCAGCATGGATTGTAAAATGCTGTAATTAGCTGTGATTTGGAGCAAATGGGCTAAAACATGAAACTGGTACAATCCTTTAAGTCCAGCTTTGTGCTGACTGAGTAAAATTTCAGAACAAACAAACTAATTCAGACAGCATGTTGCACAGTGAGGCAGACTGGTGATGGTATTATTTTGAACTGTTTCTGGACCAATTAAACCTGATTAACTGCACACAAACACTGTCAGATCTTCACAAGCTGATTTTACTCAACTTACTGCTGAAAACAAGTGTTTTACTGCTCGCTCTCATAGAGTTTCAAGCCTGTTTCACAACAGGTGTGATTGAAATGGGCTTTACTGCACCTGTAAGCACATACAACACTGCAGCCACTTGAGGTCAGCAAAGGGGATGTTAGGCTGATCTTTTAAAGAAAGCAGGAAACCGGATGCCTTGAAAAAGGTAGATACTGCAGATCTAAGTTTCGAGGTATGTTTAGTTTACATCAGAATCCTTCTTAAGTTATATTTGCTTAATTTTGATAAGCTCTTAAAACACAATAAAAGCAGGTAACTTGTTGTTTTCGTTAGCATCTTAACATAGCTGATTTTACAGAGTGCCCTAGAAACAATAAGCCACAAATAACAATAACAACAGGATATTTTTTTAGTCTCCCCTACCTTATATAAGGCAATTAGAATAAAAACGCCTAATTTGACACCAGTTTTTCAGTAACGCAGCTCTGAATGATCCCATGAGCGCAGACGTCTGAAGCAGCACAAGTGATCACCAGAGAAAAGCACAAAATCCTCACTCCTCCTCCCTCATCACACCATCATCACGCTGACAGTGTTTTGTCACAGAGTGCATGTGGATCGATGCCGCCGCTGTTAGCGAGGCCTCTCGTGTGAAACCGCAGACAGCTCAGACACCTCACTGTCTTGTTGCTGAGTGCACATCAGTGTTTATTAATGTCTGCCTTGCAACCAAAGGATGATGGCAGACAAGTCCTAAGTGTTCTCTCACTGACTCTAAACGAGGAAATAAACAATTGGCAGTTTGTTAAACGAAGACTAGGCGTACACACATATTTCTGATGTTTGCTAGCCGCATGTAATCCAGGATTATAGGCGTGCCTCCTGGAAAATGCTAAAATTCAGACAGATCTCAAAAACAAGCGAGTTTGCCAATGGACAAGTTATCACGTTAGTTGTAAAGTTATCCTGTAAACACGGTGTGTGTTTGCAGAGTCATCAGTAAGTGAAGAATAAACATCCAATGACACCGAGGTCAGCGCCTCTGTGACTCAAAGCACTGGCTCAGTTTCATCTCGCCAGCCATTTTAATACCCGAAGACATTTCAAAATAAATCTACATTAGTACAAACTGAGCTCAAGCTCAGTTCAGTTACTTATTAAAATTGTTGATTTCAGTTACTTCACCCATGAAATGTAAATGTATTCAGTCTGTGACCAGTTTAAACATCAAAATTATATTTTCCATCAAACTAATGTGACTGTACGCACCGGTGGGCCCAAGCTAGAAGGAAAAAGTGCTGCAAAAGAGCCCTCTTGGACACCCCCAATGGTACAACCCTGTTTCCAAAAAAAAGTTGCTGTGTAAAATGTTAATAGAAACATAATTTGATGATTTGCAAAACATTGACACCCCATATTTAATTAAAAGTAGCACAAAGACAACATATCAAATGTCCAAGCTGAGAAATTTCATTGTTTCTTGAAAATTATATCCTCATTAGAATTTGATAGCAGCAAAAAAAAAAAAAAAAAAAAAAAAAAGTTGGGACAGTGGCAACAGAAGATTGGGAAAGTTGTGAAATGCTGACAGGAAACAGCTGGTGGATCATCTCAGAGTTAATTAGGTTAACTGTCAGCAGGTGAGCAACATGATTGGGTATAAAATAGCATTCAGAGAGGCTGAGTCTTTCTGAAGTAAAGATGGGGAGGGCTTCACCACTCTGTGACAGACTGAGCTGGAAAATAGGGCAAAAATGTAAGAATAATGTTTCTCAGCATACAAATGTAAAGCATTCGGGGATTTCATTGTCTACAGTGCATAAAGTCATTAAAAGATTCAGAGACTCTGAAGAAATCTTTGTGCACAAGGGGCAAGGCTGAAAACCCCTTCGAATGGCCGGTGCTGCATCACTGCATGAGCTCAGGAACATTTCCAAAAACCATCGTCCGTGAACACAGTTCATCACTGCATCCAAAAATGCAAGCTGAGACTACCATGAGGAAACTCTATACAAACCAGATCCAGGTCCTGAGCTCATTTAAGATGGACTGAGGCGAAGTAGAACACTGTCCTGTGGTCTGATTAGTCAAAATTTGAAATTCTTGTTGGAAACCATGGACGCCATGTCCCCCGGGCTGAAGAGGAGAGGGACCATCCACCAACCAATGCTGAAAACAGGTTTTAGAGCAACATGCTACCAAGTGGACAACGTCTTTTTCAGGGAAGGTCTTGCTTATTTCAGCGAGATGATAATGAACAGCTAAACTGGCCTGCCTGCAGTCCTGACCTGTCACCCACTGAAAATATTATAATGCATAATGAAATGTAAAATACGACAAAGGAGACCCGAACTGTTGACCAGCTGAAATAGTACATCAAGCAAGAAAGGAAAAGTTGTTCTCCTCCAAACGCTTACAGAGCGTTAGAAGAAGAGCTGGTGCAACAAATTCTAAATGAGGATATAATTCTCAAAAACAATGACATTTATCATTTGATATGTTGTCTTTGTGCTACTTTCAATTCAAGTCATCTCATTCTGTTTTATACATTTTACACAGTGACCCAGCCTTTTTGGGTTGTAGATAAAACATGAAGAGCCCTTTATGGTGGCCCAGTGCGCAAGTAGATGTGATGGGGTGCGCTCTAGAGGGCTCTTCCAACGGAGAAAATGTGATGAAGTACCCTCTTCAATGCCCCCTTGGTAGATGACACATGATATAGTGCCCTCTGGGGTGCCCTTCCAGTAAAGAAAACTCGATGAAGTGCCCCCCAAGGTTCGCCCCTGCCCCTCAGTTCACCACTGTCATCCTCTGTATGATGGTTAGTCTAAATGGTTTGCTTCAGGCCCGTCAGCAGTGGATTTACCTCAGATTCACTTCATAATTTGATCCGCTCTGAAGGAGAGACACCTCAGGAATGGGGCTAAATGTTTGTGGCTGAAACAGCAGACAGTGGCTTAATGAACCTAATTAACTCAGGTAGTTTCAGTGAAACAAAGGGCAGACACGCAGTGATGCCATGCTGGTTAGCCTACTAGGCTAATTAGCTTGTGTATAAAGTCGACATTTCGGACACACCAAGAGTATAGACGTTTGACTTTTTTTCTTTCTTTCTTTCTTTCTTCCTTTTTTTTTTTATTACAAGCAATCGCCAAGTCAAAATGTCTAATGTTTAATAATAATGTCTGTAAATAAAATGTGAAAATATACAGTGTCTTTATTGATGTCACACACATACACACGCACACACACATCCACAGTTTTTTCAGTTTTATTTCTGAAATCTAAAGCATGAGGTCACTGTAGACTACAAAGCTGAAAAAATACATGGCTCATCTGTGTCACTGGAAATAAGAGGATGACTGGCTGTCACCTTCATGGCTTCCAAAGACATAACTTTGCTTTCACGGTAAATTATTTCCCATCTCCACTAAACTAAAACTCAGCAAACACATCTCAGGCTCGCCATTTCAATGAATGACTGAGGTGCTGTTTATTTTCCAGCCCGTCTTTGTTTTGTTACTTTAAGCACCATGTCTGTCAGCCATAGTGTAATTATATGGAGACAGAGACACAGGAGGGGGGGAGGCGTTGGAGACAGCCTTCTCTTTCAGCTGCTGTGAGCCGCGACCAGTACCGCCTGAAGCTGCTCGCCCCCTTGAAAAGCAGCCAAGAGACTCTTCGACTCCCGTTTAACCCCTTAGATCACCCAAAGAGCTCTTTCCTCCAAAACACCTGATGGTTTCCTCAAAAGAGTCCTGGGCTGAGAGGCAGAGAAGAACTGGAAAAGGTATGAAAAAGAGATGGACACACAGTTTTTGGAATGGTTTTTATGAATGAAGCTATCGTGAATAAACTGAAGATTTTCTCAGTAATTAGCTGTCTCAAAAAGTCCATCGCTGAACTTTTTAATTGAGCCATGGAGCATTTATACCCAATTAACAATTAACACACACTATTATTTAATCTTTTTGCTGCTTTTAGCTAAATCAACAGTCACACATTTACATAACACTCTGCTTTTTCTAAAAAACTCACCTTAAAAGCTTCAAAAATTTTGGAATGAGATAGCATAACATGATCACTTCACTCAGGGATTAACAGGCTGTTTTTCTGAGCTCATGAAAAGTTGACTTTTGAGAGATATGTGGTTTTCACAGGACAGCAACACCTCAAACACATGACGATCTTATAATATATGATGCATTGCTGTAAATTAAGCTAGCCAACAGTATATTAAATAGTTAAAATTTGCTCAACCTTAAACATCACAGCAACATACACGTGAATGCAGCAGTAATATTAATCGACAAGTATCATATATAATAATAAATTTGTACTTTTACTACTTACTTTAAATAAACATGTCTTTCTGAATATAGGACTTGTAGTGGAGCATTTTCGCAGAGTGTTATAAGTACTTTTGCTTAAATAAAGGATCTGAATACTGTTCCCACCACCGCAGCACAGTGACGTCTGTAGAGAATGACACAAACAAACTATGGATGCATGTTCGGGGTCAAAATTAACCCTGTCTCCTACAGTATGTGTTTACACACATACTAATTTGCTTCGTCAACACTACAATCCTTCCCTAACCTTAACTTAATGCTGTGAGTTGCTTAACATGACCATAAAAATAAAAATGCATTTGTTTGCAACAGCAGTGATTGCTATTGCAAAATGGTTGTATATGGGCATCATTCTGCATGACAGAAGTGTCAGAACTGATAACAGTGTTGTTACATAAGCTCATATGGTTGCAACTATGTGTTTGACTATACTGCATATGCCTACATGTGGCCTTTAAGTCAATATTTAAGACTGAAGAATGGATGTAAACAGAGACAGTACAATCACTTCACTAAATCCAGTTTGCTTGCTGAAAGAAGGCCTTTTTAACCAGGATATGTACCTTTTCAAATATGGTTGCCATGTGATAATGTCTGATAAATAACAACAATAACAAGCGAACTGCTCTTCTCATTCTGTCCATCCATCCAGCTAATGAAAATAGGAAATCAAGAGGATGTTCAGCTATGATTGTGTGGACCTTGCCTGAGCTATGCAGAACCTCATCTGAAGAATGTTAAATGTTCACTAATGGTGAGTGCGTTGTCTTATATGCAACACAGCCCCTTAATACTAAGTAAACATGATTCAGGGTGTGTACGAATGATTCAGACAGAGGTTAAACGTAAAGTTTTTGTCTCTGTGTTCAGGACTGACATGTTTTTGTTCCCTACATAGTTTTGAAACGGATGGAGTTACAGTTTTAACAACAGTGGAAACGTATACAACATATGGTGGTTAAATAGTGGTTAGGGTAAATATCATGCCTGGTTATCCTGGCGCAGAGCCACACCACCCAGACAATAGCTGCAGCACATTTCCAGAGACACAGAAATGTTTGACTATTTTCATAGAAAGTTTCATATCATTCATTTCACAAATTCAGAACAATGAACAATTGTGCCCCAAAACCACACAATCAAATATCAAACCCACTCCCCTTCTGTTTTCAATTTGTTATTGTTCGCAGATAAAAGGTTTCCTTTACAAAACTTGCATTTACCCAAAATACCACCAGAAAAAAAAAAAAAAATCACAACCAATGTGTGACTTGACTTTTCTTCTTTAAGAGGTCTAAATGTTTTCCATATTGTGGGACTCTAAATGGATGCAGGAAATGCTGTCACTCTACTGCTTTCCAAACTTCCAGAATGAGGTTTTGGCTCCGGCAGATGCCAGTGCGGTAGATTCCAGCGCAGTACCGAGCCTGCTCAGGTTTCCTCTCGCTGGGAGAGAGACCTCAGGAGTCTCCGCCCTCTCCTGATTCTCCAGGATTTTCCCCTTGCTGTCCATTCAGATCTTGAGGAGATGCATTTGCTTGACTTGAGGACGGTCTGGTTAAAACCTGCGTGTTGCTAAACTGCTCTTTTGAGTGCTGACCGAGCCCTTTTTTCCCATTGCAAACCAGATCTGCTGTCAGCTCAGCACCAACATGCACTTAATCTAAAACACTACATCAACTAAAGTGGACCTGCAACTCAGAAACAGAGTACTGGCCTAGTAAAAAGCAAGTGAAACAGAAAAAAAGCAAACAGACGTGAGCATAATGAGATGAGGAAGAAAAAGACAGCATGCAGATACGGTATATTTCAGCCACCCTGGCAGTGTTATTCTGCACTCTGGCAGCCTGCACTGGGTTGGGCCTGTCAGAGGTCTCATTGTTGGAAATCGTATACACAGCGTTTAAAACTGAGAGAAATCAGAGTAAAGAATGAGCTTTTGGCTACACCCTGATGAACCTCACAGCATTTTAATTGTTAAACTGATCTCTGTACATTTAGAGGTGCCTCCTTAAACCCTGTGAGAGGAAGAATGTGTTTAAGATGTACATTAGCTGAGAGGGAACGTGAGCAGAAATGAAAGGAGCAACAATCAGATGTAAATATTAAAGAAAAAAAACACATTTTAAATATATTCTCCGACCCAGATACAGATGTGGATGTATTTTAGACAATGACTTTTGTGTCCAAACCCACAATGACAAATGAGAGGAGAAATGAGTGGGTGTATGCCTTCAGAAATCTGACATACTGTGACAACACGAGAATATAGTTTTCACCAAGCCTGAGGATTTACAGCCATGCTAGCAGCTCTGTGAGGCTCGACTTCAGTTTGAGCTAAATGCCAACGTCATGCTCATAATGACAGTATTAATATACAAGTGTAATGTTTACCATGTTCATCATCTTGGTTTAACTTGTTAGCATGCTAACATTTGCTAAAGAGTGCTAAAGATAAAGTACAGCTGAGGCTGATGGGAATGTCACTACTGTTGCAGGTATCTGATCATAAACTTAAATCTGGGACCACAAATGTCAAAATTTCATAGCAATCATCCAACCCTTGTTGACAGTTTTCAGTCTGGACTGAACAGACCATCATTGCCATGCCTGTGGAGCAATAACGCCATGTGTGCCTACAGATGAAAGAGGCGTTTGCACCATAAAACATGCAGAAAACAGCAAAATAACTATCAATTTAAGCTGTTCCAGAGCTTTGACACAAGCTTGTTTTCACATTTTCTTCAGTGGATCAGCACCTGACTGCATCATACAACATCCAAAGGATTTCTGATTTTTACATTTTCAATAGAATTAATTAAAGTTTTGAACTGTTCCTTTAAAACGTCTTCCCCGTGATAGCTCTATCTATTTATAAAATCAATGAAAATCATTAATTATACATTGGAAGAGTTATGGAGCCGTTCTGAAGCCTTTCATCTTTGTAAGTATGATTACTCCAACCAGCTGCATTCATGCCATCAGTAGACTGTGGTATCGGCATTATTCGTGCCCGAGACTAAGCTGTACTTCAACATAAAAAAAGGCCAGGTCTACATCAGACAACCCCAAACTGTTGGAGACATTAAAGGTGACTCTTTCATCCCTTTTCCTTTATTCTTTTCTTTCTCTCTTTGACACACATGGACATTATTCCTCATATCAAAGCATTTCATTGAACCGTGGAGGCTAGCTAAAAGCCACAAAGCCTTATTGTCTGACCTCCTCTTGAACCAGTCTGGGGTATACAGCCATTTTTCATCTCTCGCCCTTTGTCTCAAGCAAGGTGTTAAAAACAGAAATAAAAGGGTGGAACTGAGAGGTCTCACTTTCAGAGAACTCACTTTCGGCTCCTCGTATTGACCGGAGAAGATAAAACTGCCTTGTTTTCCTGCAGCCGTAACCAGATCTTCTTTCAAAAGGAGAGTTTGGGTGTTGAACAAGAGATGCAGCGAGTGAAGCATCAGATCAACGCAAAGTCCCTGCGCTTGTGTTCGACTCTGCCCTGTTGAAGCCCATTAATAGTGATTCTCTTGGTTTCTCTATGAAACTGTCAATCAAACTGAGGTGGAGGTGAGAAAGCTGTGTCAGCCTGTCAGTGTGTGAGTGTTGCAGGTACTAGCCTGAGCCCTGAAGGCAACATTACTGCAACTACTGATGTTCTTCAGATTGTTGGAGGAGCTGCCAACACATGCCCTGGAGTGCTGCAGTTGGCCTTCGTTGCTGTTTTAAAAATCTGATTTTTTTCTTTTGTTCTCTTTGTTCAGTGTTTTGTTCTAACATTTTCAGTTTGGTATGCTGGAAAGTCCTGAAAATCAAGACCCGATTCCCAAAACCTGAAAAGCGCCAGTGTTCTTGCAGAAATAAGGAGGAAAACCACAGAAATGTCGGTGTGAAATTGCACTGGGGTTCACCTTGCTTCTTCAAATGAAATTCATGACATGTTATAAATGCTGCAGTGAAAGATTAACACTTTCCCACCACACAGATGATGCATTCACACTCTGCCAAAAGATTTGGTTTGTATTTTTCTCAGGGATTTTCCAATGACGTCATTGCTCTTAATCTGCGTCCAGACTGAAAGTTCAAAGTGTTCAAATAATTAGCAAAATTAATTTGATAAATTTTTTGTCACATGTCCAGTCACTTTAAGGACCAGTGTCCTTGCATGCTTTGCTCAAAATAGAATGAAATCAGAACTCAAATGTAATGACTGAAGAACAGACAATAAATTCAATGTTTAAATGATTTCATTCATTAAGTGGCCAGTGAGAATGTGCACACAATAAAATCAAGCTTCATGTATGTCTCCAAATATTCTGTTTGTTACCATTTCCGGTCTATGATATCGTCCAAAGATCCAAAACTTCACTGAAGTCCCTTCAAATGTCAGACTCTGTGCGCTTGGAATACACCCGAAGGACTTCATACAAACAATGAGATTAAACCTCTTCAAACCAGGAGAGAAAGTTAACAAAGGAGCACTCGGACAGAACTGATCTGGGACGACTAACTTACATTGTTGAGGGAGACTTTGTCCAGCTGGAGGAACCATAGATGAACATCATAAAAGGTGGAAATATAAGCTTTACCTGAAAGGAACTCATAAACAAGGTGGGAAATATTGAGTTTTATTTGTATTCTATCAAATATCAGGTTGAGTGTGTGTGCATGCAGGTGTGTTTGTAATGTGCCTACAACTGGACTCAAACTGTTGTGTTTTCACTGTATATGTCTCTTTGATCAGATATTATAACATAAGAAAATGACAATAAACATATCGTGCTTGCAGGTTACAGAGATATATTATAAAAGGTTGACAAATTAAACATGTGATGTGAAACAATTTAAGCCTCACATCGAAAAAGGATGTAATGCAGTACACGCACTATTACTAGTACTAACACTAAGTAAATAAAATGTCTGTAAATGGGAGCACGTTCACTGAAAAAAACAGTTCTTTGTGGACTTTTTACAGTATTTTCATACAGTAGACACAGTCTGACTTTTACCTGCGAATGAATCATGGGCGAAGAGGAATGCTGCTGAACTCTGATGCGGCTGCTGTAATCCACGCAGCACCGCAGGGCATCAGAGCATGTTGCTGTGTCTGGCATTTCCTCAGATGGTAGAATTTACGACTGCATGTGAATGTTCACACAGCCTTCTTTTATCAATTGGTCTTTTGTATCTGTTTGGCAGAGATACATTGCCTTAAACTATTCTGAACTACTGCAAATGCAAATCAATTACCAGTCAGTTAGCGACACACCTGCTTGTGTCAGACAAAGAAATGACTCACCTAATCTCTACTTACACTTTCAGGCTGACATCAGAGTGTTTGATCAGAAAACACACATTTTTTCACAAAATAAACAAAAATGTGTCTGAAACATGAATATAAATGTGTTCAGCAGAACTTTGCTGTTGTTTCTTGCAAAATGAAATATCTCATGACCCCTCAGATTTATCATGTGACCCTTCAGAGGGTGCCCGAGCACAGAGTTTGGAACCATCATCACATTGTTGCATCATTTTCAACAATCTAATAATATCATACTTTTACTTTTAAGCAGATTTTCCTGGTAATACCTGTGTTGTTTTACTTAAGTTGAGTTTTAAATGCAGGATTTGTACCTGGAATTAAGTCTTTTTTCATTGTTGTATTGGTACTTTTACTCAGGTACAGGATCTGAGTACTTCTTCCACCACTGACATGGGAAATGACATCAAGACAGAGATAAAGCAGCTCATCCTTCCAGCTGTGACACAGATATATAACACACTGTTGACCTCGCGGACAGACAGACAGATGGTGACTCAGATGGATGGATGCATGGACAGACTGGCAGGCAGACAGGCAGTTAGACTGGCTCTCAGTGTTTTGTGAGGTGGTTTCTGTTGAGAAAGGACTTTGTTCTCTGGGTTTCAGACTCACAGTTAGAGTTTGCTGCCATCTTCAGGCACAACTGTGAAGTCATGCATGTTTTTTTTGTTTATGGTTACCATTCAAGAAGGAATGAGCAGTGGTGAAAGAAGAACTCAGACCTTCTGCTTTAGTACAAGTAGTAATACCACAGTGTAGAAATACTTTGTTGGAATAATGTGTATTTTATTACTGGATTGTGGTTTTTGATGCAGTAACGTGTTGATCACTCTACTGATGTAGCTGGTAAAGGTGGTTTTAAATGCATATTGCTATTACTTTTATTAATTTATCGCCATCATTTACATATTACTTTCTATACTGCAGGGTAGCATGCAAATTGTCCCCTGGTCTTACATAACATAATACTATCATCATGTATTGATTGATTTTTTTTTTCTGAATCTTGAAAGTAACTAAATTTATCGGTTACAAATAGAGCAGTGGAGGAGGAGCAGAGAGTGGAAATAGTTCCTTTCCAGCTCTGGGAATTTTCAACATCAAAGTACAGTCAAGTAAATCTGAGGAGTGCCAACATCAAAATAAAAATATTTGTGTCACACACCATTATGTGGAATACTCTTCAAAAATACAATCTGAGCAGTAAAAATGATTCCTTGGTTGAAGTACAGACAGTCTAGCCCGAGGCCTTAAGTTTTGATGAAATATTGCTTCATTTTAAGGGGTCGTGAGCCAAAAAGGTTGGAAATAACTGTGTTAGGGCTTCCCATCTCAAAAAGACCAAATATCATCATAATCATGGCAGAATGGAAAAAAAGGTGGAATAAATTGAATTGAGTATCTCATTTCCATGTCGCTCATAATAAAAGACTCTTATAGATCTCTTTGTTTATGCCCCTAAATTATGATCAGCTGCAGCCATTTTTAAAGGCTCGTGGAATTTGATAACAACCCCAGCAACAATAGTGTTCCTCTCACTCATACTGTTCAAGTGCAGCGATACAATGGTAGCCCAGGGACATTATTTGCATATTGTCAAGGGGTGTGTGAATAGGGCTTAGGAGAATGAGAAATTATATCAGGCACAAAGAAAAGCAATGGTCTGTGACCAAATGCTCGATCTTCTATGCATATGTTATCTGAGATTGAGGGGTTTGTTGTCATATAAATGCAAATGGAAGACGGGTATGCAGGGATATAATGTGCAATTATGGTACAAATGGGAATTTCACTCGATCTAATCCACTTTAGTGTCCTGTTAAGTATGATGTGCAGTGGACAGAATCATACAAATCCCACACAGATGTAATGATTTTAGACGCATTTCCCTGAACATAGCATGCAGAGTGTTATAGTTAGCACCCATCATGGTGTTTCAGCTCCTTCAGAGAAAACACGATAAAGAGTTTGATGGTCAGAATTGAGTCTGATTTGTCTAATTATTTGGCTGGTTGTGATAGTTTGAGAGTAGATATAATTTTTGTAGTTTAAGTCAAATTACATCCTCTGTCTCAGCTGCAGGAAATTAATATGTGAGGGCAAATGCTTGTAATAAAGCAATGTTTCCACTGGGTGGCGCAATTCAACAGTTCTTTTCAAAAAGAAAGTAAAAAGCAAATGTGTTGACAGTCAGCTGAGTGTAGGACAGCAGAAATTTATTTAATAGTCTTTATATGAAGATAAATCACAATTTTTCACGACAGTTTTCTATTTTAACGAACTCATGCTTATTGTACTATTTCAAAAACTATATATTTATTTTTCTTTGTGTTTTAATTGATATTCTGCTGTTTTTTTAACCTTTGTTCTGAAAACTGTTGGATCAGCGGAGAAAAGATGATGATGCAAGACAAATATATGGAGTTACTGGGAGAAACCCAGAAATTCAGAGATGCTCATTTGTGTTAGAGTGAGGACCAGTTTATTGGTGACGTACCGTCAGTCACATGTGGCAGAAACTGGTCTGCACAGTATAACCTTACTCATACCACTGATTCCCCATCAAGGCAAAGACATGTCTTGAAAGTTATTAGTCATTATTGTGAAATTGGCCACTCTACAAAGTGAGTACTACTACTTGAGATTAGTTCAATGATGTGATAAGATTTCAACACGAACATCAAAAATCTCTTCAGCTTTAAGAAACGACTGTTAGCTCTTGTTTGCTCCTCATGTATCTATTCACTCATCTGTTTCTCCTTTATTCTGCTGTATTTACCCATTACTGACCTACAAGTGTCGCTGTTCACTTACTTTATTTCTGTTTCGGTTGTTTTTTATGTCCATATACCTCACTGAGGGCTCAGCATAAAGAAGAAGAGGAGCATAACTTCAACATAAAGGCTGGATTTTCATCTCTGTCAGTGACATTTGTTCAGTGACTGTGACTGTGACAGATGTTTTTAGGACTCAATAATGCCATTACTGAGTACATTTAGAATCATTAGTGACAGGAAGTAACAATGGGTAGATAAAATAATTCATATTCTATACTTCAGTCACTGTAAACTGCTGTTAAAGAGGGCAGAGTGTGCTTAACATGATGAAAAATCACAGACAGGAAGCTTCCACTGACGGTCTTCCCGTAATGAAATCTATGTGCATTGAACCAGACTCATCAGTGAACACACAGTTGAGTCATTTGTACGAAGGATTTTGTTGGGTGTACAAAGTTAGATTACAGCTGTCTTAAAAACAAATATTTGCGCTGTTACTCTAAAGCTCATCACGTTTATAACCTCAGATGAATCATTTAGCAGTTTAGTCCAAGTGCCCTCACAGAGCATGTGCTGCTAAATGATACCAAATGACAGACTCACATGTGGCCCAGTGCTCTGTGTGCTACTTGCATTTGCACAGCACAGCACCTCCAACTGAATGACCTCGACTCAATATCCTGTCTGCTATCAATGAGATTATGCAGGCATGCTAACAACAGGAAATTTGCTCTCACAGGGATTGACCAAGAGCCATTTATAGTGAGTCATGACTCAGAGGTAAGTGCCTCAGACCGCACTGTAACACAAGCTTTGATTTTATGATCAGGCACACTCGGTTATCTCTGAGACTGTCATTTCAGGCACATCGTGAGTGGAGGTAAACATTTCACTGCAGCTACAGAGATTATCACACTATGACCATATAAGGGACGAGAGCAGACCTACCTGAGCTATGAGTCATGCGTTTTCTCACATAGTATCAGGGAGAAGTCGCATCAGCAGAGTCACACAGCGCTGATGAGCAACAAACATATGACTCTGCCGTTCCAGTCTGTTACTATAGGACACTCACACTGACCCATTTCCTTTGGAGGGCTGCAGCACACGCAAGCCTTTGCCCTCTCAACCCTCCTCGAAAAACAAAACTGAAATTTTACTCCTGCTGCTACTGTGACAAAGTCAGGGCCGCAGCTGCCACTGAGAGAACTGAGTTTATCGCTTTGTATGCGTGTAGCAAGCTGTGGGGACACAAAGAGTGACAAATAACACCGTTTTCTTTACGTTTTATTTAAATTTGACAGCTTTTAGGCTAACAGAGGAGACAGCATTTGGATTTTCATGTTGGAAAATGAGACTTGGAGGGTCTGTTATTGAACAGAATAAATCAACAGACGCATAGAAATCCCCAAAAATAAAATCATTACACAAAACGCAAAGTAGAAAAAAATAGAGCCAATTACAATAGTCAATATATATGTGCACTGTGTGTCTAAGCTGGCTGTACATGCTGTGTACATAGGCTACCCAGCAGCCACCTGTGTATAAATAGCTGCTTATGACATACATTGTTTGTTTCAGCATTCTTTGCACTGCACTACCAACCAGAAAACAAGCATGTTTATACACTGACAGTAATAATTTAATCTGTATATAGACACCGCGTTTTTGGTGAATTTGTCAAGTATGCATTGAATATATATGCTGTATTGTCATGCTTCCTGTCTGCAAATAACAGATATGTTTGTCACCTTAACTTTATTTGTATCTCACAGCGCACTTGTGGTTAGCACTGTGTGAAACCTTATAGAGAGTTACTAAGAGTCAAACCTCTTGTTTGCATACATTTTTCTGAGAACATTTTGAGCAGATGGGGCCACAATACAGCCCCAGACATCTCCCCTGTGTCTGTGTGCTGCACAGCGCATCAAAAGTGACACCTGACTTTAATGCATTTGTTCAAGCATTAAGGGTTTATTCCTCCCACTATGATGAGTCGTTGTGTCAAAGAGAGTCTTTGATTTGTCAACTTGTTCAAACCCAGTGACTAAGATTTAGCTAGGTAACTGTATGATAAACAAAACGGCTGCCCACCACAAAAAGTCAAACTGCACGCTGTGGGCTGGCCAACTTTTAATGAAATGACTAACACTATAGAACAACTAAATCCAACTTGTTTACACAAGTGCTGTCAGTGCACATCAGGGAGACAACCCTTTTTGTTCAGTGTGGATCAAACAGACAACATGCTGATATTTAATTTACAAGTAAGAGAAGCGACACAAGTATGTATGTTGGTTAGCTAGCATTATTGACAGCAGATGCTGTGTGTAAGCCGTGCTCCCCAGCCCATCATAACAAAAGTGCCTCCAGAAGAGAGGAAAAACAAAGAAAGTTAAACTAATCTGAACAGTTCCTGTATCCACTCTCATGTATATGGTATGTAATTTTAATAAAGCCTGCCTTCATATGTGGTTTGCATTTATGCAGGCTGCCACTGAGGATTTTGCTGAGTGACAAGCAATTACACTGAGAGGAAAAATAGTTGTCTTCCTGTTATTCATAGCGCAGCGAGTTGTGCAACAGCCTGAAGTTTCAAAAGGTTTGTCACCCAGGACTTATGAACCAAGAATTGTTTCCTCTGCTTAAGTGGATTATCTGAGGTAAACAATAGGTCCATGCAAACACACGTTTACAGAAATAAATGTCTGTGCAGATGTGAAAAAAAGGGGAGTTTGTGAAGGGAGCGCCAACAAAAGTGAAAGAGATGGAAGGGAAGACATCTACAGAGAACTGAAGTGAGAAAGGAGGGGCTGGCTGCATGTGTAAGGGTGTGTTTTATGTGTATTTATGTGTGTGTGATTGTGTAGGAGGGTTGTGATGTCGAGCGTACACCATGTGCTCTCGTCGCTGGAGGAGCTGTCAGGAGCTGTTGAGCGATTGATGGCTTTCTCAGACTGAAAGCACTTTTATACGCTCTTCAGCGGTTTGCCCTGAGCTCTTCACTCGTGAACTCACCTGAAATAACACCCGCTGGTGTTTGACATGTAAAGATCACATACATGCAGGCAGTCACACCCACGCTGTATACACGACACAAGATTTTGACAAACATTGAGCTTGGCTTTGTTAAGCCGCAGAGAGATTTTTGAATCTGTCGCTATGGCACGCGGAAGCAAGTTGTGACAACACAGACAAATTTGTGCATCGTTGTAGATTAAACTACCAAAATGTATACAAAATAGGTAAAATTATCTCCACCTTGAGCAGCTAGAACACTAAAATACACATTAATGCATCTGTGGTAATGATAATCCAATAATATAATACATACTAATAAAATAAAGAGGAATTATACATATTGAGTGCTTTCACTTCTGTGATCTGTGAGTTTGAATGCAGCATTTTTACTTGTAATGTCTGGTTTATATATTCAACATAGCATTAAAAAAGATAACAGATAAAAACAGATACAAGCATTAAATGTGATGCTGGAGCTTCTTAAGGAAACTTTAAGGTGGATATTGGCTTCATATTAGTTAATTCACTTTATTAGTATTTAAATTGCAGATGTGCTTTAAAATCTTACGTTCATCAGCCTAACTGGAGTTTCCTCTTTATGTTAGCCAAATATTGGTCATCTGTGTCCTTATCACATCTACCCAGAAACCCACGGTTTCTATTATTTCTGACCCCTCTACTCCATTGGGACACCAGCTGACATCACACACACCCACCCACCCACCCACACACACACTCTGGACCAAGTCCCCTGAGGTCGAAGCCAACACAATGTCATTATCATCCATCGGATCGTACGTGGCCACTGCCCATTCATTCTTGCTGACGTGCCTTTTGTGCTCAGTAATTCTTCTCACAGAAGAACCCCCCATTCCCCTCCACAGTCCCCCCTGTCCACCCTGTCCTACCCCCGTCTACTGCAGCCCATCTGTAATCCCATCCCCCATCCTGCACCCCCATATCCGCCCTGTCTCGCCCTGCACTTCTCCAAAACAAACCAGCTGTCTTGGCCGGTCGTGTCCCCGGGGGCGTAAACAGGTGCCGAGAGGGCCGCAGGGCCTCAGCATGTGACACATGGCAGCACGCTCCTCCAGCCTTCTCCTCCAACCTGCCAACACACAGAGAGACAGAGAAAGTGGTGTGTTTTACAGCTGCAGGCTTGATTGTTACCACAGACAAGGAGCTGTTGATGGCTAATAGCACAAAAACCCCTGCAAATGTAAATTTCTCAGCTGGGTCTGTGATGTAAACCCTTGTGCTAGCTCTGCTTAAAATATCATATTCTATAATTACTCATGTAATTAATGAGGAGTTATGTAGTTTTACATGAGTTTTTTCACTTGAATGCATTGTTCAACTTATTTATTAGACATCTTTTGGTTGCGGGCATGAGGGAAGAACCTTGACATGCCTTTAGGAGATATAAAAATATACATCGACCAAAATAGATAAAAGGAAAGGGGTCTGTCCTGCTGAGCCTGAAGCCAGCTGTATTTTTAGCACAAACTACACACTGTTCTCAGAGAGGGGGGAGAGCTGGACGCAGGTCAATGCGCCTGTACACACATACCAAAATGGTAACCACAAGTCGCTGCTACTATTCATGTAGGAGTGTGAACTGTCAATGGAGGCCCTGATTGAAGGTTTGCACATCTTTAAGATTTGGGTATGGGAAAATCGACTATAGTTTGTCTTTAGGTTCAGATCATTGCTTAATCGGTTTAGTTAAAACAAAAAATAATAAAGTTTGCAGCCTTTTGAGGCTGTAATTTTTCAGGATATGCAAGTTTTGCAAGTTACACATTTTGTGTACTGCATTATTTTTAAAAGTTAGAGTTTGGAAATGGCACCATCTTCTCTGTGCAGAGCATTCACAGCTTTTACAACTCTTTCAAACGCTTGCAAATAAGGCACCCAAGTTTGGAAACTGCTTTTGAACGCAATAAAGTCTTTCTTTTGAAGCTTGAAGAACAAAGGCGGCCTCACACCCTGAAAACTGTCCTCCTATCGCTGCCTCTGTGGAGAGCTCAGCTGTGCTTACACACTCCATTGTACATCTGGCACTTTGACTCCTTGACACCGTGTGCGTGTGTGTGTGTGTATGAACCAGTGAATGCGTCAGGGAGGGGGGTGCACGTGTGTATGCATATGTGTGAATGTATGAATAAGTTGTGGTTTTAAGGGCTGAGCCACGCTGCAAACCAAACTGCCACCTAGTTGAGTAGGCGGCCTATGTTCGTATCTCTAACAAGCTCAGGCAAGTTGGCCCAGCTTGTATGTGTGTGCATGACTTTTATCACCTTCCATCTTACAGCAGCTCCTGAGTTATTTACCCGTATGGAGACAAACAAGCCAGCAGCAATTACTGTGAAGTCTCATGGTGGAGATGCTGAATGTCAAACCCTGCGAGTCGCAATAAACACACACAGGAATGTATCCTTCTGCAATAGCAGTTACATGACTGCCTGCTGGATAATTAAGAGTGTGTGTGTGTGTGTGTGTGTGTGTGTGTGTGTGTGTGTCTAAAAATAAAATGGAAAAGAAAAAATGAGTGTATTTTCCTCTTAAAGTTAAAAACCTGAACTTTATTACCCTGTGAAGGGAAATAAGGAGGTAAGAACATCATGGCCCTATTTGGACTATAATTATCTTACGTAGATAAACTGAAACAGATGGGTGATTTCATTTTGGGAGTCTTCAAAACCATTCACAGAGAATAAATAAAGCATCTAAAAAAAAGCGTCTTTGTTTTAGGTAAAGCCAGCATATATTTTTCAGACAGCACCCCTACATATTTTATACGGTCCACAAAAAAGAACAACACCAAGACAAAGAAAGACTCAATTTAGCTAAACTTCCCAAAGTGCACGCACGTGCAAACTGTTTTGCGCAGTGTTACATAACTAAATCAAGTGATCTGTGCATGTGTTTGATTGTGACAGCCACATGCAATTTTATGAGCAAAGCAATAGCAGGGAAAAGGCAGGGATTGTGCAATATCAGAGCAGCACATTTGGCCAGCTGCTCAGACTGGCCTTTCACAGCTCTGCCGTGCAGTCTGAAGCCTGAATAGAGACTCTCAGCAGCAGCTCCTGCATTTGCATTTGATGCAGACTTCTTGCAGACTTCAGCCGGCGGACCGAGCACCGCGGATGACTCTGAACTCAACAAAACTTTGCTGAGCGAAGATTAGAGCATCCGGAGAAAAACACGAACAAAGTAATGTCAATTCGGTGTTTGAACCTTGCTCGAGTTGAAGGCGTACTTCCGGTGTGACTCGGGTTGAGTGTGTTTAAAATAGCTGCCGCGTAAAGAAGTGGAGACGGAACTAGGTTTCCTGGCGGAGTAGCACTAAATCCACAGCGCAACAGACCGCCGGTGCACAGTTCACCGCTGAGCTCTAGCCAGACGGGCTGAGTGCGCTAAAACTGGAGGGTTTAACTCTGGGATGCCTCTGTGTGGCGTTTAACAACAACAACAACAACAACAACAACAATTCGTCTTTAGCTGAATAACGCTTTCATCTCCACTGTTTGGACCGCTTGAGCAGCAGTTGTCCCCGTGTTTCGTCCAAACCCGACGGACTTCTCGACACTGGAAGGACTTAAACTGAACTCAAGATGTCAATTTTGCCTTTCACTCCCCCCATTGTCAAAAGACTTTTGGGCTGGAAGAAGGGAGAGCAGAACGGCCAGGAGGAGAAATGGTGCGAAAAGGCGGTGAAAAGTCTGGTGAAGAAGCTGAAGAAGACGGGACAACTGGACGAACTGGAGAAAGCCATCACCACCCAGAATATCAACACAAAATGCATCACCATACCAAGGTAAAGCTGAGTTGATGGTGACCGTGAACTCAGCATCCTAGCTAGCTGAGTTCACTCCTGGATTTAACCGACGTTTGCTCGGTTACAGCTTTGTTACTGAAAACTCAGATGTACGCAGGTGTTTGCTCACTCCGGCATGCCCACCTTACACATGTATCCTTACTTGACAGAGAAGTTGACGTTTCCACTTCCTGCCTCGCGTCAGTATTTCAAACTCACGTTTATTACACAGTACCGCGGCGGCTAAGGTAGTGCTGAACGAGCTAACGCCGAGGAAAGCTAACAAATCACCGGTCAAACTCCTCGTCAGTTCGCTGCCATGCCATCATATCAACACTTTACTTTGCATGAACTGCTCACTGAGACACTCCTGTCAGTTTCTTGAGATCAAATCGATATTTAACTGGAGTAATATTGTTGAGGAGATGCTATGTGACTAGCACATGCAATACAAAAGCACAAATGGATTCCAAGTTATATAACTTGGCCTTAATCTGGGACGCTTTCTCGCGCTCTGTGTTGGTGTTGGTGCGTAGGCGAGTCTGTGGAGCCGCCTCTCTCCTGTCAGCCCCCCCCAGTACAGCCATTTATCTGGCCTGACGTTATTTACATCAAATAATCATCACCAGATCTGGTTATCAGCAGTGTCACATTAATGCTCGTAGTTTAAGGGATTCACTTCCGCTATGAGTAGTCACTTTCCCACCTTGATGAAAGGCTGTGACAGGTAAGAGCTCTCGAGACTGTTTGTAAACACACACCATGTCCTCCAAAAGACTGACTCATCCCACCTCCTAAACATGTGTGTATCATTAATATGAGTAATGTAGTTCTAATGTAAGCTTATGTCCGTCTTAATATGTTACAATATTAGTTTATTATTCAACTTTGTCCACCCCATGTACAGTATACCAATGAGGGTATAGCTGCAATAATTACTCAATAAATCTATCAGCTGATCAACTGAGAATCAATTATTCTGATGACCAGTTAATCGCACTGGCTGGTTCCAGCCTCTCAGATCTGATATTTGAATGCTTTTCTTTGTCGCGCATGGAAATAATGTGGGTTTGAACTGTTGGTTAAGTTAAATAAGACATTTGAATGCATCTCGTGGGGCTGTGGGAAATTATAACAGGCATTTTTAACTGTTTTCTACGCTAAAACAATTTATCGATTAATCAGGAAAATGCTTGGCGCATTAATCGTTAATGAGTGAATGCATTAGCTCCGGCCCTAAATGATGGCAGTGTAAATAAAAAAAAGACTTGACACTATAGCGCAGAATAATTCAGCAGCCCCAAAATCTAGAGCTTCCAAAACGACAATAAAGTTGAATCAATGTCTCTCTGTCACAGTTTCTACGAAAACAGAAGATCATAGCATTTATGAAAGTGGGATTTATTGCAGGGTTGTTATATTAGGCTGCATTAGTTTCAGCCAGGTGTAACAAAGTGTGTGTCCACAGCTATTTTTGATTCTGCGGTATTTTTGCAAGTTGCAGAAATAAGCGAATTGAGGCCTCAAACTTTTGCTTGTGTCCACAGAATCTCACTTGCATGTGTGGGCAATTTGGATTTAATAGCACACTGTGTGTCAGATGAAAATTGAACCCCACGCAGGGCACTCCTACATTCTTGATTGCCACAAGTGTGCATATCACAGCTTGCACAGGCCTGGGCCAGCGTTCAGGGCTAAGCCTACCCGGAAAGTTGAATAACGTTTGCCGTGATCCAGGTTTCATATTTCTCACCACTAATGCAGAGGGGAAGAGGCAGAGTGCATTAAGATGACCCCAGATCAGAGCTGGCTGTCAGTGTGGGTTAACAGTGTCCCTGGAGAGCTGCTGTTTCTATTAATTCCCCCACGTTCTGGCTCGCTGACAGCAGCTGCCTGCATGTTCAGGCCTGTCCACAGGGAGGTCAGCTCCTATCTCTGTGACACACAAACTCCCTGATGAGGCTCATTGCTACCCCTCTTGATGATGGTTTGCCGTGATGCTGAGTGCTGAGGGAAGCAGGCGCTGCGCATTGATTCAGTCAATAGTTGCATACGGTGGTGGAATAGCAGATCAGGTATCTGTTGGGGTAATTTAAGATGGAATTGTTGGCATTGAAAAAGGGGAAAATATGCGATTTACTCATCACAGATGATATATCATGGAGGGTAAAATACCAGAAGATGATTTTGAAATCTCAAGGCTAATATTTTCCAGTTGTGTCAAACAAAGTTAATGTTTATAGATACTGTTCAAAACCACTCCTTCCTGTAAGTTTTGTCTAAGCCGACCTCATAACGTTCAAAAAATGAGATGCTGAAGACCTTCAACAAAGCTAGCTGTCTTATTTTAAAGGGCTGTGACCTGCTAGATGACATTTAAAATAACTTGATAGTCTCTGGTTAGAAGCCATAGTATCACAACGGGGTGAGTTTGGACGAGATTGGGTTGGGTTGTGTGTGGGTGGTTAATGTGAGCGTTGTGTGTGTATATTCCCATATGTTTACGCTAGAGATAAAGACCGTGGCAATGAAAAAACATTAGTCACAGCCACTTTGACTTACATTGCCATATGAAGTTGGAAACAAAGGGCTTTTACAGTATATCAGGTTTTGCTGCCTATCACTTGGGCAGGGCTATTGCTCTGCTTGCCTTTTAGGTCACTGTGGTTTTGTTTTTACTTTTTTTGAAGAGCAATACGCAAAGCGAATGCTAAGGCACCAGTCCAAGTTCAAGCCTTAGTCACTCAACAAGGAGCAATTGTGGCATTGTGGTATTGACCTACACTCCCTCCCTCTTTTTCTCCCCGTTTCTCCTTTTAAAATTTTCTCGTTCTCTAAGTTGTAAACCCGGGTTAGTCACAAACATTGGTGTGTAAAGTGCGTCAAGCCATGGAAGTCTACCAGTTTCCAATGGATGAGGGGTGGATGTAAAGTGTGGTAGCCTGTGCTGCATGAACATGAAAGGATGACTCACAAATGACTTTCCTGCTGTTGTTTCAGGGGACTCTCAGTGCATTTAGAAACAGAAACCGAGTCTGTTTCAGTTATGCCTGTGTCTTGAAGGCCCTAAGTTGGTGAATATTTCACGTGGTTGTACTGTAGCTGCCCAGTAGCCACAAAGCCAGGGGTAGAGGGAGGAGTTCAGTTGGTTGGATGGGTCAACAAAAAGTCTGTCTTTGACACAGGAGGCTGCTATTCGGTTCCTGTTTCATAAAGGTTCTTTTAGCTGTGGCCTGTTCGCTAATCAAGACAATGAAGGCCCCCCTCACCTTAAGGAAGTTGTTATTTTAACCCGAACCACATTGCTTCCCTAACATTAACCAATGACTTATTTGAACCCAAACCATGACCTTTACCAAACTCTGACCAAGTCATTTTCATACCTAAACACTCCTAAACCCTAACCATAACGGTATCAAATAAGGCTGCAGCTTTGCTTTTCCAAAAACGATTTATAACTGTTTTGGAGGACGCTAGTATTTGCTGTTGTCCTGCTGATAAGGGTGTCAGATCAGAAAACTCTTGTTGTCGTTGACTGTCAGTCCAAGCCTTGACCAACTATATGCAAGATAGATATTTATTTCACTCTTGGTGTTGTTATTAACTGCCATTACTGATGGTGCAAGTATGGCATGCTGCAAGTTTCTAAATTGTCACTTCCTCAAAATTCAGTGTAAGGTCTGTTTTTTTTTTTTATTATATTGTGTGCACTTCTGATACAGGCTACACGGTTCTCTCTTCTTGAGTTTACATTGACAAGCAACCTTGGAAAGTTGAAAGGACACTGGCCATATGCGTCAGATTCAGTTAATTAGCCAAGTGCACTACAGAACTACTTGATTGCTACTTTAATTCAACAGGGCAAATCTTAGTTATTATGTGGGGGAAACCCGAACACTGTAGCTTTGTGTTATTGCAGACTTGCAAAAATGTACCTTCACTGACAAACTGTAGCTTATTAATTTACTGGTGTAATAAGGAGTTGCAGTATAAAGATTGACCTTCAGCAAGCATTATGCTTATTGTAATTAGCAGGCAGACGACTGAAGCAAACATGTATAAAAACACTTTGCAGACATGCACCGTTTTCTGTAAATCGTCTGACAGTTTTACATGATGAACAGATGGACATGGCTAATATTTTAATGGTACTACTACACTTACCGTACAGTTTATCAATCCAGTACTTTAACGGTACTTGAAGCAAAAGAAACAGAATTAGCATTGCTTTATTTTTCATATGTACTGTATTTATATTAACATTCTTGAGTAACAACTGCAGCAGCATTGTTTAGAGCAAATCACTGTTACAGACGATAATGTGATAATTGAAATGTAAAAGAAGTAAAGTAAACATTTTTTTAGTGCTCTGAAACTGCAACTATGAGTTTCTGAAAGACAGTTTGGATGATGTACTGACGATTCCAGACTGAATTTATGAATGCATCCATATTTGTATCCAAAATAACCAGCTGGCTAATCATTATTTTTAATCATTAACCCATGTTTGTATAGTTAACTCTGCGTAGGCCGAGGCTGCTAGCATACATAACATACCTGAGATGGATGGGACGACAAGAAGTCTGAGCTATGCAGTCGAAAACTTTGCGTTTCTCCGTCTGTAGGTGATGTAGTTTCACAAGGTGTTTGGAAAGATTACTTGTGTTTCCACCCTTACATGCAAAAGAAAATCTGCATTTGAAATGCTCAAACCAACAAGTCTTTGGCATTTATGCTTAATAAATGATGATTGACTACAGTCAACAGGCCATTGCAATAGTTTCGGCTCGTCTTCTCTGCAAACTGATCATGATCAACTAGGACGCAGTAAAAGCTGTAAAGTGTTCTGTAGATGCTGCGCCTTGCTCATGGACGACACATTGAAGTGACAGGTGTGAGTCTAAAGACATGACTTACACTATTTTTGTACCAATGGATGGAAATTAGTCAGAAATTAAAAGGAGGAGGAGGACATAGGTCAACAGTCTCTCAATAACTTCTTGCGTTGTCTAGTCTTGCCTGCTAAACAGCAATTATTACAAGAACAGTGTGTACCCACAGTAGCTGTAGCAGCCTGTTAACAGCCCTTAACGCAAAGATAAACCCATTTTGTTTCAGGTATATATCTCATAATGGTTTAAGAGTTAAGGGGGTTGCATAGGAGCTTACAGAGCAGTAAAAGAATGTAGTATTTAGTGGGGAAACACCGGTGGTACAGTGAAAGAAAGGATCCAAGGTGTGTGTTGCGTGCATGAGTGTGTTGTGTCTTTTCACAGAGCCCGGGGGAGTGGATTCCTCACTCCTACCTACCTTAACTTTCCCTGAGATTTGGCCAGTGAAGGGGAGTGCTTTCGTCTTGTCCACACACATCCCTCCTGGCAGGAAGACTACAGTCTGATTCACACTGGTGCATGTCAGGGCAGGAAGGAGAGAGAGAAGGAGTCCCAGGAACAGAAATAAAAGATATGTTGAGAATCATGGAGATAGGAAGGAAGGGAGGAAGCAGGGTAGGACAGAGACTCCGGCACCCTTTTCACATTTAAACTTCACCATTTGCGGGACAGGACCCAGGTTCACACTGTGTTTCCATACATGCCACTGCTTAACTGAGTAGCTGAGATTCATGGAGGATGTTGCAGACAATTTGGTATAAGGTTAGAGGATTTATTTTATTGATTTAGTCAGCCCATGACTAAATCAATAAAAAAATGCCGAGGCGTCATTTGTGCTCCAGAACAGCACAATTTGTAACATACGATTACTGGTTTTTATGAGCCAGGTTCAGGCTGTAGTGTTAAGAGGTCTGAGAGAAGGCCAGGGTGGAATAAAGAGATAAAGAGGGAATACAGAGGGATGAAGAGGAGTTGGGGATTCCCAGTGTTGTGTCTGGTGCTGGAGGGGAGGGATTGCCATCGTAGTGGGAGAGTGTGCTCTAATAAGGGAGGATGGCACATAAATGGCAGAAGAAGACAGAATAAAAAGATTTAAAGCCACGGAGGTGAAAAGAGGCATCGCAATTTGAGATGATGAGAACGTGAAAGAGAAAGGCAAACCAGAAAGACAGCGGTTTAGAAGAAGGAAGAGAAGGAGACGAAGTATTTGTCAAGCAGCAGTGTGTGGGATTCTCAAGCTTATCAGAGGGAGACTGTGGTTCGTGTGGCTTGCAAACGCTAATAGCTGAGATAGAACTAGTTTGTTTTCCAGCTAGACGGCGGTTCAGCATCAAAGGAAGGGTGTCCTCGTCTGTCTGGATGACACACGAGGACACCCAGACTCACACACTGCAGCTACTGTGTCAGGAGAATCTTGTATATAGCTGCATTGCTTCATACTCCACCTGCTTGAATGCCGCTCATGTGTAGAGTACATAGAGTATGCATAGCTGTCTGACACATGCTGTCATTTAGCACCATAGAGCTGCAGCAGCAGTAGCAGAAGTCTGTGCAGTCTGTAAAGTCTGTCTTTATCAGTGCATATTGTTTGTCTGAATTGTGTGTGTTTTTGTGTATGTATGTGTGTTAAAGCTTGCCTGTGCCTCCTAGTGAGTATTACATTGCCATTATGTCCCTTGAATCAGTTGCAGTCATCCTATTTGCTTTCTTACTGTGGTCAAAGTTGAAGTGCTGAGACAACAAATTCGCTTTTCTGTTAATGAGAATGGACACGCATGGTGGCGAGCAAAGCCAAAGATTGATGATTATACACCCACAGAGATTTAACTTTAAGCAACACCTGCCCAGGTTAAATCCAGGCTTGGGTGCAGTTCTGGATTGCAGTGGATTTGAAGTTGAACCAAAGCTTGATATTAAAAGCTGATGGTAAACACCATCACGGCAAATCACTTATTGTTGTAAATATGACGCGTGTTTGCGTCACATAGTCAAAATACTCAGAACTGGCACCTTGAATCTATACAGTGAGATGTCTGCTGATTACCACCTTGCTGTTTTCTCACATCTTCGTCTTTATTATCCTCATTGTGGTCAGAAGTCTACCATCTCAGCACACACACAGACGCACTCACACACTCTCACTCACTTCGGCAGCTTTCATGTCAAGTATCACACCTGAGTCATTTGAGACAGCATTGTTCAACAGGGGTGTGATACAGGACGGGTCACGGAGAGGTTATGTGTGTTGTCTGGCTGTGTGTGGCTGGCTGCTCTAAAGATGGTAATAAGTTGAGTTCAGGATCCTTCCTGGCATTGTGTGATTTGCTTGATAGAAAAGGTATGCTGCTGTGAGTCAAGACAGATACGTACACTAAGTGTGTGTGAAGACTACAGTACCTGTGTTATGTTCGCCTTGTTGTGACTGAAGAGCTTTGACCTAAAGCAGCTCAGTGAGTCAAAGCTTAGAGCCTTCATCTGGCTGCTACTGCTGTTTTCAAGTGGAGTCATGTATCATGCTATTGTAGTATTAAGACATTTTTATTGCCTATATTTTTGATGTTTAAATGAATTACAGCTATGTTTTTTCTATTTAAAAACTTGACAAAGTGAGGTGTGGAACATTTTATGGACAATTATTTGAAAGTTTCAATTGAAATCACATTGAAATACATGAAAGAACATGTTTGATGTTTTCTGTATGTAAGCTACATCGTCATCGTATACTTAAAAAAACGTGACTGCCCTCATTCAGGCCAGTTCACGAGGGGGATTAGTGAACTAATATCAAATGGATTTTATGTCGTCATACATGTCTGCGTGTGTGTGTGCGTGTGTGTGTGTGTGTTAGTCAGCTCAGAGGAATGCTCTTTTAGCCTGCTGGGGCCTTGAGGAGGGCGTGGGCTGCTGTTTGGTTTTCGGCTTGCATTAGGGGTGGAGGGGGTTAGAGAGACAGCTCTGCCTCGACTTGGCACTGGCCTTTTCACTATCTGCGGGGGAGTGCGCGTGCACGACGCAGAAGCGCACACACACACACACACACACACACACACGCACACACGCAGTCATATGCAGACAGACAAGTTCACCAGACAACAAGCCTGCCTTTGTGCTCCACTGGCCAGTACCACCACCACCGCTGCTGCTGCAGCTACCGCTGCTGGACTACAGCTGGATGTGTGTGGGAAAGCAGACTGACATGAAGGTGTAAGGGTTTAAATGGAGGGATTACTTTTAAGCCACGAGTACTAACCAAAGTTACACAGAAAGAGAGCAATGGATGGCTGAGAAGGTTGGTAAAAGTTGGCAGATGTTGTTGAAGATGAGCAGCGTCTATCACAAAACAATACAACACCGCCGTGGTCCAGGACTCACCAGAAAGGGCGTAGGCTGGAATCTCTGCGTGACACTGCTTGACAAAAATCATCTGTTGATCGTTTTTTTAATTAGGATGTCTCAAACATTCATCCTTGAATCTCGCTTTAAGATGAGAGCACCACTTAAGTCAAAGTAGAAGAGAAGCTTAAGCCTAACTAGGAGCTCCCCAGAGACTTTACTGTCTCTGGACACCCAATATAGCAACACAAGAGACTGGAGACCCCAATTTTGTCCTGGACAGCCGGGAACTAGGGGGGCTCTGCTCTCCAGTACAGAAACATGTAGGTTAGATGAATCGTCAAAACGTCAGGATCAAAAAATTTAAACAGCAGCCAGTCCTCGTCCTGGGGATACCCTCCCTCTCTCCCAGTGCATGATGAAATAGGCTCCAGCCCCCCCACAGCGCTGAGTAGATAAGCAATTTAGAAAATGAAGGGATGAATGGATGGAGGACACATCTACAGTGATGCACTTTTCTCTCAGTATGAGAATGTTCTCACTTCGTAAACCACCTCAAAACTACGAATGGTTTATCATAAAGTCTTAAAAAAGCAATGTAAAATCACAAAAGAGCTAAAATTTGTACTTGAATGATAAAATATTAAATTTGAGTGATCAATGAAGCTCCGTCGATTTTAACCCCAGCTCATAGTTGTGATTTGTCACGCGAAGCTAACATCAGCTGTGTATCAAATCATACTCGGCGCACAAACTGGATTGTTTAACTTAAGTTTTGAGGGATATCAGATCCAGGTGGAGGCTGGTACGAGTCTGTCTGTGTGAAAAAATGAACGGACATTAATTCACTGGACAGGTAGACCTGCCTGCACTTCGTCTGCAGGAAAGAAGCTGTGGAGAAAAATTTATAGATGACTTGCATCTGGAATATTTTCAGCCATTCATCATTTTGATTCAGAGACAGAGGAGCGGGCTGGCCGGCTCATTGACTACTAGCAGTAAAACTAATGGTTCCCAGTCCTCTATTGTCCCCCGTTTTTGAGTCCAGACTATGTTATTTGTCGTCTAGCCTTGCCGATCGCCTGTCTACTGGTTTCTTATTTCACGTTAGGCCCTCCTTCACTGGTCCCAGTACACTCCAGCCCTGTGATATCACCTGTGGGCCACAGTCAGACTTGCTTTTCTCTCACACTCTATTCTTGGTTCTCTTCCTTCACTGCCCCCCTCCTTTGTAAGAAAAAGAGAAGTCTGATGGCTTTTCCAGAGAGAGTGGGAGGTGTGTGTGTGTGTGTGTGTGTGTGTGTGTGTGTGTGTGTGTGTGTGTGTGTGTGTGTGTGTGTGTGTGTGTGTGTGGAATATGTTCCCCTGTGAGTTGCACCACTGCTGGAATGTACTCACAAGCTGAGATTTGGGTACTTTGAGCATATTTTTTCTCTTCATCACTGCTGGTGATGAAATTTTTGTGTAAACCAAAAAAAAACTGAGTAAAAGATGTTTTGGAACAAGTTTGATTTTTGAGAAAATATCCCCGTGAAAATAAAACTGACCAAGACTGAGTTTAAGGTTTTACCGTCTGTCACTTAGTATCAAAGGACTCATTTCAAGGACTGTAAGAAATCATTTTTGTCTTGTATTAGAGTCAGAGAGGAGTAGGACATACAACAAATGTCGCCAGCTGGAATCGAACCGACAACATTGCAAAGGAAATGTTTTCTTAATCTTAAGACCAGTATGGTGACATTCGTTAAACCCACATCCTCCTGATTGGGGCTGAGCGTAGATGCTGCCCAGCTTTGCTGAACAGGTATTTCCAGGAGGGAGTTTAATTCTGCAGAGAGAACTGAAACGGTAACTATTTTTAGTTTTCTAATTATGTAATGCAAGTAATTCAGTGTAATTCAGCAGTTGCAGATTTTTTTTGAATTGTGGGACAACAACGGATTAACGTGAGATAAGAACAGGTCCAACATGGGATGACAGTGCGTTCATTAGCGTGTGAGGCAGGTGTCCTGTGTGAAGAGGGGAAAGGTGCAGATGGAGCAGTTTTAGGGGAAATTAATTTGCCCAAATAGCTCCTGAAACGTGCTGACCTTCACAGATCAGTGAAGTCGCCACGCCAGGTTTCAAAACCAAAACTTCACAGCAGCCTCTTCTCCAGAATTACTGAATAATTTGTCTCCTCTCATGTTGTTGCTGGAAGACAGCAGCCCTCTGCTGAATGTCACTGGACTGCAGCCCTCTTGGACATGGCTCGGCAGACTGGCCACAGACTTTGTGAAAGGCACAAAGGCCATTTCAGCCCCGCACCCCACCCTCACCCCTCACCCAGTACTGGAACGGAGGCAGGGCGGTCAGGATAGTGGGACAGTGGGACAGACGGAGGAGAGGGAGGGGGGTTTTTAGGGGCCCAGTCAGACACTCTGAGCTGCCCTGAGCTGTTGAGACAGTCTGCTCGCCCTATTGTCCATCAGCACCCTCCTTTCTTTATCCATCACCCACTTTGTCCTCCCCCCTTTGAGCTCTTATAGGACAGATTGTGAGTGGGGGTCCTGATGTTTACATACTTGCAGCCACTTAAATTGCTATAATTTCTTCTCTCATTTCTAATAATTTCTTTTAATTTTTGAATTAAACGTGAGAGTTTAGCTGCTTTAATACAGTTTATATATAAGAGCCTAAAGGCCAAGACTGGAAGACAACAGAAACTGTGAAAGGCTTTTTGCATCTCACAGCATTTTCTGGAATCTTTGTACCGAGCTTAGACTTTCATTTGAGTTTGACGCTTGGCGGAGAGTTGTAAAAAGTCCATGTCAAAAGGTCTGAACCCACAGTGAGAGAGAGTGTGTATGTGTGTTTGTTCAGCACCGCTTGGATCATCGCCAGCCTGAACACGCACACACACACACACACACACACACACACACACAGTGTATATGTTTGTGTCTTTGAGCGTAACTGGGCATGCCTCAGTGTTTGTTTTGTCCACCCCTCCTCCCCAGCTCAGTGAAGCTCAATCTGCTCTGTCTGAGTCTGTTTTATGAGTCAGCCAAACTCACACACACACACGCACATACACACACACGCATACACACACACACATACACACACACACACACACACACATGCACACCTAAAATTTGTTTATCTACTCCTCTGTGTGTCCTCCTCCTTTTCCATTCAAACACCTCAGTTATAACGTGGAACTTCCTTGGAAGTAAAGATATTTTATCTCACTCTTGCCGCGTGTGTGTATGTGTGTGTAGGCGTGCGTGCGTGCATGCATGCATGCATGCGTGCGTGTGTGCGTGCGTACATGCACAGATTGTGGTCCCCACCATTCACACACAAACGGAGCTGGTTGGGCGTAAAGGTCAGGTCCAACGTCAGCCTCGGGTCATGGAACACAGTGTTGTTGACACAATTTTCCCTGTGGCAAAAAATCTATACCAATTTGTCTCTTTTATTTTTGGACATCAGTTCCACTCTGACTGTCTCTTGACAGGGAAAAGTCAGAGCTGTAGATCTTGTTATCAGTCAGGAATCAAGAGGAGCTAAAGAACGTGTTTTAACTAGCCTCATTGTATCTAAGGAAAGTCCAGAACAGAAAAGTAGAGGGAGGTTTGGATGCTGACACTCATATTTTCTTTTTTGGGCTATCAAGTCATCTCGAGAGCAGACCCTGATTGCTTTTTGTCATCTTTTTCACCCCTGCAGTAAACTTTAATGGAAATGTTTGTCTTACATGACACAAAATGAAGCATTGGACAGATAAAAGCAGTTTAATGCCATTAAGAAATTTCAGTGGGAATTGTTTTTTATTGTTTAATTTATTGTTGGATTATTTAATCATTTTTCTTTTCAAGTAAAAATGTCAAAATCGCTTTTACCAGCTTCTCCAATTAGATGATTTGTTCCTTGTCTCTGTTTTATATCACTGTAAACTGGATATCTTTAGATTTTGGACTGTTGGTCAGACAACATAAGACATTTGATGATATCAGTTTCCTGACATTTTACAAAGAAAACGAATAATAGATAAATCAAGAAGATAGTTGGTGGATTGTTGATCGTTTGTTGCAGCCCGTATACCCGACAGTGAACTACTAGATAGACTCTGAATGCACAGTTATGCATCTGCACATACTGAAGTCAGCCCTCTCCAGCCTCAAATTATATATTATTCTTTTTGAAGCAGTACTGAGTGTGTTCTTGAAAGCCAAATCGGAGGCACAGAGACAAACAATTTTACACAAAGTCGGTATTGCACAAAAATGTACCTTAAGCAACGCAAAATAAAGCTGTTCCTTTGTCATTTTGGCGTGAGTCGAGACTTGGTCTGTAAATAAAATCAGTCTGTGGTGATCTGTGTTGACTGCTTTCTGCTGCTGTAAGGAGGAGCTGAAGGTTGAAAACTGTTGGCCTGGATTCTTGGAAGCCTTCAGATCCCACCCATGTCACACACACACACACACACACACACACACACACACACACACACACACACACACACACTCAGGAGCACAGCAGGGAATTCGGGGTCATGCTCCCCCCTTCTGCCTCCCTGAAGCGCTCTGAGCTCCAAATCATTTTAAAGTGTTTTGCAGGATCTGAGGTTGGCTGTTTAGACAGTGCTACTGGCTCTTCCTCTAAGCAGCAGACTGAGGCTCGATGGTGGTGCAGGAGCGGTTTTGCTGTCAGGGAGGTGTTTCCCATTAAAGTATCATTCAACATGCCGTCACAAATCTTTTCAATGAAGTGAGTAATTCAGATCGAGGAACGCATAGTGTGTCTGGACCTGTCTGTGTGTTTGATGTGCGCTCTGTTTTGACTGTTGCTGTTTGCCGCCTTCTCATTTTTTCTGGAGATAAACAGAATTAAATAAAACACGTAAAGAGAGAAAACTGGCATGGCCTGTGAATACTGAGTATACCACTTAATTTGAATGCACCTTTGAAGTTTCTTGTTGTGCTCCAGAGTAATATTTTTGCGATGTTCAGCTTATACTGCAGTAGGTGTGTAAAGGTACACAGAAGCCACAGTTTGGTTCATACCCTGGTGTAGGAGGCACAGTTCAGTGTGAGTTTGATACATCAGAAAAAAAATAAAATAATAATGTGCATTATGAGTTTCAATTAGTTCCACTGTGGCTTGTTTTTCAAGCAAAAATTTGATGGTTCCAGCTTCTCACATGTGAAGATTGGCTGCTTTTCCTTGTCTTATTGTAGTAGTAAATTGAACATCTTTGGGTTTTGGACTGTTGGTTAGACAAAACAAGACATTAGATCATGCCAGCTCGGGCAGAAATCTTTGATATTTCATTTTCCAATAGCTAATAAACAGAATAATTCTTAGTTGTAGCCCCAGTTCATAATTTTTAATGATTTAAAAATCTGCTTTAATCTTTAATGAGGAAATTGCAAAGATGTTTTTTAGACATCGATATACACAAAATGTTTGGGTAAGAAACAAAGAATAGAAACAAACTTTTGTTGGTTTCTAAGGAAAAACAAAATACTGTGCATCACATGTAACACATCAGATCAGTTCAAACCTCCTTTCCTGCCATCAAACATGTGCTGTCTGAGGTTAAGTCAGGAGGCTACACACACTATACCATAATATCCACAATATACATGATAATATGAGCTGATTGTTGAAACTAGAACTATCTCCTCGTCTTCTTGGAGTATTTGGGCTGGTTTGTGAGCTGTTGCTCTTGTGCAAAATCCCACTGAGACATTGTGCTGCACGTATAAATGAACTTGACTTGATTTGACACACTCTTACAATAATGGCCCAGTGGAGGTTGTAAATTTTACTCACATTTTGTGTTCCAAACATTGCTGTGTGCCTGAGCATTGGCGATGTCGGTCGTTGTTACGGTTATATAAAGTCATATCCATTGTTTCTGGTTCTGTGTGGATCCTCTGTTGTTTTGCACATGTGCAGTTCAGCTATTTAACTTACTCGTATGACTCATGCCACACTTTTACTGTAATTGCTTTCCTTAAAAACACTGACTGGAAGGGGCTTCGCAAAGAGGAGGACACTAAGGACGGGAGGACACCAAATAGCCAGTAATGCCACTGCAGTTTGTGCATGTCTGTCTCAGCCCACGCAGTCTAGCCCCACCAAACACCCACTCAGGCAGGGACCGAACACACATACCACTGACATCAGATCAGTCCTGTTTGACCGTTTAACACATCGACAGTGAAAAAGGAGTTTAGCCTTTTTCCTGCTCTGAAAGACCACAGTAATCCTGCATTAAATACGGCCTTTTTTAGGATGTTGATGCACTATTTGTGGATACTGTCAGAGAGGTTATGGTGGCGTTTATTTGTGATTGCATCGTTATTGAGTAAATGGCTTGTTTCCCTCAGTCAGTGCTGTCTCCATGTGATCACTGTTCCTCTTTATGAATTAACTTTTTCATGCGTTTCCCTCATGCCACCATGAATTTCCTGTAATTCACTTTTGTAGTTGCCTTCATAACTGTCATTCAATTACTTTCAAGCTCCTAGCTGTCTTTATTTCTTCATGTTTATTTTATTTTGTCCAACCCTTGTAAAACAAAGTTGCACGGTGAGTCAGTAAGTTAAATACCAGTTGGCTTTAATGAAAGTCTGACGACATTTTTAAGTGAGTTTTGAGGCAACTTAGAGAGGCACTAAACTTGCAGTGGCATCAGCCACTAATGCTGAATACACCAATGCATTTGTTCAAAATGATGCAATGCGATTAAGGGAACCAGCTTCAATAAATCATAAGCAATGTATGCCTAACACAGGAAAACTGCAATAGAAAAGAGGAACAGTAGACCCTCACAAGCACCAACCAAACGACATTTAACAGAATGTTAGCTTTTTAGCTTTACAAAGACAGCATTTGTTGCAGGTGGTTTGCTCTAGATTGCATAACAACCCAGGGTGTTCCTGTTTATTTGTGTACTGTGGGAGCAGCCACATGTCTTTAGTATTGTTAAATGTTTTCTCTCAACACTGAGATCAAAAGCCTTGATTTAAGAGCCTGAAGTCTGGCAGCTCTGTGATCAGACACTAAGCTGTGGAGCCTGTGTTCTCAAGAGGCACCCCTACCATTGTTATGCTCTCAGCCACGATATAAGAGATTTATTGTTATTATTATTAATATGACTGTGTTGCTCACTTCCCTTTTTGATGTGTCAGCAATGATAATCTGCATCATGTTGCAATGGCTCACTCTGAAAAATGACTTACTGCATTACTAAAGACAAGCTGTAGTAGAGACGGAATGTACTGTGAGCAAGGCACCAGTTCTGGTTTTATTGTGAAGAAAAAAACATGCTATTTTTGTTATTGATTGACCATAACAGCATTCCACGGTTGAGAAAAGCTCTGCTAACAACTTTCAGTTCTCTAATGGTGGCTACTGGAGCGCTAAGGTGTAAAGCCCCAAGAAATGGCTGCTTTTTTTACAAGCTGTGAGGAACGTTGACAACTTAATTCCAGCTTTTCTATCATTAGATGCCTTTAAAGGGATTCCTCCTTTAACCACTCGCTGGATTACATGACTTTCATCATATGGGGAATTAGAGCTGGGCGGTATCCAAATTTTGATACCGTCAAAACTTCCCCACATTTTCCCGGGGTATACAGTATTACCGTGACTAATTAAAAATCACTTTGCGGGGCAGCATGACATGCGCGCAGTTCAGACGGTCAATGCTCACGCTGAGAAGCACCAATCATAACTTGTAGCATACCAGAATGACGGGGAGAAACTCAGCTAAAAGCCTCTACCAAGCATTGCCACCCAAACGAAGCATAATTCATACCCTAAGAAATTATATGCGCATGTAATGAAAACACGAAAATAGCGCACATCAAAGGTACTGCATCTGCTGATTTCACCACTTCACACAAACCACAAAAGCCCGGTGTCATATGAAAGCAGAGAGTCTGATGATCACTATGATGTCTGCCTCCTCACTGTGCGACGAAAACTCGGAGAGCTAGCAACCAAAGAGTAGCAGAAAAAACTGCTAAATCATACAGTATGTCTTACCTTTGCGTGTGTGGTCAAAAGTTAGATTCCAGCCCGAAAAAACGCTGCTAGTGTCTCCTCCTATGACCAGTCACGAAGGTCCTGGTTGTTTACATAAAGAGGAGGGGGTTTCTAGAATGGAGGGAGCGCTCTTCACACAATAACCTATCTCTGGGGTTACTTCCTTCTGGATCGTCATTGGTGTTTCCATGGTGAATGTGGGCGGGTCACTGAGCTACTGAACAGCGTAACCACGCAGTTAGTTTCAGCGCTCCGTCTCATGAATGAGCAGAGCGCTCACAGAGGACTCTGCTGAGCAGCCCGAAGTGTTATTTTACTGTTTTATTTGCATTTCGTCCTTTTATGAGAGCTAAGAACAACAGCAAGCAGAAAAAAGGCTGAAAAAGTGTTTTCAACAGAGGAGTTTCTCCGTTTGCTTGGACGAGATAACGGTGCTCTGCCTAAATGAGCACCTGGACACACCTGTGTTAAAACATCTGTAAAACTGCTCAGGTTCATTTTTTTTTAGCATGTATTTTTGTACTTTTAGCACGTCACCCTTTTCTCGAGTAAAGATTCAACCAGATACATTGAACGGAGTGGACTTCATTTTTGTTATGATGATGCTACAATTATGTTCGGCCCCTATAGACCTACATGCGCAGCATTTTTTTTAATGACGGTAATGAAACTGATACCGTTGCTATTTTTAGATACCGCGGGATACCATATTACCAGATTACCGCCCAATCCTATGGGGAATCTTATATAAGGTTTATACAGTGTAATCTTGTGAATTATATTGGTTTATTCTCTTAAGGTTTGACCTCCTCTGGATGCAGATTTTAGCTGTGAATCAGGCTAGCTTTAACTCACCAGCTCTCAGTGCAGATCCGAAGCCTCGCCAGCTTTCCTCCTGTGGTAATTTGCTTCTTCAGCTTTATGCTTCTGTATGTTTGTGTGCACATAAAGTACTCAGACACCATTTACAAATTCAAGACCCGCCCCAAACACACACACACACACACTCCACAGCCCCTTTTACACAAGCAGTGAATGAAAGCCTTTGCCATGAAAAATTAAAACACAGTTCTCTGCCTGCTGGATGTACAATGGTTGACCCAGATGGGGCACTACTGAGCCTTGTTTTTATTTAGAACAGACATTTGTCCTTCTAAAGGGCTTTAGCTTATGCCTTTGACCCTTACTCTGTATTTGTGTGTGAGAGTGAGTGGATGAGACAGAGAGATAGAGGGGACATATGCGGTCATTGCCTCTTGCATAAGATGATAAGTGTGTTTTTTTCCTCTCTTTCATGGGTCATTGTGCTTTGCGATTACAGGCTACATCCCCATTATGACAATCTGCAGCGTCAAACTATCGCTCATTACCTTCTGGCAAACTAAATCATCATCCTGCCAACAGTATTGTATAGCAGAAGAGTGCAGCTGTTATACAACACAATGAAATTCCTGTTATACATGCTGTAATCTCATTGCGGGTTGTTTGTTATTATACCTCATAGCCAGTGCACACACAGCTGGGACCCTCATCAATAGGAGGCAGGGTCACAGTCCAGACCTGACAACAATAGTAAACACCACACCTAGCGCTGCATTGTTTATGGTGAATTCTGATAATTCTTTAAGAAATATTTAATTGTTCTCGACTGAAAGAAATTTTCCTTCACACAGTCTCAGTTTGATATTTAATCTCAGTTCATTAGAGACTCAACATTTGCTTTGTTTATTCTCTTTAAAATGAGGCAAACAATTAAAGTCCTGAGAATATAATGCAAAAATAGAGATAAAAAGGAAGATGGGGACAATAAACCTAAAGAAAAAACAATCATTCCTCTGTAAATACAGACAGGGAGAGCAGACTTAGATTAGTTTAAGGAAATAGTAAATGGTAGTTAATAGTCTAATATTAATACAGTCAAATATCTCAAGTGAAAGCTGTAGAACATTTTTCATTCTCAACTGAAAATCCGTCCTTTAAATCACACATTTGCAGGTTATTGACAAACACCTCCTCTTCCTCCTGTCCTCCTGTCTGCAGGTCTCTGGATGGCCGTCTGCAGGTGTCCCACAGGAAAGGTCTGCCCCACGTCATCTACTGCCGCCTGTGGCGCTGGCCCGACCTGCAGTCCCACCACGAGCTGCGGGCGGTGGAGCTGTGCGAGTACGCCTTCCACACGAAGAAGGATGAAGTGTGCGTCAACCCGTACCACTACCAGAGAGTAGAGACACCAGGTATGACAGACTGAAGAGTGTTTGTCTTCTTCATCAGGTTTCTGAGTTTTGAGAAAAACCTTTTCTGTGGACCGAGCCGCCTTTTTGCCAAAGCACATTTTTATAGACTTGTTTTTATCTATCCAATATTTGCCCAGTGGTGTATTAAACATAATTTTTGTTCCATTTTAATTTTTTTATTGCATAATTTTATTATGAAATTTTCTTTCATTACATATTTAGTTCATCCAGACATGAAACAAACCACTATTGCTATGCTCTAAGGAACTCTTTGTTGTGTGTCTGTCTGTCTGTCTCTATGGTCATTATACAGTACTCCCACCAGTGCTGGTGCCCAGACACACAGAAATCCCCAGTGAGTTCCCACCTCTGGATGACTACAGCCATTCAATCCCTGAAAACACCAACTTCCCTGCTGGCATCGAGCCCCAGAGTAACTACATACCAGGTACCAGGCTGCTTCCTATCATGACTCGCACGGACAGTCAGATACCCCTTTTAAACCAGGACTTGCACGAGAGTCTTTTGGATCAATTCAATTCAATTCAATATTCCTTTATTAGTCCTGCAAGGGGAAATTCCAGTTTACAGCAGCACCGATAAAAGACAGATTAGATAGATAGAGTAAAAACAATAAGTATATACAATATATCCACAGTGTGCCAACGTCTGTTTAGCCGCTTCATCACTCAAAGGGCTTGTGGACCAGTACTTCTGCTATCTGTTTGTTCATGAGTTGAGCACTGACCAGCTTCCTGCATCTGCATCCTACACTTCTGACAGCTTTCACATAACTGTGTTGTCGCTGTGCAGTATTAGATACAGATCAGTTTATGTAAGTTAGTGTGGTTGTCAGTACAGCTTTCACACTGACTCAGTGTTTGTGTTTGCAGTCGATCTGAATGGGTCAACAGTTGTTAGGAGTTTTTGTGAAGAATGAATGCAGTCATAAAAAAATCAAGTTAATGACAGAAACAGATAAAAAGTTTGCTGTATTTGATATTTATCATATGTAATGTAATTCTTTGTAGAGTATAAGTGTTTCTGCTTTTCCTTCTGTGCTCTTGTGTCAATCAACCACCTTTACATATTTACATATACTGCAGAGATTTCTATCTTTGGGAGCTTTGGCACGTTCGTGATGAGTTGTTGTCTGTGTGTGTGTGTGTCTTTGTTTGTCTCAGAAACGCCACCACCAGGCTACCTCAGTGAGGATGGAGAGACCAGCGATCACCAGATGACCCACAGCATGGACACAAGCTCCCCAAACCTGTCACCCAACCCTGTTTCACCCACACACAGCAACTTAGGTGAGGACTGCGCATCTGTGTGTTCGAGTGTGTGTTTGTGTACTTTTCTGTCTGTCTGCGGTCTCTCACAGACAAATGTTTCAGGAGTCTATCTCCCCACTGGGAATTCTCTCTTTGATTTTTGTAAGAGGAAACCAGGTGATGAAAGAGGCCTTTGTCTTCCCTGCATCGTGTGAGCTGCTGAACAGGCCAAGACACCATTCAGCCCACACTAACATCAATGACAACATCCTTTCGTTTATTCTATCAGGATGGAGAAACGCCAGGGGGCTTGGCTGGAAAGCTACTGGTGAAATAACAAAATCACACTAGTTTAATTTGGCAGTGCCGCACAGCTCTTTGTGGACTTCAAAGCCAAGGACAGAGCGGCCATGTTGAGGGAAAAAAGAGCAAATTACCAGAACCAGTTGAAGTTACTGAAAATTATCATGGTTGAGCCTGTAATTTGACCGTTTTGGCTCCAGCGTCCCACCAGTGAGGGTTGACTTTCCACATTTCGTCTGGTAAAAGCTTCTGGGAAACAGCGCATGGGTTTGACATTTCGTGACGCAAGCCCGGCCCAATATTTTCTTTGGTGGTGTTTTTCCTCCCCCCGTACGTCCACCTCAGCCCCTTCGCTCCCCACATCTCACCCACTTTTCATCGTTCTTGCCTCTGTCGCTCCTCATTTCTGTTTTCTCTCTTGCACCCACTTCTTATGCCGTTAACCTCCACTCATGTCTCCTGTTACCCGCTCGTTTCTTTCCTCCTGTGTTTTTTCAAGCATTAATTTTCTCATTGATCTGCACGTTTCAGTCTGTTCACATCCACCCTGCAGGCCACAGTGTGGTATTCCGTTCTCTCATCTCTCTTACTACTTCCCATTTTGGTTTGATGAAAGCAAACTGGAACTTTGTCCGTCTCTCTGCGTCAGACCTCCAGCCAGTGACGTACTGCGAGCCGGCCTTCTGGTGCTCTATTTCCTACTACGAGTTGAACCAGCGAGTAGGAGAGACCTTCCACGCCTCACAGCCCTCGCTGACAGTGGACGGCTTCACGGACCCCTCCAACTCGGAGCGCTTCTGCCTCGGCCTGTTGTCCAACGTGAACCGCAACGCAGCCGTGGAGTTGACACGCAGACATATTGGTAGGACTCCATTTAGATCTCATTTCTTATACCAATTTCAAAGAGAACATGACTCTACATTGGTAATTACTACGTATCTGTTTCCTTCAAGGCCGTGGAGTGCGGCTCTATTACATCGGAGGAGAGGTGTTTGCTGAGTGTCTCAGCGACAGCGCCATCTTTGTCCAGAGCCCCAACTGTAACCAACGCTACGGCTGGCACCCGGCCACGGTCTGCAAAATCCCTCCAGGTGTGTGTCAAGCTGACAGAGGCAGAGAGAAAACGTTAAAGAGACACATAAATAGGAAGAGAGGACAGAATAGAGAAAGGGACAAGTGGGGATGAATGGATGAGGAGTGAGGAGGTAGATATAAAGAAAAATCAATAGCCAGAACGGGAATTGGAGGGAACCTTTGGCTCAGGAGGAAGTGGGTCGCCCACACCGCAGGGTCGGTGATTTGATCCGGAGCTCCGTCTGTCCACATGTTGAAGTGTCCTTGAGCAAGACCCTAAATTTCTCCTGAAGGTTCGATGGTTAGCTCGCTTGGTGTGAGAGAGTGCGTCCTTGTGACAACTTGTGAAGTGCTTTGGATAAAATACAGCAGAGGTTCAGTTTCAGTTTGTTATTCTGACCTTAAAGAGTGAAATCCGCTTTGGTTAACCAGAAACAGCCCGTATATCACAAAATATTTTCACATCTAACTCTGCAATCATTTTCAGCTGACAGAGATTCCAATATGTCAGACCGTCCTGGTAAGACAAACAGTAATTACCAGATAATGGAAACTCTGAAATTCAGCCCATTTACTAAAACAGCAGCAGCCAATCAGACGCCTGTCCAGTCCAGTATGAAGTTGTGTTGTCTATAACTTTAACAGCTTTGTGTACCACTTAGGAATACACAGTTGCAGTAGTAGTTGTAGTAGTTGTTTTCCAGTTACTTTCAACGTCTGTGGCAAAACTGACGACACTGGAGGACCTTGTTCGCTGGCCCAGTTGTGATTCATCTAATTCTGTAAAAATGGATGATTCTGAGCACTTGTGACAGGAGATTTGGTTGTTTCCTCCAGGATGTAACCTGAAGATCTTCAACAACCAGGAGTTTGCAGCCCTGCTGGCCCAGTCAGTCAACCAGGGGTTTGAGGCTGTGTACCAGCTTACCAGGATGTGCACCATCCGCATGAGCTTCGTCAAGGGCTGGGGAGCCGAGTACAGGTAACAGATCAACAACAACCACTCACTCATTTCCTAAAACACTACAGAAGTGAACTGCTTCACAGATGACAGAACCCACAACCACCTTGTCAGCCAACATCATAAGTGCTGTTGTGCAAAGATGACGTCTTTAGGGAGCCCTTATGTAAACGCAGACAATAGAAAGAAACAGAATGTGAATCACATCCCACAATCCAGCCGCCCCCGCTCACAGGCATCTGCTCACACTCTGGTGAATCCGGCGTATGACGTCGTCGAGCCCTCATCAATAGAAACAAGCCCCAGTTGGCACGCCAGACTATTTTTAAACAAACACACATGTGCTGTGTCAAAAAGAGAGGTCAGACTTTCCCTCTTCCATCCCCTCCCTGTTTTCCATACAGTCTGACTCACTGATAGTAAGACAAGAGGAGATGGAATAAAGGCAGAGCACACGATTGGCTGAAAGTTGGCCCGGCGCAGGAGGTTTCCTCAAGGGGGGGAACCTTTGTGCCGCGAACGACTGCTAACCAGTCCTGTCCAGACCAAACTCTGACATGTGGAGACACTTAAAAACAGGATTCAGGTTACTGGACCAGCCAGGCTCCTTCTTCTCCACCTCCACCCACACCTCGCTCTCCCTGCCTTTTCGCATGCCGACTGCTGGGTGTGTTTTTGTCTCACGTACCCTTGTAACTAAAAAACAGAAATGTAAAGATGAAGGAAAGCTCCTGCACCTAATTTATTCAGACAGGAACTTATTTCCAGTACTCATGAAGCAAAGCGTATAAACCAGAGGGAAATCACGCCGCTGATAAGCCTCTGTTCACCTGGCTTGCCAATGCATAAATTAAATGGATGACAACATGCAGGATACGTCCTGTCTGCTGCTGCTGCTGCTGTTGACATTCACTGAGACAGTTTTATTTACTTAACTCGTTCAAGCTGCCTCGAAACTTTTAACCAAATCAAATGTTCAGTTGTGAAAAAAGGTTGCATCAGCTGCACCGAAAAGAGGCAGACTCTCTCCTGATTGTTTCCATTGCATCTCAAAAGGACCGCTGATGGAAGTCAGATGCACCAGAGCTCAGTTCATAAGTGTGTCGTAACAAAGGATCTGAATACTGGATTGTTTTGAACACCTCTGCCTCTCCTCTCCTCTCCTCTCCTCTCCTCTCCTCTCCTCAGCACGCGTTTTTGTTAACGACTGTAATCAAGGAAGGATACGGTGATGAAGAAGTTGAATGTCTGGAGGGGGGGGGGATATACAGCCTCTTCTGAAGTTTTTGTTTTTCAAGAATCAAGAACGACAGAAATTGATTATACTCTTAAAAACGTATTCTTTAAAGAACGCGGGGAATTTGACGTGACAAACTTTAGCAGCACGTCATCCTGAGGTTTTTAAAGGTTTGTAGAGCAAAGGTTTATGGAACCAAACTTCTATTTTCAGTTGCAGTATGATAAAGAAAAAAATGACATTTTCTCTTCAGCAGTATTTGAATTGTAGACACCGAGAGCAGCGAACTCGTCACTACGTGGATGACGCATCGATAAGACAAACAAAGCTGCTGTAGACATGATATAGATCAGATCTTCAGGTTTCCAATCCCAAGTGAAAAATGATAACCAGTAGAAACATCAGCTCACTTCACACTCTAAGCTTATTTGAGGCTAAACTGATCTTAAACTCTGTCTTTCTGGCGTTTTCGTGTGTGAAATTAGAGCTGTTTGACTTAAACTTAACTTTGTGCTTTTGCTCACAGACGTTCTGCTCTAACACAACTTTCTCTGTGTACCCAACATCTGTTTCTGCTTTCATTGTGTCTCTGCAAGGCGACAGACGGTGACCAGCACCCCCTGCTGGATCGAGCTGCACCTGAACGGCCCCCTGCAGTGGCTGGACAAGGTGCTCACGCAAATGGGCTCCCCCAGCATCCGCTGCTCCAGTGTCTCTTAGGGAAACCCTTCATCCACCCACTTCCTGTACACCACGTCTCCTGTCAGTGACTAAAAAACACACAGACTGCATGCAGACCAGAATGGCTACACAAGTCCGGAAAGATGTCGGACCCCCCCTCCCCATTCAGCCAATCCTCAATCTGTAACTTAGTCCTCGTCCCCACCAGCTGTTTGTAGCACTTTTTATATTCGTGTTGTTTGTGGTAAAAGGAGACGAGCGCAGTTAAGCATTACAACGTTACTACGATCTCCACATTTTGTCCAGAATTATTCTGATGATAATTTCGTAATCTTTGGCGTCTCATTGCCAGAAAGGCTGTCACAGTGGGAGGAGGAGGTGTTTATCAGCCAAGAGATTCTCATTATTTTCCTTATTTTTCATGATTTTTACTTTTTTTGTACAGATTTGAAAGTGAACCGTGGTTTTAAAAAAAAAATGGGTTACATTTTTTAAGCATTACTAAGAATTTTGTAAAGCATGTTTAACATCGTGCTAAATGCATTTCACTTGACTCTGTTTCTGTATTTGGGCATTTGATAGGTTATGAAGACATTCACAAATGTGACCCGGCGATCATGTAATGGAAATGTTCAAGCACCATTTGTAAACACTGTGTGAAGGAATGTACTGTAAGCCTGGCACAAATGTTTGTTTAGGTTTTCATACTGTCATTTTATGCAGCCTGTGTTACTCTGACAAGACAAATAACGTGATGGTTAACTACACAAACAAACGACAAAGCGAGGAATCAGTCCCACTTCAGATAGAACACCTTTTCCCTCTGATAGCTGGACACGACACGCTTTGACTTGAACCGTGGGCCAGATTACAAAGCGGTCTGATGCTTCAGTATACAGTCGAGCAGACAGGAGGTACAACTCTGTAAACCCGTGTATGAGTACTTAAGATAGTGACATTCATCAGATGTCATGAGGAGGATGATGCACTTTTGTAGAAAGCTAATATTCTAGTCAAGCGATGTTGGCAAAGTACATTCAGTGGCAGTTCACAGCTGCAATAGTTCTTGTCAGAGGGTTTTTGAAATATATCCTGCATTAATTTCAGGAAGCTTTGCCAATTCGCAGAATACTTTTGCAGCATTGCATTGTGTAGTTGGTTGTATGTAATAGGCATTTACACAGAACTTGAAATGTCTCACATAGTGAACTCTTCTGCAAACCTTTCAACCGTGAGCACACAGAACGTGTTGGAGTACGCGTGTGTGATTTGAGTACTCTGCAGAGGGCTGTGTAAAGAGAGCAGGAAGATGCCTTTGCTTTTCTAATTTTCTCTCTCAGCAGTCCATAACATTGGTCTTATTTTTAGCCATCAGTAATATTGACTTTTTGCACACTCAGGACCGTTAAAAACAAAAAAAAGAAAACAGCTGAATTATGTACAGGAACCATTGAAAAGGACAGATGCATGACTTCAACGTCTGTTTTCTGTTACCAATTATTTTTGTAGGACAATAAGGTGATAACGTGGGGATGACTTTGTCCGCTCCAAGTGTTTTTGCATGCCGTGACAGAAAATACTGCTAGCAGGTCCGGGAGTACTAACCTTGTATTTTTCTACCTGTGAAGACGAGGCAGTTTCAGTACCAAGCACAGCTTTTTACAAAGGGAAACGTTTAGATAGATGGAGGCGTGTAAATAACAGAAAAGCTGATGTCCCTATTTTTTTAGCTCTATGTACATGAAGTACATACACGTGTTGTAATCGGACCGTTAACCTTTATAATGTTGATGGTTTTGTAAACCGGAGAAGAAAAAAAAAAGAAGCTCAAAATGAAAAAAAGGAGTAAATGTTGGAAAAAGCTATTGCTGGCATAGAAAAGCATCGTCGTAGCTTTCGTCCTGTTTCCTCGCTGCCACCCGCTGCGGTGGAAGTGCATCCATTTCCTTCTGGCTCTATAACACTAGACAAAGACACAGTGGGTGAACATGGACAATATTTGGATTCTTTTGACAGTACTTATTTACATTAAACCAGCTTTTGATGTTAATGCCAGCCCAGTGGTGCTAATCTTTAACATTTTAGGGACTCAAGAGAACCACAAAGCCATAAGATTTTACTCTTAAAGCTGGAAGATTTTGATTTCTCTGTTAATGATTCTTTTGACTTTTTAACCTTCGAGCTGCAGTGTGGGATCGTCTCAGAAACGGTAGCATCTACCAGTCTGAGACAAGACAGCTCTTTGTAGAGCTTCTAGTGTCCGTGAACGCAGCAGTCCTGATCCTAATGGGTTCTTTAACCCCATGGTCAATGTAATTACCCAGTCGGGAATATTTTGCAAGCAAATTTGTCATTTTTATACACTCAAGTTATCCTGCTTGTGCTTTTTTTTCCCTTTTGTTTAAATTGTTCACTGTAATCGTGATTATTAGTTTGTGATTTATGTTTTCGTGCTCTCAATTGGTCTTTTTAGATGTCTTGTACAAAATTATACCCTTTATTTTTCTCTGCCTATAAAAAGTTGATGTGATGCTTTATATTTTTGTTTATTATTGTCGGTCTATGAATAAAATATATATCTTGTGGTGATACTGGGGCCCACATGCCGTGTGAGAAGGAAACTGACGCATCTTAAATGTCAAACCAGGTTTTGTTAGCATGAAATGAGCTTAAAGACAGTTACTACAGGCCTCTTTGGGGATGTTTCAGGTTTTAGACCCTTGTTTTCTTCTGCAGTTTGGGGATTTCCTAGTCTGTGGTGGATAATTTGTCCTCAGAAGCAAACAGACAGTAATTACAGTCCCAAAGCAGACACTCGTTTCTTTACCTTTTGCTGCTTTACAAGCCAATGCAAAGGATAACCATTTGCACCGTCACAAAGGCACGACGTGGCTTTGAACATGAATGCAGGCGTTGTTCTGATGCCCTTAAGGAAGAGAGGGCTGAACAACCTGCTCGGCACTTCAGAGATCACTGTGCTGAAAAGTAGTTTGAGTGCTTTAATAAATCAGTTGTTGAAGTGAGAAAGTGGCAGCACCAAATTCAAATGGTGTTTCATTCTGCTGGGTCACTCTTTGAAATATCCAGATTCATTAAAACTCAGTCAGTGCAGCAGGAAAGAGTCTGCATAGTGCATTTTTAAACATTTTGTACTACATGAGACAGTCGTAGGACTGAGTGCCTCCATTGTGTGACGGCATCAAAGGACAGACAGCTTTACATTACGTCTCCACCACCGTCTGTTCTCCCTGAGCCTCATTCCAGACAACACAGGCATTGAATAATTAAATTTCCGGGTTTGCAAGGAAGTCAAACGCAGGACGAATATGAATCATTGATTGAGACTGTGCACGTGTGCATGTGCAAGTGTCAAATCTGGAGCTGCTCCAATGAAAGCGGATAGTAAGTACAGCGAATACAGTCAGCAAAATAAATACAATGCAACACTGTTTATGAGCGTTTTTTTAGTTTGAATTAGTTTTAAGCAGCCTGACATATTACTTGGTTTGAAAAATATGCTACTCTTTCTTGTATTAATCAGTTTATGAGTTGTTCTTCAACTTTGGAAACATTCAGTAACAAAGTTCACAAGCCAACTTTCATTTTCATGCTGTTTGTGAACACTTAGGAAGATGTGTACCAGAAATACGGTTTAATGCACTTTCTAATTAGAACATCATGTTCTTCTGAGGCATACACCAAGACAGAGACGTGAAATATGGATGGATCCTGTCTATGGTTTTGGATCATAAATCACACAATCATACAGAGGAACTGGGGAGTGGTCGTGTTTGAGCAGAAATAATTTATAAAGCACAGCCTCGTGTGATTTACTCCACACAGACAAGATCCAGACACGAGCTGTTCCAAAATGTGTACAGAGCGGGAGGCTGGGGGTAAGTGTCGTGGTGCTCTGTGCTCTATAATCATTTTACCTTTTATCTGCTGAAACCATCATAACTTCAATAGAACCAGCATTAAAATGAGAACTAGAGTTTATAGGACTTTCTCATCACTGTTGTGCTGTTTGACACCAAAACACACACACCACTCATGTCAAAGAGGAGCTGTCTGGTCTTTATCACTTTTAATTAAACATAAATGACAATTGAACTGATTCTTGGCCAATCTGAGACAGTTTTATTTCAAGGTATCATCTAAAATTGTTTGTTTGTGTTTGTGTGCGCTGAGGTCAAGCTGCAGCTGTTTTAGCTCAATACTGCCATCTGCTGGCTGCAGGGAGAACTCTTAACAAAAGGGGCGCAAGTTTAATGCTGTAATGGTTCCAAATTCTCGTGTATTTTTGGCCATTATTGGCTTGAGGATGGCACATTATAATTAGTTTTAATGTATGTGAATTTTGTCAGATTCAACACAGATTCAGCAGTACTGAAGAAGGTTTCTTCCTGTTTGTTTACAGTCTGTGCAGCACTCGTACATGCTCGGGTGAAAGAAGTAGCACCACTGAAGATATTTAATATATGTCCAAACTGAGAAGCACGTTAACATTAGACACAGTTTAGATGAAAGCACGTCTTCTTGTATCTTATGTTATCACCATTTTTCTAGTGTTTTGAAGTTAAATTGATCAAGACCTTTTAAAGCTAACTATTTAATCTCAATTTATTTGAGATGCACCTTTCAAACACAGGGGACAAGTGCTTTAAATACGCCTAAAGTAAGACGTTTGTCCTGAGATGACACATAGCACATTATTGTGCAACATGAATAATAATATTAGGGTGCAGATTCAATCACTGCGCCAAGTATTGAACTCCTTCAGCAACACTGATTATTAAAAAGAATAGGTTTATATATGTTTAGAACTGCAGAGGATGTCTCCTATATTTATCACTGCGACTCAAATCAAGTGAAGAATTATCCCAATGAGCCTGTTTCAGCCCACATGATTACAGCTAATAGTGATTAAATGAACTGCAGTGTATGCAGCGGAATGAAAGGGCTCCGTGCATCGACAGAGAGAGGAAACATGGATGTTAGATTGATATGGCTTAGTGTTGATGAGTGGGCGCAAAGATGAACAGATGAGAGCCGTCAGCTCCGTCTCTGTGCGAAGGTCACGCTGGAGCAGGTGTTGACAGCGAGAACATTTGTGGGTAAACAAATCCATCTTTGCAAAGGTCACCATTTGTTCGGTGGCCTTCTCTCTCTTCCTCCCTCTTTTCATCCTCTCTTTATCTCTTCATTCCTCCTTTCTTTGTCACGTCTCCACTCTCCTCCTGCTTTCTGTTTACTTCTGAGTTATTTTCATGAGGAATTCCTGTCATTGGTTGGTCGCAGCTCTGTCTGCCAGGCAGAGGAAAGCGCATACTGCAGCTTTATCAGCATTCAGAAGCCACCAACCTGATTGCACGGCCACGGGTGGCTACGTTACAGCTGTCTCTGGACAGCAGCAGGTACGCCAGCCGAGATGGGCACCCGCTTCTCCAACTGGCTGCCGCTGGCCCTCTGCCTGCATGTCACCCATTCCCAGCCACCCACACACAAACACACACACCAGCAACTACACCAGCCAACACTCATCCCCCCTTGTCAGCTTTACCACCCGTGCGGGAGAGGAAACTGTCACGCTGTCTCCACCAAGTAGACGCTGTGTTCAGACAACATTCATAAGCACCTGGCCAACGCTTATGTTGAGTGCAAAAGAACATGCATATGAAATGCAAGCAGTTTGCAAGAAGATGTTTGGTGTAGCAGGATGCAAGCAAAAGAGTTTAATTTTGCAATTTTCTGCTCCTTGGTGCCTTTTTCCCCCCTGTCAGTATGTTTTCAGATGCTCCAAAGTCAAGCATTGCACCTAAAACTATCTAACTTAAAGGTGTAAAGGAACACCTTCACTGTTGAATCCTGATAAAGAGCAAAGAAAGAACAGGTCGACATGAAACCCCAACGAACAGAGAAAAAGAACAATAATGGGAGCAGCAGAGAGAGTGGGAAAGAAAAGTGGTGGGAAAAAGAGGCAGTGAGGGAAACATATTTACTGACATCCATGGGCTGTCACCACTCTGATTAATGGTGGTTGGAATTCCTGCCTGGTGAAAAGGTGTTGTTGGGGTGTAGAGAAAGCCCAGGCGCTGACCTAGAACTAATAGCATTCGACTTGAACAAGCTGTGCAACCTGAGAGAGTGGGCTCTGCTGCTGCTGCCAGTACAGCGCTGGGCTGCAAAGAAGAGGAAATAAGAAAAGTTAGGAATGGGGAAAGTAGGTAAGAAGGTTCACATCGCAACCTTTGAACTCTGAACACCTGGCCTGACTCCACAAGGTGTCCAAAATCACCTTGTTCACTCGCTAACTGTTCGCTATATAACACAGTCCTCTGGAGTGGTGAGCAGTAAATTTCAGATACTTTCGTGCCATCATTGACAGGTATGGTGTCACATGACTGTAGCTGAATCATTAAAGGTGAAGATTGATGGGATTCAGGAACAACAGGGACACAGAGGACACTTCCGCAGTACTGTTTGTTGGATTTTTAAAGGCTGATTCTGATGACGTCAGTGACGTCACATTAGCTTGTGATTTAAGTTCATGCAATCACTCTGCAGCAGTGACAGCAGAACGTGTCAATCATCTGTTTGATGCATGACAAATCGAGTCCACAGTGATGCTCTGTGGCACACGGCGGTGCTTTGAGCTACATGTTAATTTCAACACGCTAACAGGCTCGTGACGCTAACGTGCTGATGTTCTGCAGGTAAAACGTAAATCATGTTCACCATCTTAGTTTAGCGTGTTAGCATGCTAACATTTGCTAAGTAGCACTAAACACAAATTTACTGTACAAAGAATATCATTAGTGTTGCAGGTACTTGGTCATAAAAGCAAAGTCTTGGAAAAGTTATGAGAAGTTTGATGAACATTAATTACTGAATTTCTTGGCAATGCATCCAATAGTTGTTGAGGTATTTCATTCAGGATCAAAATGCTGGCTTTTCAATCCTAAGATCCAGGTCAGGACTATTTCTTTAGCCCAATAGTATCACATAGCTTTCAGTGGGCATTGCAGGGCCACAACCTTGGCTCATGACCCAGCTCAAGCTCCAGGAATAACAAGGAAAAATTCCTCAGAGGAAGAAAAAATAAGAAGAAAAAGAAAGAAACCTTGGGAGAAAGCATTCAGAGAGAGATTCTGCTTCCACACAGGTCAACTCACACTGGAAAAAAAAAAAACCCACACAATCACCACCAGCTCCTGCTCACGTTTCCGTGCAGAACACCACAAAAAAAGGTCTTGCTTGAAATAATCTGCGGTGTGTATTTGCCAGGAACATCATCCTGCCGAGGCTGTTTTTGCTGAGGGCAACAGCAAGCCCAACAGCTGGGACATAATGAAGCTTTCAGGCACTTGTTCTCCCATCGTGTAGCGCCAGCCCCTGTCTGCTTCCACCAGATGTTCCATGTTTTCCCTCCAAGAGGCTGTGCTGCCAAAATGGGGACGGCCGCTCGCAAAGCGGGAACCAGCTAGCTCCACAGTTGATTCATGATTATAGGGTGATAGTTGGGTTAATTGCTTGTTTCCTGTTTATTGGGCGAGGCCCTGTCACTCGGCTGTCATCCTTTGTGTAGCTGAGAAAATCAGTTTGACAGTAACTGGAGCTGCTGTTATCAGTGTCGCCGGTCTGGAGTCAGCTGGGAGCAGATGAACATGATGTTATTGATTTATTCTCAAAGATCAGGGGAGCTGTCGTTGTTGTTTGATTTTTGATAAAGGATGACGTGAAAATCTCATGTGTCCTCAAAGCAGCTGACGCTCCACCAGACCAAATTAATACAAGATGTTATATGATGCAGGAGACCAGAGCGGCGATACAAGTGTGACTCAGCACTGATCACAAGCTGCTGAACCAGCCAGCTTCACAGAGAGGGAAGATTCAGAGATCTCTCTTCAGCGCAGCCATGGCTGCTACAAAGCAGTGCTGCAGAATCAAAGCTACAGACAAACAGAGCTCTGCGGGTGTTTGTTGAACACTCAATGGTGGAAACTGACCACTGAAAACTTTGCCCAGAAACAAGTTGATACTCCAAAGTTTTATCAGATGTGAGAAAACATATGCACAATTTGTGAATGGCAAGGAAGTTGAAGTAACTGAACATTTTACTGTTTTTACTGTCAGAAGCTTTTTGGTTCTTATAGACTCAGCTTTATATTTCATATTTTATACATTTCTACATTAATAATCTAAATCTGTTATCTGTATATTTTTCTGCAAAATGTTGTGTAGTACAAGTATAAGTGGAAATACTCGCACTGCTCAGAATTAGCTTGTGTGGATTTAGGACTTGTCACCGGTCTAAAAGCACTACGCACACCTGCACAGGTGTTTTCAATTACTCCTCTCTGGACTGTGACGGTATGTAGAGACTCCGCTTAGTGAACCCACTCTGCTGTCAGATTTGTTCAGAACAACTTGAATCTTTATCATTCATATTGGTAAATGCAGGTTGAGGATCTGAAATAATCTCCAGCATGAGTGAAAACCTTTAACCACCTTTCTTAATCATGAGCCTGTTGGGTGACTGCAGGTACCAGCTGCTAATGTTGAAACTTGCTAACAGCAAAGCTAACTGTCACCGGTGAAAGCTTAGCAATGAGGTAAAGCTAACAAACTTTAAAAAACACTGAAAGCAGCTCCTCTTTCAACCTGTGGTAAGTGGACATATCAAAGTAGACACTTCCAGGTGTCTTGTTGAGAAAATAAACCCAGAGCAGGAAACACATCCACGTTGTCCAAGCTAGCTAGCTAGCTAGCTAGCAGCTAGCATTATCAGGACATGTTATTGCTTTATAATGTTTCCCTTTCTAAACATTGGCACAAACTTTACTGTTTGCGTGTTAAATTATGTAGTATTTAGCCGGCTTTCACACTGTAGATTTATTAATCGGTCGGTTTTTGTTGGTTTTTGGGTAAAATATGAGCTCATTAACTAGCAAATTGCAAAATGCTAAGTTCCACAAACTAATAGGCCAGAACCTTCTAGATAAACTGATGATAATTCAGTTTTGAGTCAAGATGTTCCTCAAACTAGAGCTACACCAACATTATTTACATTCACAGTTAATTTGCCAGTTATCAAAATACATGTCTTTTATTGGGAGTTGATCCACTGATTGATTTGTCAGCAATCATGTCAGCACTACTGTAAACTTTGTCTTTATTAATGCAAGGCCAACAATTTTTAAGTCAAATCTGTCATCTGTTCGAAATGCTGATCACTTTTTAATTAGGGTTTACTCTGTGGTGTGTGTGTGTGTGTGTGTGTGTGTGTGTGTGTGTGTGTGTGTGTGTGTGTGTGTGTGTGTGTTGTGATACATTTTCTGTTAATTACACCATCTAATCTACCCCTTGCCAGTGGAATCATGTTGCAGGCTAACTGAATTAATTGAGACTAGATGTTTTTTACATGTGTAATTATTTCAAATCATATCATTTATGCTTCACTCAGTTCCTGGTAGACTGAAGGGGGACGTAGTCAAACCTTGTTTTCTTTTTAGGCAAATGAAGAAATCTCTATGGGCTATCCTGTCACTGATCAATGCACATCTAGATGTTTAACATCTGGCAAGCCACTGGAAATTGGCTTCTATGGCAACATTGCGTTGCCATCATCCTCCCATCATTAGCTTTCACCATTGCCCCGGGGTTCATAATGTCGTTAGCTTACATAGAGACGCAGTAAAGTGATGTTACATGACGTTTCTCAACTCCTTTTATTGAAGAAACCCGCCATGCAGCGTGCTCGTCCTATTCCATGGGCACCACAGGGAAATAAGACATGATGAGAGCAGAAGCTTGATGACAAGAGGTTTAAAATTTCTTGCGTCAAACATCATTTAATTTGGGGATTAGGCAAACAAAAAGCATCACACAAGCTAGCAGGAAAAGCTCTCTAGCAGTGGTGTAATTTCACATGCTCATGGAAAATAGGCTATAAAGGATTTGGTATCAAGCCGTTTGGCCGGTACAAGCTTTTATATGTTTTCAGCTGCTCTTTTGCAGCCAGATGTAAATCTACAACATCTGTATGCAGCACAAAAGGTTGAACACAGAAATTCAAACTTGTACCATTTCTGCACTAGTTTTAATCGAATGTGCAGTCAAAATGATTAGCCACAATGACTGAAATTATGTAGTTGTAATTACAAACAGATGGGAGGCTTTATTTGCACTTAAGGCGACTGTGTTCATGGGAAATGCAGTGTGAAAAAGAATAATTAAGAAGTTAAAGTCCTGTTTTTTCCAAGTTGTGTTTAAATAATCAACACTATGATGTAAATTTGTTTTAAATTAGCTATGTAGTTATATGAATGCTTTGCCAGGAGCAGCTGTCACCTTCAAGCCTTGAGGTTGTGGAGATGCAGAGATTTTTATTTATTTATTGAGACCTCAGTTTGTTTCTTTTCTGGAGGGAAGCAGCGCGTTAAGTCTGCGGCGCCTCATGCTGAGATGTTTCACGACACCCGAGGGCTCAGTGGGAAGAAGTAACTCATCGAGTGAGTCGGACAGTATTTCTGTTTTAGTGCTAATTTCTCTTCATATGTGTTAAGGAGCACAGTCGTTTTTTAATGGACAAACTAGTTACCACAGTGCAATCACTCCCAGCCTAATATGATAAATATGAGGGGTCCTAAGATTATGACAGGGTTGAATATACGAATAAACATTTCTTTTACTCAGCATTATGTTAACTTGTTCAGACTTTGCTCCCTTTTTTTCATGTTTGCAAGTCCTGTCCACACACAATTTGCCTTAACATTAAATATTGATTCATGCATACCCCTCCAAAACAGGTTAAAATGGTCAAATTGGTACAATAGTATCATTTTTAAAAAACTTAAAGTCCAGGAGTGAAAAATGTGCATATTCATGGTGGTCACAGGACATATTCTAATAACTCTTCTGACTCCTTTGCACCATGATTGTACACAAGAGCCTGTTGGTCACTGAGCAGCTGTACTGAGGTAGTCGCCCATCACATGACGTCACATCACATCACATCACATCACATCACATCACATCACATCACATCACATCACAGCAGGTGCCTCGCTCAAACCTTTCCTGTCAAACTCTGACTACAGCTCACCTTCCAAATTTATTCCACAAATCATCTAAGCACCTTACTGTGAAATTTACTGGACAGATTTATGCTGTTTATTTTGAAATGGCCTTTCCTTCATGTGCCACCCTCAGGCCTACTACTAGCTGCAAGGGTCGAACAATAAATAATTAATCAGTGTGTTGTTTATTCTGTCCAACACTCTGATATGGTGTGATGTACACTGCAACCACTAGGAGCCGCTAGTGGGCTTCAGACTTTAGTGTTCAACCTATTAATAAGAATGATTATCAAAGCATTTTTATTAACTTTTTTTTTTACTTTAATTTGGATAACATGCATGTATGTGAAGTCATGATAAGAGGCTGATGTGAATGTGGTTTTCTGAAAATATGTCCTCTTATTATTCAGATGCATTTGTGATGCAGCTCTGCCTCCTTTAAACTGTCTGATTTACTGCACAGGACTCCATCAGTCCACAACAGGCTGGGTCGTTGTTTGCAGTTTACTGAGTGTACAACAGAGGTCACTAGAAGCTGCTCTTGCATGAAGCTGGCATCCTCTCCATCAGAGCCGCTGTGTCACACTGAGTGCTGTGGACTAAAGTTTCAAAAAAAAAAAAAATGCTGTAGTTGTGAAAGTCTTTCTTTAAGCTACCATTAACAAACAGCTTGTATCTTATTTCCGCCCTATCTGATTCAGCAAACCTGCAAGCACAGGCGTGCTTTATTTATGCTGGTGCATTTTATGCATGACAGTTTTGCTGAGGGGAAAAAAAAAGTTCCTCCTCCCCGTCTTCCCCATGTTTCCCCCATTGATTTTGGCGCTGCTTTGATGTGAATCTGCGCCAGAAGTGTCACTTAGATAAATCACTGTTAGTCCAAGCTGGCATAGCTCGGCACTGGTGACAGAAGGGAGAATTCCACTCGGATCAAATAAATACAGATGTGAAGTAATTAGTTGTATTCCCAAGGAGCCTATTGTGGGCATGTTAAAGATGCTAGGGATCAGCTGGCTTTCCCACAAGCAGCTTTTATCAATTTAAACAGGGACGGAAACTAGGTGGGTCATAACCCATGTGGCTTTTGATGAGTCACCTGTCCAGCGTGCAGGTCTGGAAATTAGACAAGGTGAAATGCTTGAAAATTTAAACAGGAGCTGACTTTTGTGATTAACAACAAACTGGCCTTTCTTTTCACAGACACTCACCGCTATGGGAGATTAAAGCAAATGTTTATTCTAAGATAAATGCATCAGTAAAGTTCACTGCTGCCTTCATATTCTTCCCAGCCACGATCAGGTGACAGTTCAACAGCAGCTTTTTGCATTGCTAATTTGGCTTTTGTAGGTGATGGCTATCATATAATTAATTTGCTTTTATTTAACCTTGATTCAACCAACCTGAGAGCAAACTCTTATTTACAGTGTCATCCTGCATGGCAAAAGGAGTCTTAATTAGTGGAACAGAGAAAGGAGAGAAAAGATAATAAAAGGCAGCAAAGCAGTGGAAAAGGACCGAGATACAGAAAGAAATGGACTTGCACATGAGCAACATCTACTATCTGTTATTTATCTTTCTTGAATTTTATATGAAACACCTATAAATGTATTTCCTCTTTAGCAAGAATGAAGCAAAAACAGTATGCTAATGCTGCTGTATTAGCAGAGCTTGCACCAAATGCTGCTGCTTTGACACATTGAAACATCCTGATAGGTACATTTAAAACAATTTATGTAAAACACGCTTTGATCTTCTCTCCAACGCAGAACACATTTGACAAAAACGCTGCTTTAAGTGCATTATCTTATAACAAAAGGAGTGTATGTTTGCCACATAATACTGCCATTACGATTAATGCCACCTCCTTGTGAAATTGAAACCCACTTTTTTTGCTCTCGCAATTATAGGCTCCTTCAGGAGGGGACGTATTTATGCCCAGCAGTTAGCAATGCATTGATTTAATACGTTTCTAATCAGGACATACAGCTTCAGGGCCTAAAATGTTAATTTTTCCTGCTGCTTACAAAGTAGCCTTTGATTTTCTGTCACGGCAGTAATTACAGTGTTTTGCCACTAGATAGGGAGAGAGCTTTGTCTCGTCTAATTATGAGGTAATCATTGCTGTAGTGCCAGCATGTTGTTCTCACCTTTTTGTTTATACTATTTTTATTTTATTTTACAGCTTCTGGCTGTTCCCTCCCCTTCTAATTCACACTGTGACACTGTTAACTCTGTGTGTGTGTGTTTGTGAGTGTGTGTCTGAGAGTATATTTGGAGCGTAGTAGCCTAGTGACTGTAATTGTTGTGGTATGGGTGCTGTTAATTACTGGAGTAAACGGTTGAATCACGGCCAGGGCCCTTTGTGGTTGCAGAGTGGCGGGCAGCAGCAGAGAGAGACAGAGGGCTGGAAAATTGTTTTTACCATCTGGGGACCGGGGGAGAGAGAAGGGGAAGCAGAAAGGAGAAAAGGGGGAACAGCGGTAGACAGAAAGGCCCAATTGGTGGCCAGAGCCTAAGGGTTTGGGGGTCCATATGGAAGGCAGCACTTTGCCTTGCACTTTATTGCACACCTTGCTGTTTTAATCAATGGCAAGCCTGTTCACAGAGCCTAGAGCAGCAGTGGTTGTTTCTCATTGTCTTACTGCTACTTCCACTTTTCCTGCTCCACTACACCCCAACACTTCTTACCAAATCTCTGAAGAGCTGTGCAGCACTTTCAGGCCTCTGTGGAGGCCGGGGGAAGTGGATGTGCTGCGGTGAAAACGCTTGCACGATGTGTGAGGTAAAAGCTCCTATTTTGTAATGATGATTTGATACGCTTTTGGCTCCTGCCTGCGCTCTTCTAATTTCCCAGCAAAGCAGGGATAAGAATGTCGACACCTGCTGTGTTTGGAGTCGTTTCTTAAAATGGAGGATACCATTCCATCTGAATTCCATTTGAGTGTTGAAAGTAATGGGATTAGGCTACAAAAGGCGCGTTAACACCGAGACTTTTCAGCGTGCGCTAATAACACTATAAAAGTGCCAGCCAGCGGAGGTCTGTCTCCCTCGTAACCCCACCCTGTTTGGAGGCAGTGCTGGTAATTGCCCCCCCTCAGACCAAGCACCATGTTGAGGAGTGGGGAATAAGGCCACGGCGATGTGGGAGGTTGAGTGCTTGATTTTATCACACAACTCTTGCAGGAACGTCAATATTTCATTAAATTAGACCCATTTTGTTGGGAACACACAAAACGGGTAAAGCTACCTGTTTGAAATGGAAGACCTGCTGTTTTAATTTCATTGCACGGGCAACATGTTAGAGAAGTAGTAACAGCAATCAGACAGTGCAGTGCTATAGCGTGTGTCTTACATCAGATGGTGCATAAGGACTAGAAAGGACTAATCTGTTTGAATGCCAGCTCATGTTGTCCATACGTGAGCATGTGCAGTATGAGGACGGACAACACTAGAATCCAGAAAACCACAGCAGATTAGAGATTTTATTCAGTCACATGTCCTTTAAATGTGATTTCAAACTTCATCTCTTCTCTCCAGATGGGAAATAAGGCGTTGACAACCGTACTTCTCCTGTGTTGACTTCATGGACTCATGAGAGACGTCAACATGTAAGTAATTCTGAACACGATGGAGACAACACAAGATTTCTGTTCAGTGAAAACACATTGAAGTCCCAAGCTGTTCTCAATGCACTGTGTTTCTAGTTTTCCCATTATCATTCCTTTGGATAACTGAGTACACATAATTTGACATCGTGCCAAGACATTTCCACTGTAGCCACAAGGGAAAGTCATGTTTGGAAAGCTGAGACAGGGAGAGGATGTGGATACAAAAAGAATTCATCCCAAAATATCTATTTTAATACAATTCACAGAACATGTATCAATAACTATATTTGATGCTGTTGCTAAGTAGCTTTCACATGTAAGTAGACGTCAAAGTGATTGTCCAGTGACTGAACCATCCGTCTTACAGTAACCAGATCATGCAAACACCCTAAATCAAGAGAGACTGCCATGTGTTAAATAATGAGTAATTTTAACTGTGGCACCAGTGTCACTAAAAACCTTCCTCTCAGCTCCCTGCTGATGCTTTGAAGCTTAATAAAGTTCACAGCTGAGTTTCAAAACATCAGCAGGAATTTTTTTTGCCAAAACAAACCTCATCAAAATGCTGAATGGTGCGTGCTGGACTCTCTGATTGGCTGGCACAGCTGCGTGATGTCATCCAGATGTCTACATGGTGCAGTAAGCAGCCTTACGTCTAATTTCCAGGAGTCCGAGTGTGACTGTCTGCGCTGTCTCTGCTCCACGTAAGCTGACACTGTCGCTGTCGTTTGGCTCGATGTACTACAGCCTTTGCCATTACTTGGATTTGTGATTAAATTTAGCAAAGTGCTGCCGATAGCTGAATTGTCCAGCCACTCTCAATTACCGTCTAGGGAGGGTACCTGAGAAAGCTTAACACAGCAATTAACAACTTAATTAAGTGCCACAGCCATTGTGGCACTTCTGGAGCCATGCAACAAGGGAGGTATTGATTGCAGGGGATTGCCAGTTGGTCCCCAATTGATCGCCCGATTGATTGGCTTGGATAGGCATTCCTCAATGACTTAGGGAAGGAGTTGGTGTGTGTTCTGTCTTGTGTGTGCGTGTGCATGTGTTTTGTCTCAGTGGAAGTAGCCGTCACACCGCTGTGTGACACACTGATAATGACCTGCCAGACTGGCTGCATGGCCTCTCCCAATCCCCCTGAAGTGTAACACACATGTGTGGTGTCAATCACTCACTCACTCTCTGTCTCTCTCTTTCACACACACACACACACACACACACACACACACACACACACACACACACACACACACACACACACACAGAGGCCCCATGACTGCTTGAATAAAGCAACATCTGCAGTCTGTTCATTCTAAATACACCTGACAGGGTGCTGTAATAAATACACATATATACACACACACACACACACACACACACACAGCAGAATACACTACAAGCACTGGATACACAGGTAGAAATTTTAACCCTAAAAAACACAAAAACACTTAAATGCATCTTTTTACAAACACAATAATTCCTAATCTGATGTCCTGATTTTTCTGCTGGTCAGAGTGTGTCAGTGTATGACTACAATTAACTCACAATTTCTCCAGGAACAGATGCTTTTCTCAACAAAAGATACACTGGACACAGATAAACATATCAAGACAGATAAAATTACAACACACACACACACACACACATGCACTCACAGAGATTCAGTGCTCCCTGGGGAGCAGTTAGGATGCAGGACAGGGCTGGATGTAGGAGGGGAGTGAAGTGGTGGTGAGACGTCAAATAAACTGTCATCTCTTATTGTGTCAGTGAAGTAATTCCCTTTTAAAGGCTTGACCCTTCACCCTGCCGGAGCTCGGCCAATTGCTCGGTGCATTGGAGGAGCCATGAGGTGATAACAAATGACTCAACTGAGGGGGGAGGGTGCTGCGGCAGACTCGCGCTGGAGCAGTTACACCACTTCACCAGGTAAAGGATGTGTCCAGATCAATTACAGACACTTTCAGCATCAGTTGTTTCAGTACCAACATTTTAATGTCATTAAAATTCTGCTAAATCTACACATTATTAAATGCAAATTCAAACTTTTATCTGAAAATTAAATCATTTTAGATATATATATTTTTTTCAATTGTATTGCATTACACCCCAGCTATAGTAGTAGTTCCTTATCTTACCACTAGGTTGTAGTATTATACGGACAGACTTGAAGTTACACTCAAAGCTTTGATCAAATATATTTTTGGCAAATACATCCACAACTTCCTGAATGGTCATACAGTGCTTAGCTTCAGGATGGTGTAATGATGCTTGATTCTCAGGATTTATGGCAAAAATGATGGCTGCGTGTGCTTGTGTGTGTGTGTGTGTGTGTGTGTGTGTGTGCGTGCACATGTCAGGGTGCTTGACAGCCTCAGCTCTCCCTGCGCCTGCTGTGGTTCTGAGGTGGTCAACTTATGACCTGTAATTACATTGCTACTTTGCTCTCACATCTCACCGGAGTATGTTGGTCTTGGACACTTCAATTACCTCACTTCAGAACCTGTTTTGCTCTCACAGGCCCTGCAAAATCATAATGATAGCCCAGGGAATGGACTGACTCAAATTTTACTACATGTGCTGCAGCATCTTTTGTCAATAGAAAGCCATTACAGGAGAATAACCAAGCAGATTAAACCTTATATTTTCTGTTAAGCCTTAAGCTTATTTCATGATTTGCATACTTAATAAGAGACTCAGAGAGGGGGAAAAAGAAACCTGTGTCCCCACGCATCCCCAAAGACAGGCTTGTAAAGTCTTGTACGCATTTCAATCTGCAGACATTTCAATACTTAAACAAGGGAGGCTTGAGAAAACAGCACAGCAAGGCCAGCAACAATGTCAGACACGCATTCGTTGAAAATGGTATGCATCAATTTGCATTCAAACTTGTTCTAAAATAGAGAAGAGCAAAAGATCCATCTATTGGGCCATATTTGAAGGTTGGGTCCAGGTCGCATATGTTTGCCCTTGTATAGCTCTGTCACATTGTGGTGTAACGGAGCCTCAGCTGCAGGACTGCAGCTTTTAATGAAAAAGTGGGGGCCGCCACATCCAGGTAAGACCCCTGGAGGTTGTATTTCCAGGGCTTTGTTATACCCCACAATGAGGCAGTGTGGACACACACTCATGCACGCACACACACAGATTTAACCAGACAATAATACCTACACTAGTGGCTGATAATACAAACATGCATCTCCCTGTAAAAAGCAAAGGTTGGATGTATCTTTGATAATCTGAAAGAATCTTGAACCGGTATTAGATATTAAATGTCCCAAAATGTCCGCCACACAGAACTTTGGAAATGGAAGAAAAGCTTATTATTTTTGCTGATGTTATAAAACAGGCAGACAGACGGCTCGGAGTTCTTTGTGGGCTTACTGCAGAGTTCAAGGCCAGGCTTGAGCTGTCATGCTCCTGTGAGATGAAATGCCTCAAAAATTTAGAATTTCTAACCTGACTAATGCTTTTTTTTTCCTCTTTTGTAACTGGCTTTGTATTAGCAGCAAATTAAGATAAGTGGTGATAATTGATAACAGAGAAAAACCACCCCAGATAACAACATTTCTAACAACATGGTTTTGTACAGAACCACCTAAAATATTCCTCAAAGTGGTATTTCAAACACTTATTTTTCACCCCTTTTGTAAATCCTGCTATTGTTTCCATTTTTATTGACATCTGAGTTAGTGTACATCACATACAACACATTGAGCGCAATAGTTGACAAGAATTTAATTATAAATAGCACATCAGGACATCTCAGGGCTCAGACTGCATGCACAGCATCAGCAGTATCAAGTGACCGTCTTTCAGTTTTACCCAAAACAGCTTCAGAGGGCTCATCAGTTAACTGTGAGCTTCCAGAGACACTAATAAAATCTACCCTCCCCTACATTAGACGACACACTTCACTCCTCACAGACACTTATAATTAACTAAAAATGTGTCATCCAGTGCTTTTCAATCACACCGTCGGTCTAAAAATAAGACATCTGACCGTCCCGGGTCGAAAGCGTCTGCTCAGCAGTTCAGAAGCTGCACCATGGCAGCTTGAAATGACTTGAAATTGTTGTTAAATTTAGCAGTTGTGTACTCTGTTTTATAAATTAATGAAGCTTAAATCTGCTGGATACACAACAGACAGATTGTATGCCTCTCACAGCCAGCTTCAATGGCGTGAAGCTCCTTTGAGAAAAAAAAAAAAAACTTTGCCAACTGCTGTTAAGCAAGCTTTAATGTCGAGATTTGTCACAAGGATACACGAGTTGCTGTTAATATTTGTTTATTTGTTTATATTATATTGTTACTTTCACTTGTAATTGAGTATTTTCAAACTGGTACTTTTACATAATTAAATAATCTGAAAACTTCCATTTGTGAGAAATCATTCAAAATTATTTCATTTTATTTATTATTTTTTTCTATGTGCAAATCTTAGTCTTCGATTAATCAGCTTTTCCAATTTGGAATTAAAAAGGAAAAACAATCCAATATTTTTATCATTTTCTTTTGATCATAAACTCGAGCAGTGCTCTATTTTAGATTGTTAATTTTATTCTATTTGCTTTTAGTATTCCAGTCTTTATTTGCACAAATAATATATTTAATAAGTCTTTCCTTATCGGAAATTGTCACACATAACTGATGTCACTTCTGTCCTATAAAGTGTAATGTATCACTTACACATGTGAGATGATGATGACTTCAAATATGAGAATCTGTATTTTAAAGTGTGTCCAGACAAAGTGCATCACTTCATGCTGGCGGTGTGTCTTAAACACACTCTGCTCTGCAGGGGCTAAGGAGGGAACCGGACCTGTAAAAACGCTGTGCAGCCACTATTGGTTATTGTGAGCAGAAGGTCAGACAATCGGCCGAAGGATAAAGATTTGAGTGTGTTGGCAGTCGGAACAATCTCATCTGACAGGAAGGACCAACACACACCAACCCCATCACAACTTTCCACTGACTCACCACAGTATCAGGTATGTCGTCAGCCATAAATTAGACCAGACATACACAGGCGCTAATGGCCTACTTGCTTAACCACCACCTGTAAATAATCTGCTATCCACACCATACACTGATCACAATAACATGATAATAAGACATTTTATTAATTCTAAGAAACAGCTCCTTCCAGGGAGGTCAGAGGTCAGATTAGTGACAGCACGGTTTCCTTGTAGCACATAGGAAGTGAGTGTTTGAAGGATACTGAACAATGATGGATGCATTTTTTTTGTTTTGTTTTTGTTTTTGGAACTCCAAAGTAAGCAGATATGGAAGGATTTAGACATAATCTGGCATCAAGGAAATAAATTCATTAAAATATATTGCTTTGAATAATATTAGCCTTAAAAATCTAATGCTAGGTTTTATAGAATGTGCTAGTATAGATATTCTATCATAATCTTGATCAAAATGATCACATCGTTCAATAATATCTTGACAATTATTAATTCCTAAAATGACGTTTATACGATAAAACTTCCTTTACACTTTAATAATATAGTTTCTTTAATATCTACATTGAATTTAAAGCTGATGAATAACTAAATAAACAGTGCTTTAACGAGTACGACGATGTCTGCACACAGTCTGCAAACCATTTAGTAGTTCAGCATCCTCATGAAAACTTGCTGTTGTCGCCAATTCATTAATAATTTAATACAACATTGTAATTCACATCTGCAGCGTAAAACTGTTTTCTAAAAAGCGCCATTTAAAAACGCTGATTCACAGAAAATACAGACGCAGAAAGAAAGTTTCTCATGCTGGTACCAAACGATTAAGTTCTTCCTTTCTTTCATTAGATTCTTCTTTTCTTTCTGACTTTCACTGTTCGGTTCTTTGTGTCGGGCTTTATATGACATGTGAGCACTGACCATGATGAGTTCTTTCACACACCAAAGGTCAGAGGCATCACTTACAGAGAGAGAAGGACCCCCCCAAACACTCACTGAGTCATTTACCTCATTCCCTATCAATTATTGACATGCAGTTGTCAGTTGAAAAGGCAGCCAGACTTTCCGTTGATCTGTTTGATGAATATTTCAGCTGACAAACAGGCCACCTGACACTCTGCAGTGAAGCTATGTGTGGTTAGAGAGAGGTCGCTCATCTTGGCCACAGTCATGCACATATGCACGCATGTGTATATACAGTTACAGTGTTGTTGTTACTGTTCTGTTGTAAATGTTTTACTTACTGTTTATTTAGATTGATTTCCCTCCAGACTGAGTGTTTGTCACCTTTTGTTTTGACCACAGCCAACTAAAAAAACATATATTAAAGCAGGTAAAGTTACTTTCTTACAGTCTGATATGTGTAAAAAATTAAAGAAGAAGAATTTTAAGGTATTTGTACTTTACTTGAGTATTTTTTGCTAACGTATGCTTCTCTATCACTACATCTCAGAGGGAAACATTATGCTTTTAATCTCTGCAGTGGTGTACAGGAGGTACCACTTAGTTTGCAGGTTGAAACTGCATAAAAAAACTGCAAAGAGCACTTGAAATACAATTCACTGTTCTAGATAAAACTACACAACAGTAGTAGTTAAAACTAGCTCCACTTCCACCAGCTATATGGCATTAAAATCAGTATTATGCAATGTAACAGTGACAGAGGCCATTCTGCTGCATAAGAAGGACTTTTACTTTTGATTCTGATATTTCTAAACTTTTACTTCAGCAAGATTTTGAATGACTTTTACTTCTAACAGGGTATTTTTACACAGTAGTATAGACAAAACTTATCTTCACTGTTTTCATGGGTAAAGTAGTTGTGGGACGGTTTTTAGACATCCTGAATAATGTGCCAAAACTTGTTTAGGTTTTATTTATGTACATTTGAATATAAAACATGAGAAAAGAATTTGGTTCATCAGCCCACCCAATTAGTCCCATTTGTGACCATTATGTACATATACATATACATATACATATACAAACCACAGAAGAAAAGTCAAAATGTTATTTTTTATGTCATTTTTATGTCAGCAATTTCAGCTCTGAAAGATAACATATCTGAAATGGGCAAAAACAAGGTTTACATCCAATATTTCCACAGACTTCCATGGTGGACTTTACATGCATTTCACCAAAGAAGAAGAGCAGAGCGACACGACGCAGCCTGTGGAAGCGTTGGACTGAAAAGTTGGCTTTGCTGCGGGCAAACGTGTTATCATCCTGTGTAGAAAGCTGACATCTGTGAGACCTTTGAAGACACAAGCTACAGCTGGATGAGGTAAATGAAATAACGTGAGTGCTGAGATCACCACTGGTGCTTTGTGTCCATGAGTTTGCTAGAGGAAAAAACTGCATCATGGGAATCATCAGCAAAGCTGAAACCTACAGCTGGAACATCTTAAACAAATTCCCGGGCTGAAACTACCAGCAGTTTCATGCATGTTCAGGCAAGAAATGCTGCTGTGAAGGGAAATGCTTTGAGCAAAGTAAAATATTTTATGGCTTTCAGCAGTTTTGTTGTCACTCTATCATGTGAACACAACACCATGTCGTCACATCTTGCGTTTAGTAAAGTCACTTGACCACAGCATGAAAGAAGAGCCAATAGAGCTCTGTTGAACTGGTGATGTGTTATTTATGTCAGGCTCGGCTCAAAAGCAGCCTCTGTGGAAAAGACACACCCCATAAATTTTTCTATGGCCCCTATGAGCAGGTCAGGAAGGCACCAATATTTCCTCTTTATTAGAAACAACATGCAGCCATAAAGAGGACCTCAGAGGTGGATCGGAAACACGGGGAACGGCAGGGAAAGCATGCTGCTCTGAGAGCTGAGAGGTAGTCACACAATCCATTTCCTCCAACCTGCTTGTCCATATATTGGTGCATTTCCTCATAACTCTCACACCAGTGACTGGCAAACTCTCCGTGCTTCACCACAGGTCAACTTGGAGATGAACTTTAAAGGAAGATGTAACAAATGATCGCAGCCTCTCAGGAAATTCATATCTGCTGAAGTGCCATAACCCTCTACATATCCTGACCTCAATTTGGAGTCTGCGTGTCGAAGGCCCATCTGAGGGGAGATGGTATCGATCTGAGCAGGGACTCTGGCAGCATCAATAAACAACAGGCTTCAGGCTTCAAGGCTGAGGAGACACATCTCTATTTCAGCCGGAGGGGTCGCATCTGGATACCTGAGTTGGGATGTGACTGTGGACAGATGGTGGGACATGTTTTTCTTGCTGAACTCGTAGCAGGTCCAGCCCGAATTTGAGACCAAAGTCAGTGATATCTTCCCTAGTCTTGATTCATCAGGGTAAATAATGCCTTAAACCACAAGCTCACACATTTTCACTTTGAATAATTACCATTTATGTTAAGGGGCATTGTAAATAGAACGCTACCAAGTAACAGTCAATAAGTGCAAGAACGATCAATGCTTAACCAGCAGACAAATAGTATTTTAAGATCTTCTATATCAGCATTACAGTGAAGGAAGACAGTGCTGACTTTGGCTCATTAATCAATAAACACAAGTCAACCAATACCTTTGGCATAGACTAATGAAACAATAATCATCACGGGAGGAAGAAGAAGAAGAAGAAGAAGAAGAAGAAGCAAACACATGCTGCACTCGGACACTTAGTTACACATGAAAACAGCCATAAATAAAAATAAAACTATAGTAAATAAATAATGGCCAATCTCGCTGGACAATTTTGTTGTTGTCTTGTTTACTTGATTTTCCCTCTTTGCTGAGAAAGTTAAATAAGTGTGCCTCATATATTTAGAGTCAAACTGAGCTCACTTTGAGCTAAGCAGCTTGTCAATAGCAAGAAAAGAGGCACGGGGCAAGAGAGGAGGTCTGATAAAATGGCTTTTAATTACCAGACAGTGAATGCTGGCCTTCCTTTCCCACTTTCCCCTCCCAGCTAAGTCAGGAGTTTGATTTCTGATAATGTGGATTGCTGACTGGGCTTCATCCTCGTTGGCCCTAAAGCAGAAGGACCTAACGTCAAGTCCTATGAGAGTATGTTTGACAAAGTGCCACATAGATCCTCCGCTTTTCATCAGAGGGCAGTGCTGGTGGAGGCATTAATCAGAACGCTTGATGGCCACACTTTGTTTTTCCCTTTTACTCTCCTGCAACAAATTAGGCAAAGTAATAATTCCAGGCATTACATGGAAATTAATGAGTCTTTAACCCAGCTCTTGGTACAGGTGTAAGAGATTAGATGCAGGTCGATGCAATGAACTTCTAACCTCTGTGTGTGTAGATAGATAGATAGATAGATAGATAGATAGATAGATAGATAGATAGATAGATAGATAGATAGATGGTAACAACTGATAGAGAAGTTCAGCCGTAGGCCAACAAGAGGTGGAGACTTTTGTTTTAGCAGCCAGTGAAACCCAACCTCCTGCGATGGCTGGCACAGCACTCGTCTCGTTGATATTGTTTTCAAGTACCACATGTCCAGCCAGATCTGAGCCATGGGGAGACAAAACAAGCTTTAACAAGTTCTTATCATGACACAGAACCCCGGTAAACAGACTTGGGTATCAGTTCTGTGAGCAGAGTGCTGTAAATTAACAGAGAAAGAGACTTCATTTTGTCCAGGGATCAATGTCTTGTTCTTGGAACTGCAATCAGAGCTCTTTGTTGAGCTGGCAGAGAGACTGATGCAGCTCCTCAATCATAAGGCCGTAATCAACAGTGGTTTTAGGCGCCAGTTTGTTTTACATTCAATTATACGCTGGTAACTCATGCTGAGTGAAAACCTTTACATACTAATGCTGTGTTAATGTAGAGAGAAACAGGCAAAAAACCTCTTTGAATACTTGAAAAGCCATGGTCATGAGGACACAAAGTTGGACAAAGAGAGCAGATGGGTCGTCAGTACAGCTGTACGTTTCTGTGAAAGTGAGGACGATTCATACAGTATGAACATATTGATTGAACTTTTGCAATGGTGATCCAAGGTCAGTACTAAAAAGAAAATTTACCCTTTAGACACTCACTGTTATTCATAGAGAGCTATTCTATGCTCAAAATTATACTCTCAAACTTGATCTCACATCAATGTCATGTCCAGCAAAAGCAGTCCAAGGTGCAACAATCTCTTTTGGTTCAGTAATACCAATGCAGTGTAAACGGCCAAGCACACAAAGTGTGTCACTCTGTGTTGTCTTCATGCACTTTTTTTTCTTTCAGTGAATCCCTTTCTAGTCCAAAGCACATTCAAAGGATGGCATCTTGATTTTGTCAGGAGTGGAAAAACGACACAAAACATTTTTAACCTATTATACATTTAAAAAAAAAAAAAAAAAATCATAATGTATCCACATATCAAGCTAAATAAACCATTACAAGACTTTTGCTGCTCTGTTGGCCATGTGAGTGTATAACATATTGGTTGATGGTCAAACAAAGCTATGCAAACAAAAAAACTTTAGAAATGCAGCTGTGATTTAAATCCTTACTGACATGATAGGCCATTTCTCTTTTGGTAGGGAAGCAGAAACACAGTGTCATAAAATAAAAGTTATTTTCACAAAGGATTTAAAAATGTGCTTTAACATACTATGAAAATTTGTGACAATGAGCTTTTTGGGAGTAGTTTTGAATGCAGTCTGAATGTCAGGCCACTTTGCTGTCAGTAAAAGTAGAATTATCTTGAGTGGACAGGCTGGGAGTCTTTTATTTTGAAATACCCTGAGCGGATGTTGATTCGGAAGCGCTCTTGGGGCAGTTGCGGTTTCCTCAAAACTAGCTGCATGGCTAAATATACGATAACACAGTGTGAAACTTTGCCTTAGACAGCCTGGTAATACATACTTCGAGTTGAAGCTTAACCTTTCATGAAGTTATGACGTGACTTCGGTGTCGGCGGTGACTGTTAAGGCTTTTAAATTTCCGCATCACTTAATAAAAGTGTCTGGACTGAGCAGGATGCTAGCATGTGTCGTTAGCAAACCACTGCAGGAAATTAGCTCGTTAGCTTAGACAGCCAGTCGAGCGCTATTATGAGGCTTCGTTTTTCCTCTTTATGTTCATACTCGATTTAAATAACATCCGCGCAATGGACCCCGAGGCAATAGTGATTCGTATAAAAACGCCGTCAGGGGACATGGACTCGTCCGTCGACTGTCCGTCTCTTCTGAACTTCAATGACTTGCTGGTGAGTCTTCAGGAGCCTTCATAGCTAGCTAGCTGTCTTTCTGTATTCCACTTGATTCGAACAGTTTTCAGTTAAAAACAGTTGTACAGTGAAGCGACTCACACATGCAGTTTGGATTTGACATTTTCGGTTTCTGGCTGAACTTGTCTGAGTAAGTTTCACAACATAGTAATCCCACTTTAGATATGAATATCTGTGGATCTAGTCAGGTCTGACTGTCTCCCTTAAACCTGACAAGCTGTGTACATCTGTCCACTGTGGTTAACTGTACTTAATTATTGTTCTTATTATAATTCACTCTGCCAAACATTTCAGGTCGCAATCAGAGACGTCATGCCTGAAGCCACTGTCACAGCCTTTGAATGTAAGTTTCTGCTTTACTCTTGTATTATTCTAGTATTAGTCTAAAGCCACCATTAGTTGGCAAGGTCTCTAATGCTTCATAGTACTTCTTAAACTCCAGACAATCTCAAAGTTCACAGTACTGCAAGCCTTTGGTAACCACATTTTGTACAAAAACTTAATCCTGTAGTTTGCTAACTTAATATCAGGCTTTGAGATATGTTACCTGACTGCTGAATGGGAGCCTGTTAATTATTATTCCCATAAGTTTTGTACTTAATCAAGGTACCTCTGTTAGGATGAATATGGACACTACATGGAGAGGGTGGGAAAAGGCAATCAGTTGAATCTTATCCTTTTGAATTTATGAAAATTTAGCCACAATATTTATGCAGTTCCCTCATGTTGGTTCTCACAATGATGTGTACAGTTTTTTTTTAAAAAAAGAGTCTCATCATCAGTCATCTCATCTGTGTATGCACATTTGCTATACCATAAGTACAGTTAATTTTAAGACGGCTCTGTGTTCTTCAGATGAGGATGAGGTGGGGGACAGAATCACTGTAAGAAGCGATGAAGAGCTCAAAGCCATGTTGTCATATGTGAGTATATAAATGAATGAATTTATGTTTTTCTTCATGTCACACACCCAACCCACATATTGCATTTTTTTCTGTTGAAGCAGTTTTATTGGGGGCTGTTTCTTCATTAGAGAGAAGTCCTGGTTAACATTTAGGTCAGACCTCTCTGTCGCCGTTTCTGTCTGCAGTTTAAATGCGATATCCACTGCATGTCTGAACAACTTGTTTTACGTTCTCAGGTTTCTGACATACTTTCTGCAAAGGGTTTTATTGTGTTTTTCAATCCAAGTTAAAGGTCAAAGAATACAAAAGGTTTGATTTTGTACAAATTGTAAATTGTCTCTGAGGCAATTTTGTGATTTTCTGATTTACAAATACAATAAAGTTGACGTGACCGGGACATTGTTTTAACTGTCCTGTGTTTTTGATTGGTTTGTGCAGCTCAATGAGAGAGCCAGTCACCTTTTCATGGGGTGAAAAATCTTAGAAATCTTTCAGCTTGAATGTGAACTCATCTTGCTGGCATAAAAATGTCTTAAAGTATAGAAAAGAAGCCACTTAGAGAACAATTCGACATTACATATGTTTTTGCTGCTGTAGCTAATCTCAGTATACAGAATCGCTTCCCTGGTCCCAAAAACTTTATTTAGCAGTGTTCAAGTTGGCCACCTCATGTCTGCCAGATCTATCAGACGAGAGAAATATGCAGATGACAAGATAGGTTTGACAAATATTGGCTTTGTGCTTCCACCTCCACACTGAACATCTGCTACTTTACAACCTATAAAGAATTTTGAGATCACACAGCCTGATCCAATTGTATTTAACCTGAGGTAAAAACCATCTTATTGGTAGTTTTCAGTCCCACACACACACACACACACACACACACACACACACACACACACACACACACATTCCACTATCCATTCAGCTCCTCCACCTTGTGCAGTACATTTTCATATTCCGCCATACTTACTGTTCACGCCACGGACAGCAAGAGTAATGGCGTGTAATGGGTTTCTGTACGAGGTACACTGAAAGCTAAATGAACTGTCAATTTTTATTATTTATTATTCAGTACTTAAAGTTTTGCCTCATTAAGGAGCAGGCCCCCTGGGCTGCAGAATTGTTCAAAATCTACTTTCATCTGTGGATGTCTTTTACCCCCCATCAGCTCACAATGATGCTGCTGGAGCCACAGGCACAATTTACACTCCTTGTTTTTTGTCCATTTTCATCATGCATTCACTTGTGGTTGCTTTTTAATCATTAAGTAGCATAGGGTAGCAGGGTGATTAAGCAAAAAGAGACAGCTGTTGTGCCAATGAGCATTGTGAAACAGGGATGGCAAAAGTATTGACCTCAGCCAGCTTTATTATTCACAAATCCAGCTGACATGTTTTGAGGCGCTTTTGCAATTTTGCCTTGCAATGCTGTGAGTCCTGTTTGAGTATACCTATGCATTTTTAAAGAGCAGAGGAGCAACTGTGATGCAACTATAACAACTGCAAACTTCAATTGGAGCCATCAGTGTCCCCAGTCGCCTTTTTTTTTTTTTGATTGCCACACATATTTGTCACATATTTTAGATTTAAATATCAGTGAAATTATGGCAGACTAGGTGACGAAAAACATATAGTATTATTTCAGTTTGTAAAGTATAATGGCGTCTTATTTTCCCAACACTTTACTCAGATGATGTGACATGTCTCGTGACAGCATATTAATTCATGACCCTAACCTGCACCTCACTCTACCCAGCACAAATATTTAGCATCCACAACGCTGCACTGCTTCATCCACAAATGTCAAAAACCATTTTTGGCAAACGAATCCAGGAGCCCCGTAATGGCTTTCTGCCCCTCGTGGGACAGCCAAGTGTGCAAAAAGCTGCTGATCTCCTGGAAAATACTGGGCTCAGAAAAATATAATTTACTCTGGCCGAGTACTTTAAATGTCTTATGCAAGGGTTATGCATTTCAGCAGTCATTTGCATTCGTATTCAGAGGATTTTCTTTCTTTTTGTGATTGTTTGCTGTGGTTGCCATTTGGCCTCCGCAGGGACCCCGGTGGACTTTTGCCTCAGTGTTGTTAATTCCAGGTGAGCAGACAGCCATTATGTGAAATTAATAGAAAATAAGGGAAACCAGCATGTTAGGTGAAAGGTGGGATAATTCATTAGAGCCTCTCACGGCTGCCTCTTGTGTGCATGTGTTTGGATGTTTGAGTTAATACATTTATGACCAGACTTTTAAATATGCTTTCACAAAAGTGCTCTGATTTAACATCACCTGGCAAAAAACTCATGCTTCCTGTTGCTGAGCAAAATTAACGCTCAAATTCAGCACTTAATTAACATCAGTCTGTGGAGGGCATTTATTTGAAAAGTATCGCCCATCACTGAGAACATTGATTGCTACACGCTCCTGAGAGACCCACTAGTCTTCCAGGCATCTCTAATCATTGTTCGACACCTTGAAAGACAGACGCCCCTGTTCAAAGTTAAAGACTGGCCTGTGTCAGGTGCTTAAAAAAAAAAAAATTGTGACCTCATCTGTTCCTCGCTCAGCTCCCCCTGGAGGTAGGAGCTCTAATTCCACCATTCTTACTCCCATTTCCCCTTAGTCTGCTAATGATGATGAGACCCACTCTCTGCTCTCGCTCTCCCACTTGTCCCTCAAGGCTGAGCGATGGTATTTGGGATCGGACACTGTTTAGTTATTGGCCAACAATGGAGAATGTCTTTTAATAACACACCTACTACAGATTAGGTGGTAATTGCAGCCTTAATCAATAAGCTAGCTGAGCGGAAAATTAAAGGTATGTGAAGCCCGACACCCCCCCACCACCACCTTCAACACACACAACACGTTTTTTGGTATTAGGCCCATTGTTCAGATGTGGCCTAGTGAGAACGCTGGAGGGCGAAAGCAGAGGGCTTGGAGCAAGGAGGGACCTGACAGTGATAAATAGGCCTTTTAATAACAGCTGTGCCACTTGGGTAGCCATTCTGATCCATTCCCATCCAAGCCGGTCCCATCGTCCTCCCTCCCTCCCCCAACAATGAGAGAGCGAATTTACATATCGCTGTGATGACTTGGTACTTCATACCGGATTGTAAATGAAGCACAATGCACACATGCACGTGTGGACAACATGGACACATACATCTTCTAAACTGTCTCACAGTGTCTTCGCTCTGGTCTGTCTGTTCATTTTTGTTGGTTTGAAGCCTCAAAAAGGAGGGGGCACACACACACACACACACACACACACACACACACACGCACACACTCACAGTTTAACAGATGGTTTGGTTAACTGAAACATCAATTATTGCATTGCCTTGGCAAGTGTGTGAGAGGCTCCAGAGTGTGTGTGCACGTGTTAGTCCTGTAGGATATGAGTGTTTGGTGAGCTGTTGACCTGCAGGAGAAAAGGGTTAATGCTACACTCCTTCAGAACAAGCCCGCGGGGCATTGGTCTTCATCGGCAACAGATTTCAGCACAGCATGCTGCATTTTCGGGAACACTGTGGACTAATTGTGACGTCATTTAAATACACATTTTTGTTCGTAGCACAGAGTTTGTGTTCTTTGTTCTGTGAGCATTCTTGCTGATTTTAAGTCTTTATTTTGGAAATTGCTTGATGGATTTCTGAAGTATATTTAATCCAGCTTGAAGCCAGCATTGCTCTAAACTATTTGCGACTTTCCTTTCCCCTTTAGTACTGCAACACAATGAATGAACAACGCATGAATGGACTGCTGCCGGACCCTCTGCAGATTTTTCCACGAGGTACCGAGTGACATGTCACAGTTTATCATGGATTGGTAATGCTGAAAGGCTCAATGCATCTTTGTAATTAATGTGCTGACAGCTAATCACAAGCAGAATTTGAATAGATAAAGACATTCCCACATCACAAAACGTCACACATTTCAGCTGAAGTCTGTGTTCAAACCATCAGAACATGGGAGCATTTGGTGGCTGTAAGTAACCATGCAGCCTCTGGACAACATTAAAATTCATTGGCTCATCCTGTTATAGTGTTGACAGTCATTTATAAATCTACATTTCTTTTGCTCCAAGGACAGGCTTGTGTTCAGACGAAGCTTTTCCCACATCTCTGCTGTTTTTTCTTCCTGCACTGGGTTTCTTTTTCAATACATACTTTTTTTTTAATATCTTCATATAGTTTTCTCACCACTCAAAGTCATACCTTATCACTAACAGGCCCCAAGGGCAGAGTGATGAAACATTTTATTGTCTCTCTCTTCTCTCACTCTGTATCTGGTCCTCTCTTTCCATCCCTTTCCTCTAACTCTGTGATTCTGTTTTTCCTTCCTACCGACCAGCAGCTGTCTCAAGAGCCCAACATCTCAATCACTCTCTTGTCCACAACTAATTTCAGAGTAACCCTCATTTCATTTCATCTTTTTTTTTTTCTTTATAAAGAACTGATTCCTTTTCAGCACATTTGTAAATGGCCCAGTGATGTGTTCTACAATCTAGTCAATTACTGTTTCAGCCGGCAAGACTCCAGGGATCCGGAACATACATGGCCTGAAGGTACCTATCTCAATAATTGTTTCAGCTGCCTTACACAGAGAACGAGGGGAGGGGAGGGAGGGAAGTTGAGGCAAATGGATTGGTAACGCTGTGTTCCACTTATTGAAATGTCAATTTAAGTCAAGGCTCTCCTTTTCTTTCACTCATTTTCTTGCTCCCCTCGTCTTTAGCCGTTTTTAAACAGAGATCCCGCAGTACTGACGGGAAGAAGATCCGTCTTTATGCCAGCAGATGTAAAAGAGGCTTCCCCATTTTACACTGACGTAGATTCAGCTGTGTTACTTCCTCCACTGCCGCCTTAACAGCAGAGCGACAATTCCCCTCCAATTCTGTGTTTGTGCGTTTTATACAGAACAGAGAATAATGGAGCCGCATCCCCGCCTTGAACAGGCTGTGTAAAAGGAGCTTAAGTTTATGTAAGGGGGCGGCTGGCTGTGGCTTTGCTTGTCTCTCTCCTTCTGTGTCTCCCTTCACTCTTGTTTCGTATGCTGGGACAGCCATTTAAGAGCAAGGTGTTTATGCTGATACAGAGCGTTACGATCCTCTCATTCCATGTGATAAGAAGCATCAGAGAAGAGTCAATAAGAAGATGTCATTGTTGAACCATGAAATTGTCATTACAAGCCCCCCTCTGCCATTTACAAATGGCCATCCACAGACCTTCCCATTTTATGTTAGGCATATGTTGCTATTGAAGCCCATTGCTAATTACCATGGGTTAAATGACTTGACACCTCCTCCATCTCTCCAGATGATCCATATTATATCCATCTCCATTTCAATAATAAAATTACCCCCCTGAAAAAACGAAGTGCTTTATTTAATATATCCTCTGAGGAGCTTTGGTAACAACTACTGAACTGTGTCATTCTTTTTTTAAGGTCAGGGGTCGATTTTGAGAAGATGATGTTTCCCAAAAACCTTTAGTCCTTTGGTAATCTTTCCCCTCTTTTCTCCTGTTTTAATATAAAAGTAATTGGCTGAGGGGAGTCTTGTGCTCTGTTTAAATTAGGTCTTCCTGGGCACTAATTAAAGAGAGAATCCCTGTGCTTTGGTGGACCCAACACAGCGGCCTTTTGACCTCAATTAAATGAGTTATTTTTAGTATCCTCTTTACAGGGTCTTGTCTCCTCTTTTGTGTACGATATCTGGGTTGAGCACGAGGGTCTTTGGAGTAAACATAGATGCAGATGAATAGATGCAAAGAACTATATCCCAAGTGAGGCATGAATTTTTTAATGGCGTATCTTCACTCCAGCCTTTGCCCAAATCTGCTTTGTCTGACTCCTTTCCTCCAGTTTTAAGCCATACTTCCATGCAGATATATTTTTGGCTTTCCTCTCCTTTCCTCCCCTTTTCCCTCTGCTGTCTGTCATCCTTTCCCCTCCTCTATGTGGACACCTCTTTCTTTCTTCTTCGCCTGCTTCCCTTCTCTCCTACGAAAGCCAATTAACCTTCAGGCTGAACTGAGAGCTTGTGTTTTGTTCTTGTTCATTAGGGGGTCTGGCCATATGTCTGTCTGTCTGCCTGTCTTTTGGCCTTGACCACTAAGTGTGCGTCTGTGTGTGCTTGTGTTTGTGTCCTTTCACATATGTGTGTGTGTGTGTTTGCACACTTTCAGGTTAACACAAGACCTAACCCAGCCAACGACTGCACCCACGCTGTCCCGGACTCCATGGCCAACAACAGGTGAGCTAGCTGGTTTCACTAGCTGGAACAAACTTCAGCTGTGTGGTTGATAGATGTCGTACTGACGTGTCTATATTTCTTCCCCCAGCTTAAAAAAGTCTTCTGCCGAGCTGAAGAGGATTCTGACCAATGGGCAGGTGAGCCTGTGTTTTGTTATCTCACTGCTCCTGCCCCCATGCCTCGTTTCCACTGACTAGAGCACATTCTCACTGATGTTTGGCTTGATTTTCTGTGATGCCAGTTGAGGGCATGTTATACAGAGGGTGGGATCGTCTCTTTGCTGTGCCACGCTGGGAGCGTGAGGTCTGTGGGTTCCTGAGAGCAAACCTGCTACATTCATGTCTCTCTCTCTTTTGTAAATACTCTCTCTCTCTTCCACACGCACACGCACAGTGGCGAGCGTGTCAGGAAGACAATTAAGCCAGCAGCCTCTCAGGTTTCTGCTGTAACACAGTGAACTAATAGAGCTGTTCTCTCCCTTCGCCTCCTTCCCTTCATCCATCTCCTCTCATTCTCTTTACCTCCCTACTCTCACCGTGTTATCTAATCAATTGAAGTTGGGGGGGGTGCGTGTATGTTGTGTGCACACATGCTGCTTGTATGTTGTGATACCTGCCTCTTTCTGTCTGTACAAAATTGGTCTTCGCAGCCCCTCTCTGATCTCATATCAGCCACAGAGCAAACAGGCATCTGTCCACACAAACTGGCTTATCGACAGGCAGCATGAGGCTGTAACCTGCATGGACTGGGGAAGTGATCAAATAGAGAATTATTCACTTGGCTTTTTATTTTCAGTTAACAAAAAAGATTCTTTGAATACTGTAGTTTCTCTTTAAATGCAGGAGTGAAACTGAGGAGTCAGTGTTTTCCCTCATAGTTCACTTGTATAATCATCCACACAGTATCATCTGACAGGCAGTGCATGCTTACCCTCCTCCATCTTTAGGGATTTTACAGATCTAGATATATTCACATGTGCTTTAAATCAGAGCTAAAATATCATTTGAGCGAATAGAATCGAGGAATTTTATTGACCTGCGGGATAATTTTGATTGGTCACTTCAAAATAGGCAAGAGGAGGAAACATTTCAGCCATGTTTGCCCTGGCTACCTTATATTTCCCTCCTCTGACACTTTTGTTTTTATCAAAGTAGAGTGAAACAACAATAGCAAACAAATTGTCATTAAACTCCACATCAGTCACTCCCCCACTCACCCAAGCACAATGTCCTTTTATAAATTGGACAGCAAATGTTGTATTGATCTCCTCTTCTCCTCCTTATGTTGCTGAACTTGGAGTGACCTGAATGCTTGTCTTGTTTATAGCCTCCAGTGACACTGTAGTGTCTCTCTCTCTCTCTCTCTCCCCCGTCTCTCTCCTTCCCTCTCTCTCACCTGTGTAGTTACACAGACCATCCACTGGTTGCATGTCTTCTCATGTTGTAACATCTAAGAACCATTATTGTGTACCTGTGTGTGTTTGTGGCTCTGCAGATAAATGCCCAAGATATCAACTATCAAGAGCAGCTTGGTCACGGAAACGGAGGCACAGTTTACAAGTAAGTGTTTGCTGCCTCTCACACTGTGGCACCAACATTACAAGCACTATAACGGATAGTGACAGTAGAGATGCATCTATACAGTGCAAATGTATGAATGTCTTCATTTGTCGCACAGTCTGTGTGATAAAATTCTTGACTTTTTCCATTTTTTTCCGCTCATTTTTTATGACAAGCACATCACTCAGTGGGGTTCTATGAAGGGTACTCCAGTGTTCACCACCCCTCCTCTGTTCCCTCATCTGTCCATTTATCTCTCGGTGTTTGGTGTGACATCTATCAGGCTGGTTTGTGTCTATACCTGCACTTATTTATTCTGGTTTGAAGGTTGCAAACATATATGATATTGATTTGGGGCTATAAGGTATGACAGCAATTGACTTAATCTGTCTCTAGTACAGCACTTTACCTGCCACGATAGAAGAGCTCCATCCTCTCTGGCTAGACAAATGTATTACTGCCCTGCTAACGTTATGACAGGGTTGGCATTTGTGTTGCTCCTTCCATCCTTGTTTTCCCCACCTTGTGTTTCCTCCTTCCCATCAATCCTCAGCTATTGAGCTGTTTTATTGAGATTGAAGTATTGATCACTGCTCAGGCTAACCTTGACTTGACAGAGTGGTCTGTCTCACACAGTCCCCAGCAAACCCAGTAAATGTCCTATCTAGCAAATCCGCAAGACTTTTTTTCTTTTTTACTCCTTTCTTTCCAACCACCTTTCACCGTTTTATGACTTTGAGATAGTTTCATTAAGAGCCAATCTCTCATAGTTGTGGGAGAATAAGATTGCTGATAAGTTTGGCTCTAGAAATGGTTACACTGCACTGGGGAAGGCCAATATTGCAAGCCCAACAACTTCTCAGTCAATTTAGCCCAGCAAAAAATCCATATGCTTTGGTGCTGAAATTTTTATGGTTGGAAGGAGAGGATAAAAAAAAAATACAGATTAAAAAAAAAAAACAGCCTGGTTGTTTATGTTACTTTGGCGTAGATTGTTTTATTGGTCGGTTAGCAGAGGAGCCTGAACATACTTTTTGACGACTCAAAGATGCCGCCTTTTGACTCACATGTTGCATCCCAAATCCTACTACATACTCATTTCAAGGAGGTTTGGATATAATTTGTAATGTGTATGAAATGAGAATATGAAAGTGACAAAATATACTCAAAACAGCCAGTATGTATATGAGAAAAAAATCATTTTTCACTGCAGACATTTTGACTTGTTGTAGCTGGAAACAAAGACATTTCATTAACGATGGCTCGGTTCCCACAGGTGTCCCAGTAAACCAAGACGTTGTGCCAGCATGTGAAATGAAATGCAGTTGTTTGAAATGATATCAATTACACTTTTCCTGCTATGACAGAATATCTGCAGTGAGAAAAGGTCTCATCTCTAACAACGCACTGCATTGTGAGCTTCTCACAGCTGGAAAAAATACAGTCCAATTGAATGAATGATTGGTTAATTTTTCTTTTCATCTTTAATTGGCAGTTGAATTCCAAAGTCACAGTTGGATGTCCAGTTGTGCACATATTGCATCATTTCCTGTTAGTATAAAATGATAGTATGTTGAGCTACTATTGTCCCAGTTGAGGTCAATTGTTTCCCACCCTGCTGAGGACAGCAAGGGCGATGGCTTTTCCCTTCTATGCATCAACAAATGCTTTTTCAAGAGCTTCAAGGATGCCTCTAAGTCATTGTCCAAGCTTCTCATGAGGTCACAGTCTACAGCTACCACAGCTGCATCCTCTCTGGCCTGCCGGTCCCTTTCTGCTGAGTCAGCAGTAGCTTAGTAAGCAAAAGTTTTGAAGACGGAGTCCATGTGCCCGATCTCCAACATGACACTAGAGAGTCTGGCTTGATGATGAACGCTAACATCGTTCTGAATGGAGCCCTCCACCAGGCATTGCCATCAAACCTGTATAGTCTGTCCAGCAAGATCCAATCAAAGAACGGAACTGCTAAGCCGCTCCATCAACTCCAGCTGTCTCATGCATATGATTGCTGACACAGCAACATAGTTACTGTAATTGTTGACCTTTGACTTGAGGTTTTGCATTGGCATGCACTAGGGGTGTCAACATCTACACGTGTAAACGGGTACACAGATAACAAATCATAACCGTTTAGAAAAATCAATAACTGTGCATACGTCATTTTTTTTCTCCTCCTCCTCCTCCTCCTTGTTAATTTCTCACCAATATATTATATAGTATTTAGGGGTGATAATGTTGCCTGAAAGCTTCAGATAATAACATTAGCTATACACTTAAGTGTTCCCACTAGTGCAGTTATCCGCATACATCATAGATGAATGGGGCGTAATGTTACGTTGATTTAAGAAAAACAACACAGTGATATGATATCACGTGACTTCAAGTTGACTCGGGGACGCGATGGCGGTGAACAAGAAGCTGAGCACTGTGTGGCAGTTTTTCAACCAAAATGCTAGGGATAGCGGAGATACAGTGGAGTGTACGCTGTGTCAGACAAAGTTGGCTTACAACAGCAGCACGGGATCGATGAGAAACCACCTGCGATGGAAACACCCTAACAAGTTGGAGGGAGAGACTGCTGCTAGCATCGGTGCTACTGCTAGAGGTTCACAGACTAGCATGTAGCGTGTATTTTGTCAGATCAGGATGTGCGCAAACGGCGCATGCATGCGGTGCATTAGGAGCGATGCAGTGCTCACTGCTCCCACCAATGACTAGGATAGTATGCAGATTGTTTTATTTTCTGTTTAAGAATTTCACTTTGAATAGTTTTAATAAACGTGTCTGTCTGATAACTACTGGAATGGCTTTGATTTAATGGAATTGGGAGGTATTTGAATGGAGACCCTCTAGTGGTTATATAGCGCAACTGCGATAGAAAGAAATCATAAATCTAAATATATATATAAATATGTAACCGGGTACACGCTGTTTGACAGCCCTGTGTACACGTGTAGAAAAAATTCTAAATGTTGACACCCCTAGCATGCACACAAACAGTCAACCATTGATTAGTGCAGAAGTCCTCATACAGCACAGATCAGATCTAGCCTTGACTAGCTCACACTCCGCCTGTGCAAACCACAGACACACCTGCGCTTTGCTGGCTTCACCGATGTTGATAAGGTACATAAAGAACAACTTCAATAATCACCTTTTGCCATGAAAAATGAATAAATATAATCTGTTAGCCTTTTTATATATTAAACAGAAAAGCATAGTATATGGTAGTGTTCAAGGCTTCCCACCTCTCTTCATTAGAGCTAGAGAAAGTCAAAATTATGAATTTGTTACAAATTGGTGTTAATTGTGTTGGTGGCCTTGGCGTCAGCCCTAGAAATTTCCATCAGTAACTGTTAATTGCGTCCCTGTTTCCTTAATTTTAATTATTTTGTGACAGTCAGAAAAAGCTCCAGATATTTAATACTGCTCCTTCTGTCACCTTGTATTTTGTTTGGATGGATTTTTGATTTTAGTCAGTTTCAATCAGCTTATCAGCCCTCGTTTCTTCTCTGTAAATGTCTCCTCTCAAAGACTAAAGTGCCGAAAGTAAATTCATGGAGTTGAGGACAAAAATACTGATCCAGCAAGTACATCTGAATTATCCAGTCTGTCTTCACAAAAGCTTCATCATGGTGGGATTTGCTTAAAGTCTGGACAGGAAACTCAGATTATCCAATCACATGCATGAAGAGATGAACATGAACAGTCTAGGTTGGAAGGATCTACTGTCCATCGCAACGCCAGCCTTTCTTTTTAGTTCTTATACAGAAACAGAAGAAGAGAGCATTACATTAGCATGGGTTAGTCTACGTTTCCCCAACAGGCAGAATAAAGTAATCACTGACATCTTTGGTCAACATCGCAGTCCAACGGGGCAGCAAACCCTAGACGATCATAGAGGACAGAAACTGCTACTGACTGTCCACTTTCGCTCATCGTCTCGTAGCGTTGCGTCAGTTGATGCCACATCGAGCGCGTCACGCAGACTGAAGAAGTTTTCACGTTGGAGTAGCCAGAAGGTCGATCAGCAGACGCTGCTGGTGTGTGGGCTTGCACAAAAAACAATGAGTAGTGTTTTGATGCAATGTTCCTCTGATGATGCTTAGCTTGACTTTGTCTTTTTGAAGTGACAGTTTATATTTCAGCAGGTAAATATTGATAAAATATTGTATTCACGTGCACTGAGGGCCTGGACAGGTTTCTCGCTTGCTTAGAAATCTCTCTCGTCTTCAGCCTCTACCCTTTGTCCATCTTATATTAAGCTTATCACGTGTGAAAAGCACTACCACTCCCCACCTTTTAACCTCTTAGCTCATTTATGACCCAGAGCCATTTAGACTCAATTGGATGTTACCAACACCTCAGCTCTCCATAGCCACATGCTGACCTAGCCATCCATCAATGTCGGCCTTTGTTTTTTATTACACACTCTCTCAGAGGTCCATCTTGTCCACCAATCTAACTGACTCTATGGCTTATAAATACAATAACAAGGACACACAGGCTATTTTCGTGACTCATGGATCCAGGACCAGGAGCACAATTAAAACAAGCACATTTGCGTGGCTGTGACTGCGGTGGCATCTACTTAGACACCCACAGCTGTTCCTTTAGTCTTGCAGGACATTTTCTCTATTGATTTTGCTTTTTCAGCTCATTGGTTAGACTGGATATTGTGTCTAGAACCAGTTGAATGGGATTGCAGTTTACACCGGGAGTCAAAGTGCGTCTTGATTGAAATCTTTATGATTGGCTTTCATATCTCTATTTTGATTTGTGAGCTAAAAAAATATCTATGTGATGGTGCTAAAGATGAAGAATGTGATGGCTGCTTGAAACTTATCTTTGACAAACTTGCTGTGGTGGTTTGGAATAGGTAAATTAGCTTTATTCTTTATTTTGGACTTAAGTTGTATGCTATATGCTAAACTATAAGGCTGGCAAGGCTCTCCCTCCTGAAGGTGACAATGTCTAGTTAATTCCCTTACCAACCCCAAATGACTAATGAATTGGGCTGCTGTAATGTCAGTGTTTTCAGTCAATGCTGTTATGTTTATTAGAGTACACTTAGCATTAAGCAAGTTCATAAAGAACAACATTCGATGTTTATACAGGGCAATCTAGCTATCGTAAAATGGACACTAAAATTGTTTAGTAAATTTTACAAAATTAGGCCTATGTATTGTCTTTGGTCCTAAATACTTGGACTGTAAACTTGAATGTTATTGAAATATTTTGTATATCTGTTGTTTATGGGTAGATAGGTAGATAGGTAACTTTGTTTGGCTCTTTGAGTATTTTTCCAGCAAGTTCTGCTAAATTATGTAATGGTTAAGAGCCTGAAAAAGTGTAATCTGGGAGAAGAAAAAACAAAAATACGTTCACTTATATATCTATATATATATCTTCAACAGCAAACGTTTAGTGTTTTACAGCCTCAAGCTAAATGATTATAGAACAATTGCGATGTGAAACGATTGTTCGAGTGTTTGTTTGTCCCTGGAGTTTGTCTAACTCAGTGATATTCCGATGTATTCATCTGAAATGGGTCATTGTGTAAACAACAACAAATTTCTGCTGTTACACTCACTGCCTGTAGGTGTCGCAAAACATGCAGTTTAGCAGCTCTGACTGTTCTTGCCTGTAGATGGCGACGTTGACACATCTACATCTGCAGGTCTAATCTGCTGCAGCTTTCCTTTCCTGTAGGTGGCGCAATGTGGCATGTGTAGAACTGGTCTGACGATGATCGAATGTCTTCGGACACCCTCAAATCATAAAAAATATTTTTCTTAATGTAAACAAACATAGTGCCACATAGCTACTGGCCAGTACACCAGCTCATTTAAAACAACAATCTGACAATCTGAGCGGGCGAAGGACAGTTTTATAGCAAACCAGGGGCGAGTTTTTCCCTGTCTGAATCAAGGATCTAGGACAAACCCTTGAGGCAAGTAGTCATTTGGGCCATATAAAATAGAATTGATTTGGCTTAAGCAACAGTTGTGCTGTTGTGATTTCTTTCTCAGCTGCAAGAGGCCTGCTCTCAAAAAATGATGTCCAAGTCCATTCATTATTTATTTATTTATTTATTTATTTTAGCATGGTAAGACATAAACAAAACAAACCTTTCATCTGTGATGCTTGAGCTTCTCAGCCCTGCTGCCTCTGATCTGCTGGATATTTAGCAGGCCTTTTTGTGGATGTTTATGTGTCCATGCATGTCTGTCTGTGAGCGTCTGCATTTAGGTTTCTGTCTGTGTGTGACAGTTAGGAGACCCATTATGGCCGTATCAGGTGAGAGAGTCGGGGAGGGAGAAAGGCATCCCGCCATCCATGTGGCAGTGTAAAACTACCACATTAGCCCTGATCCAGGAGGCCAGTCTCTCAAACCCACAGCCCCAACTTCAGAGACATAGAGAGAGGCCCTATGAATACTGCATGATGGAGCTTTTATTACAGAGCGAGCTGGAGTGTAAATAAGATCCAGGCAATGGGGCACGTTTACTGGGGTCAGATCAGGGGGAAGTGGCGGGGGGTGGCCATGTAACCTTGTCCCCATGTCTCCTGCTGTCACAAGCCTGTCACTGTAACTCATACAGGGATGTTCGGCCCTGAGGTGGTCAAGGACAGTCTGAGAATAAAGCTTTAACTAAGCAGTAGTCACACCACATCTCCAGCCCTAAAACGTGCCCTTAAAACACCAGGATTTGTTAACTCCTGTGTATCATATAGAAATTAACAATTGTTTCTAAACATATCCAGTAAAATTGGGCCCGCTGTGCTTAAAGTTATGTAATGGAGCTATTAAATTACTTTACCCCCCCCCCCCCAAAAAAAAAAAAACATTAAGGAAGTACCCTGTGAAAAAGTCCTGCATGTGGGTGGCTTTAATGTGTGTTTACCTCCACCTAACTCCGGCCAAAATGTCTAGACTTCTCATTGAGAACTACAAGTTGTTGAGCGTGGTGTTGTCTCTTTCCTCACACACATAACCTGCCCAGTCAGTATTTAACATGTCTACCCCTGCGATCTTGCCTCAATTAACATCTTCATCTTAATTAAGAGGCAGCAGTCATGCTTAACCGATATTGATTGTAGCTTCAAGGAAGACTGAGACATCAAAATGGAAACAAGGCCATCAGCCTTATGTGCAAAGAGTTCTTCTAGGAAAGATGGCGCTTAAGAGCAAAAACACTCTTGGGGCAAAAAGAAATAGCCTTCACCACTTAAGTCAGAAAGAGGCTTATGGTGTGTTCTAACAAAAATCTTTTAAAAGATGTTCTTTTAAAAGATTTTTACCTTTCAACCTTTGATCATGTAAAGCCAAATTGGAGTTGAACACTTGACTGCATGAAGATAGGTCTTTAATTGAGACCTTGCCTTAAACAATGAAATGAATGAATAGTAAAATGCGTGTGATTATTGTGGAGTACCTGGACACCTTCAAATGTTAATGTCCTACTAGAGTTATTTTTTATTTTAATCCCCTAAACATTTTGTTTTGGACTTTAGGACTACTAAGACGGTTATCAGAGGTCTGTAACCTGCAAGTCACGTACAGCATGGCATAGCCGGTGTTTGTTCTACAGTAACTGTGGGTAAATACCCGACGTGGCACTAATAGGTGTCATTAATTAAAGGCCTGGGCCAGTTTTGAGGTGTCTGGCCGAAGAGCAATGCGATACTCCAATCTAAGACACATTAATCACACCTTGCACCATACACATTCGGTCTGGAAGACCCACTGACAGGTGAGTAGCCAGGTATCACATTTACTCCGGCTGCTTGCAAGCTAACCAGACTGTGTGACGTGCGCTGGACCCACCTCGTCCCCATCAGCTGACAGCTGTTGGACAGTATTCGTCCTTGAGGATTGTGTGTTGAGAGATCCTGAGGTATTGTCACTGGCGCCGTAAACTAACCTTCAAGGGCTGTAACTAAAGCCGATGTTTGGCATTAAGGAGTTTGATAATTAAATCATTATGGGGACGGTCTGTGACTGCTGCTTCTCTTGCAACTCAAAACTCTGTCTGGAACAACTAGTGATAGGGCTGCTGGATCTGGTTTTGGGTGGTGACCTCTGACCTTGAACAGAAATGACAGGCATATTGTCCTGCTAACTCAGGAGTTTTTATTGCAGTTTCATTTGTGTCCTTTCATTAACTATCAGTCGAACTTTATCACCCTGTTTAGCACATTATTAGTAAATTACATAAACAATTTGTGATCACTTTCATCAATATTAATTTATTAACCACATTACAATCAGAGGGACAAGAAGAAAAATCGGAGGGACAATCGCCTTTATTCGTCACACAGTTATTCATGCACATGCACACACACGCCATGCAATTGGTGAAACTTGTCCTCCGCATTTATCCCATCCTGGTCGTCCTTCCTCCGCGGCGGATGAGGAGCGGTGGGCTGCTATCTGACCGGTGCCCTGGGACCCAGTTCCTGTTTGTCACCATTGGTCAGGTGGTGATCTTCTTGCATGTTTTTAGTGGGTTTTTTTAAGGAGGAAACCCCAGGTGGACACCGGGAGAACATGCAAACTCCACACAGAAAGGTAGCAGGCACTGAAGGCATCCCGCCCACAGCGGGAATCGAACCAGGACCTACTAGCTGTGAGGCGACAGTGTTACCACCGTTCCACCGTGCCACCAGTGACAGCAACAGTGACAATGGATGTAATGGGGCTGTATCATAAAGGAAAAAATAAACTCAATGATCAGAGTTCTGTCTAGGTTTGAAAATCCCAACACAAAACTCAGGTAACCATTTAAGTACATACATTTTGTTTCATATTACCTTCTGTTTTGTCCCTCCAGAGCGTACCATCTTCTTGGCAAGCGAGTTTTAGCCGTCAAGGTGAGAGCTCCTTCCATGTTGGTGACAGTGCTTGCTGTTTGATAAGTGACCCTCAGTCTCGTCAAGCATATCAAACATCAGTGGAACTTGTAAATGATGTGCTTATTAAAGGCTGTACCTCTTTCCCATGTTTGGTTACAGGTCATTCCCCTGGACATCACGGTGGAATTACAGAAGCAAATCATGTCGGAATTAGAAATCCTCTACAAGGTGAGTTCACTCTGTTTTTATGCTCCTGTCCAATCAGGTCTACACTTAATAAACCGCCTGTCTTAACTAATGAAGCAGCAGTTGTCGCCTGTGGTCTTAGCAATGTAAGCCATGGATCAGTGGTACATGGACACACATGCAGCGTACACATGGACAAGGCGTGCGAGTCCGCTGATCACCGTCCCACTTTGTTGATGGACTTCAGATTGATGCTGCTGACTCTTGCTTCTAAGCACTGATTACAATCACTTCAGCATGAGAAACTTAAAATGCTGCTGTCGCACTTCTGATCACTTCGTAATGAGCATACTGTACAAACCGGTTCTTTTGCATCACAGATAAATATTTTGGCTCCTTTTCACTCTCTGATGATCACCTTATGTCTTCTCTTGATTGCAGTGTGATTCGCCCTACATCATCACTTTCTTCAGTGCCTTTTTTGTAGAGAACAGGATATCCATATGCACAGAATTCATGGACGGTGAGTTTCTCTGCGGCTGAAACCAGCTCATGTTTTTTCTTTGCTTGCCACAGCTGCATAGAAGAGACTTAGGGGAACTGTCCTCCGTCTCTCTACCGTTTATCCATTTACACTTCTGCAGATCAAAAGAGCGTCTTATCGCTGTGAGCTGCTTAGCATGCCTGTGTGCTAAAAGCTACAAGGGTGTGATAAATCTTGACTTAAGTGCATTTGCTGGTGTGTTTGTATGTGTGTGTCCAGATTGGTGTGAGATGGGGGACTGTCTATGTTTTTAGGTGTATGTGTGTTTGTCCATGTGTGTGTTAATGCTGTGATTCCCCTGTTTCACACATTTGCCAGCTTGTCAGCAAAATCAGTCGAAGCTCTCAGCGCTCCTTACCTCATGAAACTTTTCTTCGACCAGCCGTTTCCACTCGTTTGTGATTATTGCAAACAAGAAGTTGCAGTGTTGTGAAAATTGAATGAATTTGTAATCTTGTTTTATTGATATGGAAATCAATGTCAAACACAGTTTAAGTGTCAGCAAGTGGAGTTATAAGAAACGGTGGGCATAATTGTGTAGACTCACTTTAATTTTCAAGTACTTTTGGAGGTACACCTGGACCATGTCTTCTAAGTTTAAACCCATCCATCCATCCATCCATCTATCCATCCATCCATCCATCTTCTCCAGCTTCATCCGGGGCTGGGTCGCGGGGGCAGCAGTCCGAGCAGGGACGCCCAAACTTCCCTCTCCCTGGACACTTCCTCTAGCACTTCCAGGGGGATCCCGAGGCGTTCCCAGGACAGCCAAGCGAGATAGTCACTCCAGCGTGTCCTGGGTCCTCCTTGGGGCCTCCTCCTGGTGGGACATGCCTGGAACACCTCCCTAGGGAGGCATCCAGGGGGCATCCGATAGAGATGCCCGAGCCACCTCAGCTGACTCCTCTCGATGTGGAGGAGCAGCGACTCTACTCTGAGCTCCTCCCGGGTGACAGAGCTCCTCACCCTATCTCTAAGGGAGCGCCCTGCCACCCTGCGGAGGAAACTCATTTCAGCCGCTTGTATCCGGGACCTCGTTCTTTCGGTCATGACCCAAAGTTCATGACCATAGGTGAGGGTAGGAACGTAGATTGACCGGTAAATCGAGAGCTTCGCCTTTTGGCTCAGCTCCTTCTTCACCACGACAGATCGGTACAGTGACCGTATTACTGATGCCGCTGCACTGATCCGCCGGTCAATCTCACGCTCCATCCTTCCCTCACTTGTGAACAAGATCCCAAGATACTTAAACTCCTCCACTTGAGGCAGGAACTATCCCCCAACCTGGAGGGAGCAAGCCACCTTTTTACGGTCGAGAAAAAGTTTAAACCATTTTAGATATTATGTGCAGTGGACAGCTTTTCTGAGATCCTTCATGTGGAACATTTTGGAAAAGTCTTTTTCTTCTCTGCTTTGTTTTCTGCTCCTGCCCTCCAGAAAGCTCAGCTGTACTTCAAACTGAAATACATTTAAATACTTATTTTGGGTGTAAGAGGATCAACAGTTCTTTCTTGACAAGCGTGCCACTTTGGGCTACAAAGCATTGTGGGAAATGTTGGATCTGGGTTCACATGAAATTGCGAGGAAGTGTTTTTTTGTCAGTTGTTTGGATGTGTGTGATGTTTTTTAACCTGCGCAGCCAACTTGAATTTGGCTTTGTGTTGCGCCAAAAGATAATTAGCAGGTTAGTGAAGAAATGTGATCCTGTATCGCTTCCTGAATGGATAATTTGTCTTTTGCAGGTGGATCTCTGGACGTGTACAAAAGAATTCCTGAGCACGTGCTGGGGCGGATCGCGGTGGCAGTAAGTTTTCATGAAATACTCAAAATCTCCCCTTTAGTAGTTTGTTTACAGCGTGAAGAGCATTTGAATCAAGAGGTTCTGGAGTTTTTAGGCACATTTATTTAAGTATGTAATCTATCAGAGTGTGTTAGACTGTGATCGTCCCTGCGTGCCTGGCAGCCACAGTTTTCAGTGTGACCTGTTATTTGTTGGATACAGGACAGGTCTGGGGAGAAAACTCATTTTATTAATGAAATAAAAGAGAACCACAGGTGTGAAATTTTCAATTAGCCTCTATTGGGTGAAGTGACAGGACAAAGTCAGTGGTACCCTCCCCTCTCTCCCTCTCTTTCTACTCTCAGTTAAAACTAGCATTTTGATAGAAATGGCCTTGATGTTGATAAATACGTGCCTCTTTTCCACACTCATTATCCTTCCCCTGTCTCCACCTCCTCTTGTCTGTCTCCCCCCTTTAACTTTGTCCGTAATCAAACAATGACAGCTATTTAGTCAGTGTTAATTCTAATTCACAGCTTTCCCTCCTTTCCACTGTCACAGTTGTTAATTATCACAGAAGGAAAAGCACCCATGAGAGTGTGAGTGAATCTGCACACTGCAGTTGTTGCACTCACACCGCCACCTTTTGAGGCAGCAGGACTTAAGAGGGCCTAATTTATCTCAGAGGTTGCTGTGAATCAGAGACGGACAGCAGGAGCCTAGAGGCTAGAATCAAGTCTCACATCCCATAAATGACAAAATCACCACAAAGCAGTGTTACACATTGGGATACTGAAGCAAAAAAAAAAAAGATTATATGGCTGTTTTATGAATCTAAGCAGACGGGTGGAGCCATATGTGAGGGTTGCACAAAGGTGAAAAACAAGTGCCTCTCTCCTCCTGCCCCACTTTACCAAAAATATTCCTCCTGCCAGTGTGTCTTTTAGCTCATGTCTCCTTCCAGTCAGTTGTACACATAACACCTCCTAGGAGTTGCAGTAAGGACGCGTCCCCACTATGTTCCCGAACAACTCAATGAATTTCTTTCAATGCAACGAGCTAAATCCTCCCTAATTGTTCAGCTCATCGCTCGAGCCTGTAGAGAAAGACCCTGTGAAGAAACACTGCTTGTGTCTGCAGTCTTATTATTTAAGTGACGACCGCCCAAAGCTTGTGACCATACCCGAGGATTCAAACCAAGATTGGCAGGCAAATTAAGAGCTTTAATGTGCAACTCTGCTCTCCCTTTGCCACCACAGTCTGCTATGAAGTCTGCATGATTGCAGCTGACACACCTGAACTGTAGTCAATTTTAGGATCCTTTTTCCTGTTGATAAGATTCAAAGATGGCTGAGATCCTCTAGTTGGGGCAGCTTCGTCTGCTGCCTGCTCCAAGAAAAAGAATCCTTGCTGGAGAGAATTGTGATCTCAGAATCACAGGGCATCACACTCAGGTAGAAACCATAGGAGCCATGTTTACATCAACATATTTTAGTCCGCATTTTGAAATATTGCATTTGGAAAAGTTGGCGTTGAAACGGCAAAATTTGAAAAAACTTCCTCAATTTCTCCAAAGGGTTTTTACACTCACTTGAGCTGGTTGTTGCCCTTTTCCAAAAGAGTTAATGCACATAATAGGAGAGGGAAACCCCTTCCTGAGTAAGTTCTGACATAACAAAAATCACATTGTTGTTGGAATTGCCCGTCCTCGACTGGCGACCACAGCTCTCACTCCAAAGTCCTTCCTCAAAAAGCGCCGTCCACAGAAGTCCTTGGGCAACACAGTTTCAAGCCTTTTCCCAGGTACCAGATATATATAAAAATCCCATTAGAGAAGCACATTTCTGGGACGCCTCAGTTATCTACTAGTCTGTAAAAAAAAAAAAAGAAAAAAAAAAAAGAAAAACAACTTCAGACCTGTACCACACCCAGGACAAATCCACATTGTTAAGAGCAACTTCAATACAATGTTAACCTTCCTGCCACTTACTGATCACCTCAGGTACATGTACCATGACAGGCAGGTTGTGAGGTGCAAACAGGGTCACTGTAATTTTCTTACCTACCGATATTGTTTGTATAGTTCAGCTGGAGGTAACCACTCCACATTAACCAGATTAATGAATTTCATCAGCGATGTGCTGGTTAAACCTCAAATGAGGTTGAAAGTAAAATACTTTCTCTTTCGTCTCCAGGTAGTCAAAGGCCTGACGTATCTGTGGAGCCTGAAGATACTTCACAGAGGTGAGTAAGGTAGCGCGCCGGCTCTGTGTTATTAAAAAAAGAGCAGAGTTGATAAAGACAAGCTACTGCAGAGTGCTGATGTTGCAGTTCTATCAAGCAGTTTGTCTCCGCAGATGTCAAGCCTTCCAATATGCTGGTGAACACCCGGGGACAAGTCAAGCTCTGTGACTTTGGTGTCAGCACACAGGTACACTGATTTGTTTGTGTGAGCGTGATAGAGGGAGATAGAAAGAGAAAGGATGGAGGAGAGAAGAAGAAAAACAATTGTCTGTAGGTGCATCACCACAGTCCTGTGCAGTCTGTGTGTGTGGGTGAGTGTGTGTGCACGCGCGCAAATCTCTGTGCATATGGTCAACCTGTCAATCACTGCATTCATTTTCAACTCTAAACATCAGCGCTGTCCCAAGGGTCTTCCTCTCACATTAACTTCCTCCCCCACCTCCATTGTTCTGCAGCCTCCAAAAAAATCACTTGTTATAATTGTGACCCGCACACACAGCAGCAAAGCCTCATTGATATGTATTCAGAAGATGTGGAGAGAGCGTGGGTGGCAGACAATAGCGTAGTGTGTGTGTGTGTGTGTGTGTGTGTGTGTGTGTGTGTGTGTGTGTGTGTGTGTGTGTGTGTGTGTGTGTGTGTGTGTTTGTACATCTGTCTTTGTGAGAACCGGACCTTAGGCCTTGGGAGTGAGGACATTTTGGCTGGTCCTCACTTTCCTACAGACCTTCAAAGTCTGTTTAAAGGTGCAGACTTGGTTTTCAGGGTTCGGTTAGAACAAGGTTTAGGTTCAGGTAAAAGTTTGGCTTAAGCATTTAGTCGTGATGGTTAAGGTTAGGGTGAGGGGCTGGGGAGCACATTATATCACTGAGGGTCCTCACACGTATAGAAATACAAATGTGTGTGTGTGTGTGTGTGTGTGTGTGTGGCATAGTGTGTGTGGCAGAGTGTTTGAAATGTAATCATCGGGGACAGACCTTCAGCGTTTCCCAAAACATCAACCCTGAGGACTCTGTCTCCCTTTTCAACACACACACACACACACACACACACACACACACACACACACACACACACACACACACACACACACACACCATTGCTTCTGTGGCAAATTGTTATTCATTTTTAACCTCCACTTCCTTGGAAGCACCAAGGTGAATTTTACACCGTACCTGTGTAACACTAGCAGCGTTGACTTGTCCTCTGTCTTTTTAACTCTATTTTTCTGTTTATCTCTCAGCTACACACACACACACACACACACTCTTCCTCCACCCCTCTCACACTGTAGGGCGTGCTCCAAAAAAAAAAACAGCCATAAGGGAGCAGACACTCATTATCGCCATCCTGTCATTGATGGCATGTGCCATTGTATGCACGCACACACACAGACTCACTAATGTCTCCTTGTCTTACTCCTGTTCCCTTGTGTGAGGGTTGAGAGCAGCCCGAAATATCAACCTGACATGTCAATAGATTTAGATAATGTAAGTGAGGTCCAGCTCTTTTCTTATTCCCTAATATAGGACTTTGAAGTAATGACTTATAAAAGTTATTTATGCAGGTTAAGGCACCTTAGAGCCAGTTGAATAGCCTGAATTAATATTGATATGCAGCTTTATTAATTTGCTTATCCACTGTTTTTTAATGTCATGTGCAGTTGGTGAATTCCATTGCCAAAACCTATGTGGGAACTAACGCATACATGGCGGTGAGTGACTCCTTTAACTTCAGCCTCATGTCAGATCATTTTAAAGTTGCGCCGGTGAAGTCAGCTCAGGCTTCAGAGTCTCTAATTTAACACTTTTTGATGTCTGCTTTCACTCCACAGCCAGAAAGGATATCAGGAGAGCAGTACGGTATCCACGCAGACGTCTGGAGTGTGGGAATCTCTTTCATGGAGGTACGACAGTGTGTGAACGGCTTCATGCCCTCCCTGGCATTTGCACACAGAGAGAAGTGTCAGGATGTTTATGGAGAGGAAGTGCCCCTTTATTTTTTGTGATTACACAGTTTGGTGTCATACACTTCAGACTGAATGTCTTTAGACTGTTGCTCATCCACTGAGCAGCGTAGGATGAAAGTGTTTGTGTGTTCATGTGCGTGTGCGTCAGTATCCCTGTTCATCTCTCCTAGTAGCGTTGATTGAGCGCTTGAGTGACACCCGGCGTTTTCAAATAGCATTTTAATTTCAGTATTACACTTCCCTGGTCTCTTGTCCTCCCACTGACGTTATTGATTCTCCATCTGTTTCTGTCCACAGCTCTCCCTCCGCAGTATGACAAATGATTTGGGCTTCTGCCTCGCCTTTGCTTGTCAATAATGTTTAATATCATTACAATTATAACAATAATGGATGAGTTCACAGGGAAGGAGCCGTGTCAAAGTTATTGACATGATCTTTATGTGATAAAGATAAAGTTTTACAGCAGTGGCCCCCCCCGGCCCTGTTCTCTTTATTTCTAGCTGTGGATGTATGCATTAAGCTAAATGAAATGGCTTGCAGTCCCACTCAATTTGGATTGATCTTTAGCCTACGAGTGGGTCTATTTATGTTCAAGGAAAGACCGTGAGCATTTTGACGTTTTAATAACGTAATGTTGCCAATAAGCTGCCCTTGACCAAGATGAAAAATGCCCACCCCAAGTGAATTGCCAAATGTCAGGGAGAGCTGTCACCCAACCCCCCAGCCAAAATAACACCCATACACACATTACATACAACCGTCCCACAATCCCATCCTCCTCCTCCTCTTTATCCCTCTATTTTGTTCTCTGCAGGTGGTAATCGTGGGGGGGTTATTAAGTAATAGCTGATGTTGTTTGATGAGGAAGTGTTATCAGCAGGTGGGCACTAAGCTTACCTCAAAGACAGAAAGTCTCAAGTCCTGCACGCTTCAGCAGCTTTAGCAGCATTTTCCCTTTGAACGAGGAGAAACACTTGAATTTCATGCAGTTAACACACATGCAACGGAAGGACATGTATGTATTGATACATGTGTACACATATACACGGCGAGGATACATTATCATGAGTGGCTGTGTGGTCTGATGGAGTTAATACAGCTCAGTTCTGAGGTCTCTGTTTAAGGTCGTCATTTCTCATTCTGTTATCATGACTGCATTATACTGTCAAGGATATAAACTCACACTCACACAGTGTCTGCTGGGGAGGTGGGTAAAATATTAGACAGTTTGAAATATAAAGTTGCTTGAATTGGCCTTGATAAGCTGCACAAATGTAATCTTTGTGGAGGGGCTGTTGGACTGAACCTTTTCCAGTGTTATTTCAAATTTCTCAAGAAGAATCTTGTAGCGCTGATTGTAACCTTCTTCTTTACACAGTTGGCGCTCGGCATGTTCCCCTATCCACAGGTGAGTTATTTTCACTGTGTCATTGATTTGTGTTCAGTCTAATTGTTTGTGCAAACTGAGTTTAGCTGATGAACACTGTTAGTTTACAGTAACAGTGTCCTCAGTGTTTGTGCTGGCATTTTTGTTTTTTAGGTCAGATTTTCAAACAGCATTTTATATTATTCAGTTTTTAATACAGATTTTTTTTTTAAGTCATTATTGAATAAGATGAATTTTTAAAATGCTTTATACACCTTTGAACATTCTGCACAGGAAATTATTTGTTTAATGAGGTTTTCTAACGATTTCAATTTAAAATTTTGTCAAATAGTTTGTAGAAATTGATTGAGACTAAGATTTCTGCTGACCTTGGAGTCTGCATTACTTTCTAGATAAGTTGTTCCGTATTGACTTTACATGTATAAATCCACTGTTAGGGTTCATTTTTTCCCCTCATTACACTAAGTTAAAATCCTGCTCAAATGTAATTGCCGACCACAGAAGTGACTTCCCAATCCCATCAAGTCTTAATTAGCCCTCTAAGATGAGTTTATCTCACTAATCCCTAGCTGAGCAATCTAAATCTGGTTACCTCAGGTTACCTCCTGGCCGCCTGCCTTCTTGAAATGTGAAGGAGCAGATTTTATTCCTCCTTAGAACTACATTGTGTGAAACTTATGCTTTAAAAACCTTGATTATATTATAGAAAAGTTCTTTTTAATTCTTATGTTAATAGGTCAGCTACGTGCTACAAGCTCTTACTTTATCGACAGTTTGATAAAGAAGAAGAAAAAAGTAAAAAGCCTCAACATATTTGCAATTCTGGTCATTTTCTTTGTAACTTTCCTGCGGTTTGAGCATATGCAACACTTGGACTGCGCCGTCAGCTCAGTGGAGATTCATTGCGGTTGATTAAAGAAGCAGAGTGTGATCTAACCACTGCAGAGATTGCCTAAATGACTGCTTCCTTTCAGTATATCATTGTTTTCTCTTATGTGCTGAGAAAATGTGTTTTTACAAGAATTAATTCAGCACCTAGTTACATATTTCATGGTGAACAGCCATCTGTGAGACACACTCCAGCCACTATTCACTTGTTTTGTGTTGATCATTAATTCTCTCGTGATGAAAAGCATATGCCAGCTTATGTGAAAGGGAGTAAAGGTGTAAATGTCACACAATGATCAATCTGTGTCTTCATGTGTGCAGTGTGTGTGCGTGTGTGTGATTACCCAGGGCATGTCTGATGTGTGAGTGCTGTTCCTTCCTTCATTTAATGCTTCCATTATCATGTTAATTATTCCTGTGTTTTAGATTAACCTAGCCTCACTGATATAGATTGGGGAGACGAAATATTAGAATCACCTCTTAGTTTATAGTTTAGGCTCTCCACTGTCACGCAGCGTTCCTCATCTCAGCGTTAATTTTCCCCTAACTCCATATGGTACTGCAGACAGTTCACCTGCAGGCTGTAGCAGAGCGGTGTGGCGAGAGCGCTCGGATCCAGCTCGTCAGGCGCAGCCAGCCAACGTCCTCGGGCCTAAGCTGTCATTTTTGCAGACGCTGGCACAGCTGTCTGTGTAAAACCCCCTGCTACACTTCACAGAGAACATTTTAGTACAGACTGAGGGAGAAGTTAGAGAAGACGAAAGAGAGAGAGAGAGAGATCGAAGGAGAGTCAGTGGCGTCTGAGTTTCCAGCGTAGACTCGTGGGAGATACAGAAGTTGTTAAAGTTGAATTTGGCTTTGAGGCATTCATGATTTGCACTGTTGAAAAGCCAATTTTAGCATTGTTTCGGGTCTTTTGTTCACCCTTTATATGTGTGGTTGCCACTTGCTTTCATTTGTGGATGTTTTAGTTGATGCATTATCTCTCATTCATTCTATTGTGTGTGTGTGTGTGTGTGTGTGTGTCTGTGTGTGTTTACACGCACGCACAGTGCAGTGGAGTCATCACCTCATGTTTGTCATGATTAGAGATGGTCTCTTTAATTCCTCTTCACCACATGTCGGGATTCATTTGCGTCCTTTGTCAGGAGTTAATGGAGTTTTTGCACGGCTCGCTCTGAAAGTCTTTGAAGACACCAGACCTGATGTGATGTGTATACAGCCGCCAGCACTATTGCTTCTGATTGATTTGTGGTGTTTTTGTTTGCTCCGTGGTTGTTTTTGTTTCTCTGTAGTTTGTCATATTTCCTCAAATTTGAATGAATTTCTGGATGAAATATTGTGTCAGTTTTGTGTGTGTATGTTTCAGGAGCTTCCTTTACACATCACTGCATCCATCACAAACAGCGTAGACACTTTATCTTTGGTACTTTTTTCCTTTCAAATTGAATGGAAAGGAAATGGTGCTGTAGGTCTGTGTACTGTATGTGTATTGTTAACAATGTTTGCTGCAATTTGTAAGTACCCAGCGCCCTACAGACTCGACTTGGTCGCAACTCCTCCATTAAGAATTAGTTAAAATGTCATTTCAGTGTATTAAACTTCCCTTTGAGGCTTTATATGAAGCCCTGTTGAATAGTGCATACTCTCAGCATAACCTATTTGCCTTCCCTATGCAGCTGATGAATGATTAATGATTTTTAAGATGTAATATTTTTGACTTGATATTGATATCTCTAATCAAACAGGTGATGCTGGGTAGTAGAGGTTTTGGCTGAAAGGTTGTCAGTTTGGATGAGATCAGAGAAGAGCTGCAGCTCTTAGATGATGTTTAACAGTGTACAGTTTTAGGGTAGAATATCTCTGACTCTAACAATAAAGAAAAGAACAGAGAGAAGGGCCACTCACCATTTTCCCTCCTCTTACAGTGATACCCCCGTGTTGGCAGAGTGGGACTGCCCACTTGCCCACAACCAAAACATATTCGTAAAGCTTTGTTGAAGTAGATGGGTTTGATCCAAAAAGAGGAGCATTGTAAGAGTTTTCGGATTCTTTACCCTTGAAGACGTATCTTTGAAATCCTTATAGAGGGAAACAGCCATCTGATCTTTTAGAAGTGTTTATTGAGTTCCTCTTGAAAGGAACAGAAATCATTTGACATCTGAAAATTTTCACACTGAGATATTTTCAAGTAACGAATAAAGACTGACACCGCTCACAAAGCCATTTGAGTGGCTTTATTCAAGCTCAGGGCAGCAAGAAGCTGCCGTTCTTCACAACTACAGTCATCATTTTGTGATACACAAACATAGAAACACGCACGCACAGCTATAAACACTCTCAAACAGTCCCACACAGACTCCATAGAAACAGTGAAGGACGTGGAGCCCTTCTCGCCCTCTGCAGTAAACACAACACCCTGGCTTGTCAAACATCAGTTTGTTTGTTCTTCTTAGATCAGATATTAGAAGAAAATTTGAAAGAAGTGTTGGAAAGTCTTTTCTCGGTATAAATGTCATCTTAAACAATGTTTACCCTCAGGACAAACATGCAGTTAATGATATGTGTACCAGATAATCAGCCCACAGTGATGAGACACTCAGTTAAGAGGGAAAGCCAGAGAGGTATTATTAAACCTCTCTTTTTGATAGGTGGTCAAGTTACCTAGTACAAGAAGAATAAGTGCTCAATTATGCTTGAATAAGTAAGTCTCCCACTATCCAATTTCAACCCCTGGAGTAGCACGCAATTTTGTCCTAGTAATTATTTCTGAACAAATTAGTTTTCCATAGTTGCCTTTAATGTGTCTGAATCAGGCAAAACTGGATATAGAGGCAGTTTAGGAGTCTCTTGGTGTTTGCAGAGTGTGAAAACCTGTATTTAATTGAGTGAATCAATAAGTGCTCTAATGCACTGTCAAAACACCCGGAAAAATGAGCACTTTATTTTCCAAACATTATTAGACATTTAGCTGAGCCTTGGTTTCAGGCCTCATACCATTTAGTCTATATGATAAAGTTATAAATTTGGGTTTTTAGAAATTAAAACTGATGAATTACTGATGAAACCAGTCCTCTGGGTTTTTAAATAGGAAAACTAAATGCTTTCTGTTGCATACATTTTAAGACATTAAGTGTGTCCAAATTATAAGTTCTTCTTGCTTATATTTTTTAAGGCCTTTCATAGTGACTGTGACCAAAGAAAGTACACTTAGTAACTCAGCTAAGTATGGAATATCTTGAAAATCGTGTATTTTCTATGCAAGTTCGGAGCGCAGTACTAATTATCTGGGGTTATTTTTTCTGCACTTTCACGGATCTGCTTTCAGATCACTTGTTCTGTTTCACCTAGTCCAAGATTGGTACCTGTAATCCTATTATCATCGTGTATGCAGGTACCTTACCATGTCCTGGTCTGTTTATTGTCAGTATTGCACCTGTGAAATTGACACATTGAGCGTGTTCATTGCAAAGCTTGCTGATACTGTTTGGAGCAGTTTTTCTACATCCCAGCACATCTATATAACCTGGAGGGCAGGAATAAAGTACTACTCTGAAAATTAGCATTAGTGGGTCTTTTACCCCCATTCTCCACAAATGAGAGCAAGGCCATTAACATTTGTGTGTTTTCATTATGTAAATGGTGTTAACGCATACTCACAAATTGCCAACAGGAAAGCAATAATTTTCTCCGAGTGATCATAATGTGTCCAAGTGCATCATCTTGATTATGACACGCTAATTACATATTGCCTCGTTCCTTCTTCTCTGTCTTGCCCTACAGATTCAGAAAAACCAGGGATCTTTAATGGTAAGTTTTATTGCAGTAGAATAGGAGGAAAGGAAATAGAGGTCTCCCACACTATAGTCTGTTACTCTTGGTTGGCTCCCTCATTCGCAAAAAAAAAAAAAAAAAAAAGTGCTCAAATTGCATTTTTGCAATGAAATATTAGATCATGCTTAAACTGTTGGTATTACATTACATTATGGAATAATAAAACATTCAGCAGCAGAAGGATGGCTTTGCCTGAGCTCGCTGCATTTGATTAATCTAAGTGGATACCCTCTTTTTTATCACACTATTGATTTTCCTTATTGCCAAGAAATTCTATGTAGGCTAACATGTTTTGTTTTTCATCTCCCTGTGTCTCTTGCAGCCTCTCCAGTTCCTACAATGCATCGTTGATGAGGTGAGTCGTCGTCTTATGTGCTTTTGCATCTAAAGTCAGTCCTAATGGCCCGGAAAGCTTATATTTTGTTTCCTAATGAAGCAAACCACTCAGGCGGCTTTGCTCCCCACTCACTCAACCCTTCACCCTATGCAACCGCCTCAGGCAATACACATATGCACACGCACATTACTGTAGAGGTTGGACCTGTCATGAGTGACACGCACACACAGCAGCACAGCTCTGAATCTGTGTGCTGCAGAGCCAAATACCAAACCAGACAAAAATTTGTTTAACCAGGACTATTCTCATGACCGCTCTGGGTGTTTGTTTCTATATGAAAAGGCAAAACACTCACACAAACACACAACTAAAAAGACTGGTAATGACACATGAGCACTTAAGACCACAGTGAGTGTTTAACCATCTAATAAGTATCATCTGTTTTTTATATTACAATATACACACAACATATAAGCATACACATGTATAAAAGCAGCAGTCAGGCCATACAAAAGCCAAAAATAACAAGTAGGATCAGACAAAACAGCAACAGACAACACACAAAAAAGATGACCTCATACATTAATTCTTATGTTTTAACCTACAACATCAGTCCACTCTGTAAACCTACCCTTGTCCCTTCATTCAGTGTCTTCTCAACACTGTAAATAACCCAAACTTGAACAATTCTCGTTATAAAACATAGACAGAGCTGTGTCCCATTACAGAAGTCTATTGTGAAATAAGTGATATCTGCCATATTTAACACACTCTTTATTATGAGTTTAACATAACATCTGATACAGAAATGCCCTTGTGTGCTTTTAGATTTCTTGATCTATGGAAATGCTATTTCATTGTGTCTCTACATGAGTTTTTAAGCTCGCACTGCCTTTCATCAGAAGCATTAATTACAACCTTTCTCTTCTCTCTATTTTTTCCTCCTCATCAGTTCTTTGCAGACTTGCACTAATAGCAAAAATGCCACAACACCTCTCTAAACCACCTAAAACAACCCCGAAACCCCATCATCAGCCATATCACACATTAAACATACAATGTCGCTTGTCCTTAACTGCCTATGGATTGGCCGTAATTAATAATTAAATGCTTTTGGTTGTAATGGATTGACCCGGGCTGAACTGTTCATTAGTCAACTAGACGGAGGCACCAGTCAAACTATTTTTCCTGTCCCATCCCTTGAGGCAAGGGAACATTCTCTGTTGTCCCCAGTGAACCTTACTGTCCCAGCTAATGTAATGGTTTGGAGGAAGAGACAAGAGGATAAGCACTCTTTGGAAAGGTGAAGTCGCTCAGAGAGAATGTAAAGGTTGAGAGTGAGCAAGCAGACACACTTCAGTGTGCAGTAGAATATGCAGAGAAGTGTTCTGTCTCTGTGGTCCAAGATTAGTGCCCGTTCAGGACCAGGTACACTGCGATCCCTCTGCCTTGCTGGGTCAGTTTTAGGCTATTTAAAGGATACAATTACTAAATTAAAGTCCTCATCCTTTAGAAGTTATGCCTGCCAGATTTCTGAAGGTCTTCAACAGTGCTCTTTTATTATAATACATATTATAAATAGCTCTCTGTCCACTGGCTGTGTTCCCTTCTGCTTTAAGAAACACTAGTGCACCCACTTCTCAAGAAACTTAAACTTCATTCTCAGGATTTTACAAATCTAGACCCATTTCTAAGTTATCGTAAAGTTGATTTCTTTTATGAATAATCAAGCATCTTTGATAAATTTTAGTCAGGTTTCCGTTAACAGCATAGCACCAAAACTGTGGTCATTGAAGTAACAACCAATCTTTTAGGTACAGCTGATGCTGGAGATTTTAATTCATCTTGAGCTCAGCTCAGAATTTGACCCAGCCGATGGTTCAGTCGGACCCCCTTGAAAAGTAGGGATAGTGCTCTAGTCTGGTTCAAATCTTGTTCATCAAACAAACCTTTTTGGTAGTGGTCAGTGATGCCTCCTCTTCTGCTGGGAAGACTAAATAGTCTTCTTTGGCCTGTTTGACCTGTGGTGTTCCCCAAGGCTCCATCCTTAGCCCTCTGTTGTTCTTCGTATACATACGCATACTTTGCTTCATTTCCACTCTGTCTTATCTGTTTTATTATTATTCTAATTTTTCTCCTCTATTTTTGTTTGACATTTAATTTGATTTGTGTTATTGTCAGTTGTCAGTTTTATGTTTTATTCCTGGGTCATCTATGTGCAGCACATAGTTATTTTGTTGTGAAAAGTGTTGTAGAAATAAAGTTTATTGATATAGTACAACTTGTAGAATTTAGAGGTATCATGGAGCCCTATGGGTTGCCTTTTTATTTTTCCTTCATAGAAATACCTGCATGAATGTCCTTGCACTGATCCCATGGAGTAATTAATTTAATGCTAAGGTATTTTTAATTGGGCTAGACACACCTGACTTCAACATCATGGCAGTTGTGATGAATTATACCTGACTCACTGACATTTAGTAAGTATTGCCCATTGGTACATACTGTAGATGTGATCTGTAGATTTTATTTTCTTTAGTTGTGATGCTTTGATATTGTGTGCGACTTCCACTGGGGACTTGAAAGTTGCTGTAATGGCTGAATGAGTAATAGGCTCCTGTGAGTAGATCATTAATATTGTTGTAGCTAGAGGTATGTGTGTGGTGGGGGGTGGAGTGTGACAGTCTGCCTCTCTTTTTTTATTTTTCTATCACACACAAAACCACAGTGAGGCATGACTGAGAAAGACTCAAATAAAGACTTGAGTCTCATGAGGCTCAAAATAAAGACCAGATAAATACAGAGATGATCATTAAGGTAAGGTAAGGACAGATTAACAGGCTCACAAAGGATTGTAACTCTGAACGCAACGATGGCTACTTAATAATCCAACAAAGATTCTGAAATAATTTGATTGCAGATTCAGCCGCCTTCCCATCCCAAAATTTACATTTTAGTAATTCAGAGTGAACCAGTGTCCCCGTTTATCTGGATAGTCCACAGAACAGTCCACAGTTTTAATAATGACCATTTCCTTTGGAAAAAAAATAGTTGTTAAAACAATTTAATGGTGAGATGGAATAAAAAAAGTTACAGTACGGCTTTAACAAAATCAATATTTAATGTAAACCTTTGAAGAAATTAGTTTTATTCAAGGCCTGCCCAGAAAGCAAACAACAAAACCTGGACCTCTGAATGATAAGGGCAACATTTTTCAGTCAGCTTGAATGAGTATGTGGAGAAAACCAAAGGACACCATAACCCTGCAATTCTGTCGTCGCTGTCAACATGCGGCAACACACACTCTCTCACATATCGGGGCTTGTATATATGTCAGCAATTCATGTAAGCCTTAAGTGTCATTCAGGCCAAAGAGTGGTTCCACTGCAATTTCAGTAAATTACCTATCCATTTAAGTATATGCAAGTGTACTTGCACCATTAGGAATTATTCAGTGCATCCGTCTTGAATTGGTATGAGTATATGGCAGAGAAACATGCTTATCTTATTCAGCCGAGGTCTTGAACACAAAGTTCTCTGTAGTTCCTGCCATCTGTCCGCTGTCCACTCTCATTAATGTGTCTCTCTCTCCTCTATTTGTTGAATAGCAAGTGGCTCCACTAATAAAGAACTCCCCACTTTATTTTCAAGCCTGTAATTACTGATCTAATTTTGCCTAATAATTGCTTCATGGCAATGACATGTATATTTACTTGTACCCTTGTACCCTCGTAGTGTGTGTTCTGTCTCATAGTAGAGCACGTTGACAACCAGAGGAATAATTCACACAGACTAGCCACTTTCATCAGCCTGCCTGTCTTTTATGCCATCGCCTGCTGCCACATCAAAGCTGCAGCGGTGTTCCTCTCAGCTGGAGACATGAATACATGCATAAATGTGTGTTTGTGTTTGTGTCTGCAAAAAGGCGCATGTGCATGCAAATATGTTGGGAAAGTGCAGAGAGAGATTTTGTATCAGATTTAGCCTACAACACATAAATTAGTTGTCATCGTCAACACTTTGCACAAACTGCGTCCAATTGATCCTGTTTTTCTGTGTGTGTGTGTGTGTGTGTGTGTGTGTGTGTGTGCGCGCGCACACATGTATACTATATACTACAGTGGTTGCAAATTATTTGGTACTCTCCTTCTAAACGGAGTGTACACTCAGGCTTGTGGTGTGCAGTGCTCAAGGGCATTTGTTTGTGCATGTCTGTGTGTGTGTATGCATGTGCCATGATATATTGCTCATCCAAGCGGCGGCGGCTCTGTGAAGTGCAGTGAGATTAGAAGGGAACCCATTCCTTTGTTAATTTAAATGGGTTCATGCATCATGCTTTGCGGGAGCCTGCCGATCAGAGCATTAAGGAATGGCGAACACTGCCCAGAGGTGTTTTTAATGGCACAGCAGGGCCTCAGATGTAAAGAGGTTTAATTCCCTGCATTTGAATAAATGCCTGGTTGTGAACCCAGGTTTTATGATTTTTCTACACATCTGAATAGTTTCTGCGTTATTGTTCATATCACTGGATGCCACTGCTGTGCATATTTTAAATCTTTTATAACTGACACCTACTATCTACTGTTAAACTTACTTTTGATATTTTCTACGTCTTGTATCTGAGGTAAACATCTCTGGGCACATGCTGGTGTGTTGGGGTGCAGTACATTAAATTTCATCGTCACGTATAGGAACGTGTATTTTCGTAATCTAGTCTTGCTGGGGTTTTGTGTAATGTTAGTTTTCTCATTTGTACAGAATGAGCCTGTTCTTTTCACATTTTAATGCGCTACATGTTTAAATGCTATGTATTAAAAAAATCACGTAGATTGTATCACCTTATGCCATAATGCTTTCTTAGCACCATGATTTTATTTTTTCCCAATTAATTTGTAGCTTAAACCAAGTCTATCTTATCATTGAAACCTGCAGTTTGTTTCATTTTTATTTCCTTGTTTATACTTTTTGGAGAAACTATAAACATTAATTTCAATGCTAGAACGGAAATGCGAGTCCTGCTGCTTTTCACACACAGTTTCATACTCACGTCTCTTCTGCAATTTACTGGCATTGAGACAAAGAAATAGAATATATGTAATGTTTGACCTCATCAGCCTCATTCATTTTTGTAAATACCTGCTTATTCTGAATTTGATACCAGGAACACGTTTCAGTCAAGTTGGGACAGGAGCAATACATGACTGGGAAAGTTGGTGAAATGCTCCAAAAACACCTGTTGTTGTGAACACAAATCATGTGTGTAAAGGATATTACTACATGGGCTCAGGAATACTTTGTAGAACTGTAGTTTTTATTTACGTTTTACACAACATCCCAACTTTTTGGGAATCTGGGTTGTAATTTGCAGTGGTCAGCATTTTTTCTGCAAAGATACTGAGGGTAAAAATAAGCCTAAATATCAAGAGCTTTTCATACCGACAGCCACACATAAAGAAAGATGTAGAGTGAGAGGAAGGAAAGGGATGGAGTAATGAGGTGAGGGACAGTAATAGTCAGTCTGGCCCAGCTGTTCTACATGATATGGTTCATAGAGCCTTCACTGACAACAGGGAGCAAACCTCACACAAACACACACCTTACTATTGTTCATTTTGACAGGTAACCATGGATGTTTTGTCTGGTTTGGTTTCTAGCTTTAAGAACCATAACGATGATTGTAGGATTAAAAATTGTTGCTGTTAGCTGATGGTAGACTTTGAGATAAAAAACATTGTCTTTCATCACAGTAAATTCTATCAATGACAAAATCCAAGCTGAAAACATAGACACATAGTTAATAACCTGCCAATGATGGAGACAAGGCCTGGGTAATCAACCACCCCTCAGAGTGAAAAAGCACAATGTAGAAAAAAGGAACAACATTCATGAAAAGTCTCATACATGAATCAGCAGCATTAAAGAATGTAGCCTTCATCTGAATGGCATAGCATAGCTGAGAACTTCTGTAATTACCCCAGTTTCTGTGTCCAGGTGCAACGTCTGGTTTCTCTTGAGATCTGCAGTCTTTTAAAGCCGGCTCTCTCACAGCACCTTGACTCGCTCACTGCTTCCTCTCCATAGCTTTTATACTTTAATTAAAGTGGATCTGACACGTCACTTTAAGTGGCGTTTCTCTACATCCACTTCGAAGTTGAAGGAAAATTCAACATTTTGGGAAATCCTCTTTCTGGCAGAGAGTTAGACGAGAACATTGATTCCACTTTCAGGTCTGTATGATACATATGAAGCTATTAGCAGCAACCAGCTAATGTTTCAAACGTTTTGCAATTATTGATGTTTTTCTTCCTACACTAGTGGCTACTTTAACATAGATAAAACCTAAATATGTTGGGAACCCATTTTTCTTTTGGCCCTCTCAGCGATTACATTGAATAGGTTAGAACTGCGATTTGTCAGTTCATATTATGTTCAGCTGATATTCCGTAGAGCCTCGATTTCCTAAACTTCTATTTCTTTTTTCACCTTTTAAGATTAGCTTTGCCGAAGCAACACACCCGTTAATTAAACTTGACACTGAAACAGGAGCCTGTTCCTATTTAAGTCTGCACAAACTTCAATACTGAGCTTCCAGTTTCTTTTACCGATGACAGGTGATTTCTTAAATTCTTCTTTAACTGTTCCTCAGAGGTTTCTTTGTCTCGCTTTGCCCTCTCATTTGTCAGTCTGGATAAACTGTTGTACAGCATTTTGTTCACTATGTACAAAATATTACTCTTCATAGAAAATAACATCTTTTTGTGAGGAGGTATTTCTACAACCTAAAAGCATGAAAGACTCATTCAAAAATTTGAAGAAGTCCTCTCAGCCATCTGACTGAATCAAGCTTTTGTGGCTGGTGTCTCTAAACTTTTGAACAGTTGTGTAATTTAGCACAAACTTTGGAAACATGGGTAAACAGCTAGCCTGGCTCTGTCCAAAGATACCAAAGCTCGTCAATTGACCAGCTGTATCTCGTTTGTTTAATCTCTAAGCATCCAAAGTGAAAAGCCAACTAATCACCATCTTGCTTATCCTTGTTCAGTGTAATCTAAAGAATATATCTATATTATAAAAAACATTTTATTCACATTTTAAGTGTTTCGTCCTTGACCAGAAGACCCTGATTTGCTCTTTTTAGTGAGAAGTGCATCTTGACTCAGTCACAGAAAGAAGAACATTTAGAATCAGTTAAAGAATTAGTACATATGTTATTAACAATTATAGATAAATTGTGACATGTATTAGCTGTTAGAAATAGCTGTTTCTTGGTGTCATGTGGTGGTAGAAATCCAAACCATGACAGCTTTGATTGACAGCAGTTTCTCTTACATTTGCACTTTCACCTTTTGAAACACTGCATGTGTTGATTGGTTGAACCAACGAGACAATGTCGTGTCACCCAGCCGGTGTTGTAGATGAAGTTGACTGCCAATCACAGCTCAGTGCTGCCATGAATACAAAGGAAGAGTGCTGCGTGCAGCCTTGAGGTCAGACACTGAAGTGTTTGTACAAGAAAAAGGTACTTAACTGTGAGTCTCACTGAATCCAGACTCTTCAAACTTTTCTGTTATTTGAGCAAATGTTCTATCAGTAAATGAGTAATGGAAAATAAATGTTTAATAGTAAAGGTTGCTCTTGATCTCATTCCTCTAGTGCACCTATGGGTCCATGTCTTTTCTGAATGAGCATTAAAGCTTGTACAAACATCTTGATGCATTCTTTTGGAAGAACCAGCAACTCTTTGCTTTTTAACACTCTTTTATAATGTTGCTCTGTGTCTGCTGGGTGGTAGTTGCTGGCGTTACCCATAACAATTTGGTGGTGGCTAAGCATAATACAACTCATTTCTGTGTTTATGCCCCTAATGGACAGCAGTCAGTTAACCTGTAAACTTTAATTACATCAGATTTTATTTTACAACTTTTATGCACCAAGATCATAAATCTAGTTTTAAACAATCCATCTATTATCTATAACCATTTATCTTTTGGAGGGTCATCAGGTACTGGAGCTGATCGCAGATGACATTTGGGTAGAGTTGGGGTACACCCTGTACAGGTCACCAGTTCATCACAGGGCTGACACATAGAGACAAAAAAACATTCACACCTACAGCCAGTTTAGAGTCTCCAGTTAAAAGTAACCTGCATGTCCCACACAGGGAGAACATGCATTCAGCTGACAGGTTCAAATCCACAACTGTCATGCTGTGAGGCAACAGTGCTGCCCACTGCACCACCATGCTGCCCAGTTTTAAACCAGTTCAATGTTGAACCCTCTTGACATGTTGGTTTCGCCCAGTGAAGACCTGGAATATACCCAGAACTCTTGGCAGATTCCCAGGACAATAAGAAAAAGATTCATCCGAAATTTTGTGATGATTTAAATTTTTAAATCACTACCAATTCATCAAATATCCTGTCATGTAACTTCATAGCTTTTAATAAATGTAGTTAATCTAAACTAAGACAAAGCCTGATCTTAGTTTAGATAAATACCCGTTGATGTAAACCACCTTTCATCTTATTTCTTTGATTGGAGTTCTGTTAACATCATCCCGGATTCAAGTGTTACTTGTAGTCTAAATTGTTTTGTGCCTCTTCACAGGATCCTCCAGTTCTTCCTGTCGGCCAGTTCAGCGAGAAGTTTGTTCACTTCATCACTCAGTGGTGAGTCAGTCGCTGTTTAATACGCTTTGTTTTTAGAAAGAAATTATTTTAATTAAACACCTTCAGGTTTTAAAGGGGATTTTGTCGGTTTTCAGTGGCTGTTGACTGTGCAGTGTGTTTGTTTGTGATTCTAGCTTGTATGTGCTTAATATGTGTTTGGCACAGTCAACCATCTGAACCCCACAGAGCCAGACTGAACAATCACAAAGACCACATGCTGCATTTGACACGATGAACCAAATCATTGTAGATGAATCAAAGGTATAATGGGATTAAAGTGCATGTACCTGTGTGTTAATGCATTGTGGTTGTGGTGGTTTTAGCGATGATTTTCAGTGCTGCTGATGCTGAATAAAAAGCTGTTCTTTTGAAAAAAAAAAATTTAAAAAGGCAAGATTGATTTATCTCATGCAACAGGACAAAGACAATGTTTACCCTGCATTTGCCTCTGATTCATTACTCTCTTATAACCTTTATAGTTGCACAAACATCTACATACACACCCAAACCACATGCAAGCTGTGCGTGTGTGAGTGCGTGCACGTGTGTGTATGTGTGTGTGTGCAGCACTCACTAGCTGGCTGTACCAGCTGTTGTTTATCCCCATGCCTGCTTTATTTGCTCAAACAAGGCACTTCTCTCTCAGGACAGACTGGGGTACTGGTGCCCTGCCCAGCCTTCTCCCAGGCCATTCTGAGAGGCTCTTGGCCCGTTCATTGTGATACATAAACCAGTTTCATGACTGACTGCAGACAGGCCCCTGCTCTAATTCCCCTAATATATGTTGTTTTAACTTATCCTGTACATGTACACAGTGCAGATTATGGAGGACACTGACAGAAACACACACACAAATCCACTGAAGCAGTCTGGTAACTACTTCACTTTTAGTGTTCTGAGTAATAAGAAATATTAATTGAAATTAGAAATATTAATTAAATGATTCTATTTGAAATAAATGTACTGTGTTGTCAGGCAACAGTGTTTATTGTCTATCAAGCCCTCTCTTTCAGCTTCTGTGGCATGAAAGGTTCGTTTTAAGCCTCCTCTTGAATATTCATTTAGAAATGAAAATTATGCCATTGAAATGAAAGTTAGAACAAAAACATCTCTTGCACACTTACAAACACAGTTTGAATAGTGGCTGGGTATAAACCGCTTGTATCTCTTTTTTTCAGCATGCGGCGACAACCCAAAGAGAGGCCTGCCCCCAATAACCTCATGGTAAGTTAAACCAAGTCTTCCATTAAACAGCTCCAAGGACCACTAAATATAGGTTTTGAATAACTGTGCACACAGGGTGATCATATTTATGCATTCCAATGAAAATTCAATTAAACATAATTTTATTATCTTGGAAGTGTTTGGAGTATACAATTGTATTTTTCGCAATGATTGAGGTGTTTTGGGTCAAGGACCCTCGAAGTTGGCATTGCTGTCTGGAAAGAACAGTAATGAACTTTTTGCTGCCAATGAAAGATGTCAGAGAGAGGTCAGCGAGAAACCTTGAGGTAGGATTGAGACCTACTTGAGCGATAATTCATTCAATTCACTGCATTGGAGCCAGGCTGAATAAATCAGCCCTATTTGTTGTACAAGAGTCATATAATTCTAGTTTACAAAAAATGAAGTTTTGTAGCCTAATGAAAAGTTGAGCAAGGGACAAAAGGTGTGTGTGTGTGTGTTTCTGCTCGTCTTTGTGCGGTACGAAAGCGTGCCCGACACCAGGTATTTTAACATCTTCCTGTACAGAACATAATTAATTCTCCAAATCCCAAAAGTTTGCCGTCACCAAAGTGACCTCATGTCCCCTCTGCAAGTTAGAGACGTGGAGTGACCGTCACTGTTTTCTTTCATTCATAAATGGAAATCATGAGGTTCATTTAAAAGTGGATTATACCTCACCTTTCGCTTTTGGTCATTTCCATGCATATTTGCTATCTTCTAACTCACACAGCATTATTGCCACTCGATCGGGGAACATTAAACAGCCTTTTACAGGGTGGAGTTAATATGCCCTCGCTGAATTATTGAAGTTTTACTCGAGATAGGTTAACCCAGATATAATGCAGTAACAGTCGATGAAGCACATGCATGTATTTCTGTCTAAATCTTAGAATATGAGGAGCTGAAGCCCTGATAAATTCGGTGTCTTCGGGTGGAGGTTTAGGGTTAGAAATGTTAATTTGAAGGATGCTACAGATAGGCAGGCATTAACAGAAGCAAAGCACAGCCTAAAAGCTATGGGAGGGTGTCTGCTGGACCACTGATACAGTAGATGAAGTTAGTTTTATAGATCAGGCTGAGGACTTCACTAAGTTCCAACCAAAGCCAAACCACATGCCTCCCTGCCAGTGTGGATGCTTTTCTCTGCTCTAGCATTAGCACACAGGGCCTCAGCAGTTTGCACAAACTGCCTTTTAAGAGTTGCAACACGTTCTGGTTTCTGTTAGGACCAAGGACAACGGCAGTAAGGTCCACAGAGAGGGGAGCGGGGAAGGTTTGTGTGGTGGGGAAGGAGGGCTGGAGGGTGTAAATGCAGAACTGCTAACAGATTGTATGTTCTCAGTCTCACACCAGAAGGGTGGAGTAAAGGGAAACGTTGTCTAGACACTCATTGGGAATTCTTGGCTCCAGACGAAAGTGTTTCTCTTGAGGGAGAGACCACGCACTACTTCTTCTGGGGAAGTTCAGCTTGTTGTGTTTGTGGCGTGCTGCCTTGAACACAGCTTCCATTGTTTTTATCGAGTGACACCTTTGACTCCATTCATTAATAGTTCTGTGTCTAAGTTTGTCTGTATAACTGCTCCAGTGAAGAGGTTGTTTTTAGTTTGATAGAGGAATCATTTGTACGTCCTCTCTTGACTTCGTCTGGCTAAATGCCCACTTCACACATGTTCTCCACTGCTTTTGTACTCATTCTTCCATGAAGAAGAATGTGAATACTTGACAGTGTGGTCCTGTGTTTTACTGTATCCTGCATGACTTGGTTTCACAAACAAAGCTTCATTCACAACCAGAACTTCATACCAACACAAAATAATGCAAGGACGAGTTACACCGACAATCAGCTACCAATATTTATCTCACAGTGTATGTAAATATTAGTGCTGTCAGTCAATTAAAATATTTAATTGCAATGAATCTCATGGATGTCATAGTTAACTCGCGATTAATCGCAAAATAATCGCACATTTTTATCTATTCTAAATGTCCCATTAATTATCATTTTAATATTCTTGTCAACATGGAAAAGTGGATAGGCTTGCTTTGTGCAAATGTTTTTTATTGAAAACAACAACGTGTAGTGTTTTATTTCACACTAACATTCTCACTTTGAGCAGTCGTTCACATTTGAAGCAAAATCACACAATTTAACACTGTCAATAAACAGATGACAAAAAAATAAATACTTGGTTACAAAAAAGCCCCTTCAACAACCCTTTCTAAGGGATCAAAACAGGGTGATACAAGATCAAGTTACAAAGTGCACATCATTGTAAACTAGGACTCAGCCTATAGTGCAGTTAAACCAGGCTTAAACTTTCCTTTCTTAATTATCCTTTGAACATACAAGCAGTCAGACTGTACTGCTCTTCTGTTTATTCACCAGAGGCTTATCAACCCAGCCTCTTATTTCTCTCCAGAAAGAATGAACATTACTTGGCTATGGCTGCAGTAAGCTTGTTCTTAGTTACGGTATCCATATGCCTCTGTGGAAAGACATCCATCGTCGCCTGGTTTTGACAAGGAGGCGGCGGAGAATTCGCATTAGCCGTGTGTTTGGCCATCAAGTGGTATTTCAGACTGGATGTGCTACAGTGATAACTCAGTTCACACCAACAACACACACTGATAACTTTGGTCTTGTCAGTCGACTCATCTGGCAACTTTTTGAAACTAAACTTTCCATTCAGAATCTTGTTCGCATCCATTTCGGTGTTTCGCGCTTCACATCCACACAAACCGGTAGTCTACTCTTTCACAGCTAGCGAGCAGGCAAGACCAAACACGAGCTTGGGGCGTGCCTATTGTTTTGTTTCCGGTTTACAATCGGATCCTGTAGTTTTCCCAACGTTACTAGCAGTGGCCACAGCTTATAAAAACTACAAGTTCACTAGGTCACAAAGGACGTTAATCGCGTGATAAAAAAAATGAAAAATTGATTTGTGTTAACGCGTTAATAACATGATATTTTTGACAGCACTAGTAAATATGTAGATGGTTATATAGACAAGCCAAGGCTGATTGCCCTATCTTGTGTATCGTTGGCCCATGCTGCACCCTTCCAACAGGTTTCATGAAAGTTCAGCCGGTGTTTTTTACGTAATCGTGGCAAAAGTAACCTCCTTGGCAGAGTATGAGACAGTATGACAAAGAGGGTCGGTTCGATTTAAGCCTCAAAGTAGACGGCCTTGCGACGTCTGGACAGCATTATTGTCTAGACTCTGAAACAGCGAGCAAACTGAATGGCTCTCTCTTTAGTGATGCACGTCTGTAACATTGAGCTTACAGCCCATGTTTGACGATGAGAGCAAATATTTGTTCCCCACTTCCAAGGTTTGAAGGATTGACGTGGCTAGTTTTGGTTTCTCTCTATTTTTTTCTTCTCATTTGTTGGGAAGCACCAGTGTCGGAAAAGTGTTTCCCTTTTCCCACTCTCCTCCACATTCCTTCTGTCCCACTTCCTTCACATTCATGGTGCTCTTTTTCCTTCTCCATCCTTTTCCTCTTTCCTTTACCTATATTTTTGTCCTCCTGTAGGCCTTTGGTTTCTTCCTCTGCCCACAATGAACTGAGATTTAAGGTCATGGGTGTCTGCCTTTGTGCCACCAGCCTGCTGATTGTCTTTCTCTCTCCTTCCCCTCATTCCCTCTTTCCTCCCCACCTCTCACTCTACCCCCAGCCTCCTGAGTACATTAAAAGTCTTTACCTATTCTATCTGTATGTTAATGCACCGAGCCACAGCTCCCCTTTTCTCCTCTCCCTGCGCTGTACAGAAAGTGCCGCCATTTGCTCTCAGTTTTTATCTCTGCAAGTCATTTCTCCTGGAAGGTAATGTGGGAAATCGCACAAGAGTGTAGACACTGAGCAAATAATGTTGTTTTATGACCATACAATCTCACCTAGTACCTCTAGTTTGCTCATCGGGTTTCAGCATGTGGTTTCTCTAATCACTGGTATAGCTTTTATTGACGTTATTTTCACTGGGATTTTATCCTATTAGACGTTCTTTAAAGGGCTGCTGTTTGATTGCATGCCTGCTCTTGATGGGTTCTGTCCCTGAAGCTTTTAACAGTATGTTTCGACTACTTATGCCGGATGCTTTGCTCTTTCTATTAATATTTTATCATATTCAGTTGAACTTTTTTGCCAGTTTTACCCAACTAAGGGGTTCAGTGAAAGAAAAACCTTTTCCTCAGGTTAATGCGGTGTTCCCAACATGAATACAGGAAAGCGAGAGCAGGAATGATACAAAGGAAAAAAGGGAAGAGCGAAGCAAAATGGTGCTAATCGAAGAGCATCGTTAATGATAGGAGACGTGAAAAGTAGCGTGAAAAAGTTCTTCATTCAATCATGATATGCTGTGCTACAGGAGGAGGATTCAAACATCAAGGCAAAAGCACATTTGTTCTGAAATGACTTTTCTCTGACATAAATGATATAATTTTCTGTTCAGCTTCTTTACTCTCCAACAGTGTCAAAAACCTGCGGAGACACAGGCCCAAGTGCTGGTCTGGTGATGGCAGTAGGATGGTCTGAACTTGTTTTCTGAGGCGCAGGTTGACACTGAAGAACTTTTTAGATAAAACACTTAATACTGCTAATTAATGGAATCCAAACTCCCTTTTGCATTTTTGACTTTTTTTCTCAAACCACCACAAAAAAAAAAACAAACATAATTTAAGTCCTTGAATACACCTAAAATAACATCAATTTCAGTTTCATTGCTAGTGATCACAGTCCATCTACAAATGATTTCATTCTGTTTTTGTTTACATTTTACACTTAAAAATATATATATTTATGTTTTATACACACACACACAATTGTGCTTTGTTTTCAGCCACATCTGCTAGCTTCCTGTCTTTCTATTCACTGCCTTTGTTGGCACATTGTGACGTTTCTTTGCATGTGGAATAGTAGTGAAACCAGCTTCAGGAAAATGTATTCACGTGTGTGCGTGCATAATTAAAGCAAAACAAGGACACACTTACTCTGCAGCCTCAAAAACTCCACTGGATGCTTGTCGGTGCTGAACTGAAGCAAAACAAAGTGGAAACAAACAAAAAGCAATCCCTGCCCCGTGTCCTTTTCACCTCATTCCACTACAGAAACACTGTCCTCTAAAAACATGCCATTGTTGAATTATATTGATTGATTGCGGCACATATTTAGTCATTAGTCTCATTTTAAATGAGCCATTTTGAATGGATTTTTGGACTTCAGTTTATTTGCTATATGTAGTTTTTTTCTTCTCTCCTTGTCAGTTTATAGTGATGTACAGTGTGTAACAAGTAAATCAGTGTCTTGTAATTTGATTCCTTTACCTTATCAAAAAGTCTAAATGGGAACATTTAGTAGATTTGGGCCCAGATGGTTTGCAGCGTGACTCATAAGTCTCATTTTGTTGGACAGCTCAGAAGCAATATCTGACAGACTGAGCTCGGTCTGGCTGCATCAAGCTCAATATATCACTTCTATCAGTAAGAGATCTTTCTTACCATTTCCTCCCAGTCCCTTCATTTACAAAGAATCACATGATGAGCCATCAGAGAGGAAAGTGAGTGTGTTTTTCCCTCCTTATACTAATGCATCTTTCATTGTGGACACCCTATCCTGTCATCATAAGCTAATGACGTCGGTCAGTTGAGGAGACTTTCCACTGGCCTGCTCCCAGGACGCTCGCTGCAGGTACTTGGTGATGACCTGTCCTGTCTGAGGTTTCTTGCTTTTAATTCTTTGTCCTCCCCCTTCTCCCTCAACACAAGGCCTGGTCTGTGTGCAGCATTTATTGGCTCATTTTAGTAACCTTTAGGTCAAGAAAGACAAACAGTTTATGATCCATTATGTTTAGCTTCGTATTAGTTGGTTTGTAGAACAAAAATACAAATGCTTTAATGTTATTTTGTGCCTGTTTTTGCACGTGTGCAAAAAAAACCTACAAGTGATGATCCCACAGCCTGATTTTCTTTGATTGTGATTTGATGGACATTTCATTTCTCCCTCCCCCTCTCCCTCGCCGCCCCTCGTTCCCCAGCCAGCAGCCTTCACACAGCCTTTTAGCACCCTTGTCAATGCAGCCCTCCTATTCTGCTTTTCTATTCATAGACACACACACACAAATTTCGAAGCCCCCTTTCAACCCCGGAGACACCAGATGAGCCCCTCGGTTTTTCACAAAGGAACCCCTCCTGTGTCTGACTGTCCCCAAATCTAGTTTCAAAGTACGCACAAACACACAAAAACACGGATAGAAGCTGAGTTGCATTAAGCTTTGGTCACTTAAAGCGCCAGTTATTAAAAAAGTGGCTAGTTAATCTGCACTACAACCATGTCAGCATATTAACCACGGACTCTTAACACCCACACTGTTTATGAACACTGTTTTATTTTTCCACCTCACTGCTGAGCAAGCCAGTGAATAGATCCTGATGCCCCTTACTGGCTGATGTTGCAACACCCCGTTGTTGAGACAGGCATGTATGAGACGAGGCATGCCGTGGATTACAGAGGCCACAGGTTGACTCGCCTTGTCCTCATATTCGCTGGTCATCCACAGAATACAGCAGCATATTTTTTCTAGTTTTTTCCATCCTGAAGTCTTCAGCGACGATGCAGGTGTCCTTTGTCATCTTGGTTTTCTTGTCTGTGCATAATGCAGTACTGTTGAAGAAGAGGTGATCTGCAATATTCACATTTTAAAGTGCTGTTTTACTGCAAAATGTCTGGGCAGAAAAAAGGCATCATACTGACTGTTTTGTACATATACTGACTATATTACACAACTAATCTAAGTATATGTGCAGTTTTTTGGTAATTCCTGATGTGGGTGATGTCTTGCTTGAGTTCTAGTTATCATGTGTCTCAAACTTTGGAAGCAGCTTTACTGTCTGAGGAGAAAGTGTCTTTGGACCTCTTTGGGGTCCCTCTGGTCTCTCTTCAGACTTGTGCCAAATCGCTGGTGTCCCCTCCTCCCCAAACTTTTCTGTCAGCACCTTCGCTGCCAAACGTTTTCACATTTCACCCTCGAGTCTCCATTGACATGAACCCCATTCACACATACCGGTACTACAGCATGGCACTGCTGCACAACTGCTGGATAGATGCAGCCAAATGACGCATAAATCAATGTTTAGGTCTTGTACAATAAATATTACATTTTGGCACTTGGATGTCCAAAACAAGTTGTGTTTTTGTTAATTTCCAAAAATTAGACAGTAAGGAATATTGCAATTTAGAAAAATTAAATGGTCCATTTTTCAGCAGAAATTTGTTTATTTCCCAAAAGTTTCCTTGATAGAGTGTCATTAAGTAGCTCTTAAGATGAGTTTTAACTTGTCCTATTCTCTCCCAGCTCATAATGACCAGTTCCACATATGCTACAGTCCTGGTCACTGCTAATTATCTCTGTTGGTCTGGACTCTCATGTCTCCTCTAAAGCACATATTGCCACCCTGTTCTACCCACGATCCCTCTTGTTGCCTTGTTAGTTCAGCAACAAGCTGCAGTTTGATGGCACACAGATGCCAGAAGCTGCCCAGCTTTGAGAGTGAATCATGGTCGCCGCTGTAGTGGACATTTTGCTGTGTTATATACCTGGTTGGGGACTAAACTAGCCTATGAGAGTGATGGTTCTCTTGTTTTACTGTCTTTTTTTTTCTACATTTTTCCATTTCGGTGGCTAACACTTAGTGTTGTGGCTCATTGATGGGTTGCATATCTGGAGAAAGTGCTGCCTCACTATGCAAACAGTTTTGAAAGCAGCAGATAGATTTGAAAGGAGCTTGAGATGCTTGGATCATTAAGTTTAGGGGGAAACAGCATTGTAACACTAAGAGAAGTTTCCCTATATTCTCTATGCACAAAGATCGAGCAAAGTACACACACACACAGTTCATTCACACACACACCAACCAAAGCCAGCCAGTTTCCAGAGGGAGCTAGTGATTAGCATGCAAATCTGTAAAGACCTAGTTATTCTATCTACCTCTTCACCCTTCTCTCTTTCTCTCTCTCACACACACACACACACACAGTCACACACTGACAAACACACCGCGTTTCCTCCAACACTATTCTAATGAGGTGATGACCAGTCTCTTGTTATAATTGCCTCAAACTGCTTTTAATTTCTTCTGAGCGTATTAATCATACATAGAGTTATTTAAAATCGCATAAATTAATCTTAGATTAAACAGACCCTTCAAAGGCTTCAAACAATTAAAGAGTTAGGTAGAATTTCCCCAGGGTTTAGGCCATTTCTATTTGAGCAGAGCCGTTTCAGGTGATTATCCCATTTTGATGTGGCCAGACGGTGATTAATGTAACTTTTAAATGAGTCCTTCCTCCGTCTCACCTCCGTCCACGCCCGCTTCAGCAGGAAGTCACAACACCTCCAGTGACCCAACGAAGGAGTGGCTATTCACTCTGTATTTATATCTCTTCCCTTACAGGTTTCATACTTAATTTAAGTTCCAAGTAATTTAATTAAGAGGTGATTATGCAAGTGTGTGTGTGACAGAGGATGTATTACTAATTTCCTCAATATCCGGGTGTGTGTCTGCATCAAAGCAAGACTCTTGAGGCAGCTTATGTCTAATATAATGCTGACAGTCGAAAGCAGTTTTTCCCAACCTTCCCAATGTTGGGTGGTGGGATCACAAGATAAGACTGTATAACAGTGCACAATAACATCCACTCAAATGCAAGTTGTACTGATAACCTCTGTTTTCATGCGCAATCGTCATTTTTAAATTAGTCTGTACGTATCTGTAAATTACCATAGCGTATATAACATTTGTGCAATATTTTTTATTTTTTTTATTTTTTGTCTTTTTGTCCTCTGACTTCTTGCACTCTGTCTTGTTGCTGCTGTAACATGTGAATTTCCCCCATGGTGGGATAAATAAAGACTATCTTATCTTATCTTATCTTATAAACCAGTGGGGTTGCAAAAAGATAAATGAATTAGAAGAAAAACACAAAATTCTCTTTATCTATGTGGACTTTCTTCCTGTGAAATACTTCATAGTTTCTCCTCAGGATTCTAAAAGCTAGTCGGTAATGGAGAAACCAGCAGGAGTAAGCTAGATTTTTTGGAAAGTCTTCAACCAGAAAATCCCATCCCCTCCCTCCAGGCCTCCCTCCAAAGCCACCTCCCCAAAAAGCATGAACACACACTGGACGAGTCCACGAGCGAGTGTTGGAGGGAGCAGCGCATCGTTAAACGTTCATCGTATCAAACACCTAACGTTATCATAATGAACATCAACCACAAACATGGCTCCTGTTATTACTCATTCTTGCCATTCTTGTGCAACTAGCTCACTTTAGCTTTAGCAATATGTCCGCCTAGTCTTGTGGAAGGCCTGTCCCCCTCCTCACCCCAGAGCATTTCAATTTGTTGTTGCTGTCAGGACCTAAAGAGAATTCCCACAAATATAACAGTAAGAGGAGGAAACATCAGTTTTTGGTTGAACTTCTGTGTCACATAGCCAAAAAGACTCGAGGGAACTGCTTTCTTTTTCCTTTCAAATGTGAATCCAGGATTTTTGGATGCTCTTGTCGCCACCAGCTGTGTAAAGATCAGCACCCCGCTCTTCCAGAGCATTTAAGTGTATCTGGAGTGAGTCCAGTCCCTCAGATCGCTGGATATTTGTGACGTGTTGCCAATTGTGCCACTCTGGACAATTACAGCGCTGCATGGTCCATAAAAGCTGAGTGTGCCCGCTACCTCGTTATTGCTGAGCGTTTCACTTGTTGCTAATTTTGAAGTAGTAAGTAACCACAATGGAATGAGTCAATTAACTTTGACAAAACAATGTCGTAACAGGGTCCATTTAGTCACTGCTTTGGAGCTTCCAGTCGCGTCACATGATTGAAAGCAGAGTTTTCCCAGTTGTCAGTGGATTGTAGAAAAGTTTTCTGGGCGCCACGGGGACCTTTTTCAGCCCCTCGTCCATGTCGGCCTAAATGATTCAATGATTAAAGTTCATTCTTGACCACGGGGACAGTATCTCACAAAACTGTGTCAACGCAAGGTCCATTTAGTGGCTGTTCTGGAGCTTTTACACCATCTATTAAGTTTACTGTAACTTCACTTAGATTGACTTTGCTTCTGTCTCTAATGATTTCATGCCTACATGCCTACGTCAGGTTGCTTGTTTGTGTCTTGGTGGACATTCAAAGAGATAAAGATCAGGCTTGAACCACAGCTTCTGAAGTAAGGTTGTACAGAGTGTGTTTTTACCCCAGTTAATGTCACATCCTTGCATGTGTGCTGTGCGGGTGTGGTGTGACGAGCCACGCACCTTCATCCAGGTCAGATTCCCGCACTTGTCTCCAGCCTGTCAGGGTTAATTTCTGGAGCAGAGGTGGAAGGTTGGATTTTAAAAGCATCGCTCAGGACTTCCTTCTTTATTTCTGTATCGCCCCCCTCTACTGAGGCAAGGAAGAATGATTGATGAGATGGGTATTCAGCACATAGGGGCACCCAGGAGCGTCCACTCCACCCGTCTCATACCGACACACACACACACATACACACACACACGCTCACACTGATATGAGAGTAATTAACCTCAGACTGCGTTAACCCCAGCTGCCCATTAGAAGGACAACAGGATTGATGGGGCTCCCCGCAGTCCTTCACCATCTCTACAGTTTGTGCAGGATTAGAGCACACAGGAATGTGTTCCCATTTCCCTTTAAAGTGTAAAACTACACCAAACTACGCATGTGGTGATTCAGTGTTCACAGTCAAAAGTGTCAAGAGTGAGCAAAGAAAGAGGAGAAGTCAAACATATTGATTTTATAAAGGAATCACAAGACTTTCATAACTTAGGAACGTATTCATTGTATTCAACCTTCGTGTGGTTTTATTTTATATTCCGTTTATACTCTACACTGTAACACAGTGCAACCGCAAATAGACGAGGAGGATCCCAGGAGGACGAAAGTGGACCGTCACTACCAGTCTGTCCTAGTTTGTTACTAATCCTAATTGTCTGCACCAGTTTGGGTGTTGCTGGAGGGTATTTAACGTTGTGACACCCCAGAAAAAACAACAACACGCCGCTCACTTTGAAATCACTTTCTGCATCCGATCCGAGTCAAACCAGTCACACAGCACAGTATAATAAAGGTGAAAGGTGTTTGTGAATGTTTGGCCGTTGCTTATCCACGAGTGCAGCAGACGCCTGTTTACTTCAGTGTTACTTCGAGCCTTTGTTCTACTCTAGGGTTCTACCCTAACCCTAACCCTAACCCTAAACATTATGTTATGACAGGAGCTCAGCTTTTTTTTAGGTGTGACCAGCACGTCCTGAGTGAATGATAAACTTGTTCTCTGGTGGACAAAGCTGTGTCTGAATTAATTAAGCAGCTGCTTTCACAGTAATCCCTCGACAGCACCAGACGTCAGACGGACGTTTTAACAATTTGACATCGAGCTGGTGAACAGGTGGAGCATTTAGAAGTAATTAGCCAGCCACTTTTCTCAGGTGTTGGTGGCCAAAAATCAGTTATTTGAGAGAGAATCAGAGGGACAATCCCCTTTATTCGTCACACAGCCACATCCACACTGGTGAAATTTTTCCTCCGCCTTTAACCCATCCTGGTCGTCCTTCCTCCGCGGCAGACCAAGAGCGGTGGACTGCCATCCGACCGGCGCCTGGGGACCCATTTCCCATTTGTCAATTGGTCAGGTGGTGATCTTCTTGCATGTTTTTAGTCGGGGTATATTTATGGAGGATACCCCAGGTGCTGGTTTAAAAAACGTCTTTCAGAATTGGAGGGGGGTCTCGGTGTCTGATGAGTTGCCTTCATGGCTCAGAGACGAATGGATGGATTTCTGACTTCGTCGCCTGAAATTTACATGTTGTGGATAAAACTACAGTCTTGTGCTCATCTTGCGTGGATAAACTTCACTGGAGTCGTCCCTGGACCAACCTGACCAGGGGTCTTCTGTTCAGTGGGAGCGCCCACGTCGCGGCCGGTCGACTGATCTGCACAGTTTGAGGATGAATGTCGCGGGTTGAGGCCGTGAAGAAAGGCAGATTAAAAGGTTTAGTGTGAGTTAACACGGTGTCGTCTGCTCAGCTCGGGTCAGAACTGACCTCCTGTTAACAGCGACAACCTCTCGCTGTTAAAGACGGACGTCCTTCAAATCAATGTCGACAAGTCCATTTAAAGTGGCCGGCCGTAGCGTTGTTTATCTAATTGGACATCGAGACACCGCAAATAAAATTCAGTCTCAGTTGAAGTGTCTCATTTACAACCTCGTCCCCTCTCACCTCTGACCCCCTGTGACCTCTGTGACCTCTAGCTCCGGTCTCCCAGATGAGCCCGGTGATTGGTCCTGTCCTCATTGAGATATCACATGTGACGTCTCTGTTTCATCCCGGCGGCAGTAACAAGTGAACCCGGCCAGCGTTTAACACACTTGATGAGCCACCAATCAACAGAGACTTTGTCATCTGTTCGCCGGTTTCCAAGAGCTCATTTATTGGCACTACTGATGAAAATCTGGCAGCTTTAACACTGTATAGTTGGGTTCAGCAATGTTTCAGCTGAGAAATGGGAGAGTTTGCTACATTTATTCATTAGCTTTAGTCGAAAAAACAAACAAAAACTCACAAAATGTCAAGAAAGGAAGTTTTCTTGCACCTTTTTTCCTTTTCCTTCCTTTAACCATTGCCTTCTTAACTCATTGTAAACACAATTCATTCAAATTCAGCAGAAACAAAACTCACCAAAACCGTCCTGGTTAGTTTTTCCACTGTTCCAACAGTCACCATTTTCTGGTTTGGTCAAACTAAACCGAGTTCAGTGTTAAAATATTCCGGCCCTTCATGCTCTTCTCTGCTGCCGCTGTCCTCTTTGTGCTAACAGGTTAGCTCACTGAACGACAGTTTGACACTGAGCAGCGACTCTCACTCGAGGCAAATCATTAAAATAGAAGATGGTGGCGGACTCATCCAATCACTGATAGCCAATATATCTGTCCAGTCGCCCAGCCCTGCTGTATTATTTGTTGAAACTCTTAAAAAAGATTTCTTCAGTCTATTTAAAATGGTTGACAGAGATAATTTGTGTTGCTGCCGCCGCTACAGCAAAGCTCATTTTACAGCCTGTGATGATTCATGTCGCTCATTAAAGATATTTCTTTAAAATTACCTGACAAACCATTACTTAAACGTTTGGCATTTAAAACCAAATCTGCCGGCCGTAAAACTTTAAGAGGGTTTAACGACGCTCCTGTTTAGATTATTTGTATTTTATTATTATTTCTTGAATCTCGATTTAGAATAATTATACCAGTAGAACCAAACTGTTCACTTCACATAAAGGTGTCATAAAATTTGTGGCTCCAATCTGTTTGATAATAAAAATGATATTGCAGAACAGATATAAACATTTTGAAGAGCTGTCAGAATATAATTTTCTTCTGTTTTTATGAGAAGGCTCATTACGTGTGTTTTTACAGCCACTTAATTTCTTCCATGATGACAGTTATTCTGAAGGTCATCTGTATGGATTAAGATTAGAGGCAGATATTTACAGTGCAGGCGTGTTAAATATGAAATTCACTTCCTAATGGATTTAGTTGATATTTTGAAAAATTAATGAAAAAAATGCATTTTTTCTGCACAATTTGAGATTGAATTCGAAGACTTTTGAGTTTTAGGGGAGGCGATAAAAGCAAAATTTTGCTCCTTAAGAATAATTTCTGATTTGGTTTCACAGTGCATTTCAGGCTCAGTATGAAAAAGACTTTTTGACTTTTAAATTCATTTGTTCACTGAATAACTTTTTTTTAATTCAGCTCTTTATTGTTCGTAAAGTAAATCCAAGTTTTTTCAAATAAAACCTTTAAATGCCCTAATTTTGTTCCAAAGATGTGTATTTCTTCCATGCAAAACAACATAAATGTCAGTTGTTTCTTTAAATAAAAGTGATTTAACCCTTTCTGTGTCTCTCTTTGTATTTCAGGAGCATTCCTTCATCATACAGTTCAACGACGGTAATGCAGAGGTGGTGTCCATGTGGGTCTGTCGCTGTCTGGAGGAGAGACGAGCTCAGCAGGCTCAGGGACACGTCTGACGTCCTGCTGCTGTCCACCCATGATGGACCAGGACGCTTGACCCCAGACCTTGAACACTTATCAAAGGCTTCAGGGTCAAGCGCGTCCATATGCACTGTACAAGTGACTGAACCTACAGGCACAGAATCACTCGGTGTTAATGCTGTGCGTGAGTGAATCTCACGTACAGTGTTGATGTGTCACGCGTCCTTTGAGCTCTGCATCATCCAAAAACGCGCACAGAGATCTGCGCTTTCTTCCATCCGCAGCTTCGTCCCCACGTTTTTCGTGAGTAGACAGAAAAGCGTCCCGCTCTGATGAATGGAGGTAAACGGTCCCGACTTAAAGAACCAGTGACTTCAAAGCGTCAGACTGAAGACGCTGGCAGGGTTGAGCTTTGTTTCTTAGGATGGTATCTCAAATAACCGTCTCGTGCTTTACTGTTGACAGCCCTCTAGTGAATGTTAAGGTTTTTGCCTGTGAGTTACTGCCCGTGTGTGTGCCTGTCTTTACCAGTGGTGTAATGTAATTACCTCAGCAAACTTAGGTGGTCACTGGAGTAGGAAAACCTCCCCCAGAAACGTACCTGTTTTTAGTAGCTGGACTGAAACATTTGTCCAGCTGTTCCCTCGTCTTGTGAGGATGCAAAGCTCTGTCTCCATCTGTAGGAGTGTTTAATGAGCCTGCAGGATTAATGTGGGTTTGAAGCAGCTCTGCAGTGTTACACAGTGAAACATTGACATGCATCTTTTCTTGCTTATCAAGCTTACCAGCCAAACACTTTATTGTTCATATTTAAGGGGAGGAACAAGGGTTCCTTTACATGTTTAAGCTGTTTTTAACTAGGTTTTATTTTTCCATTTGTGCAAGAAACTCTGCTGAAGCAGCTTCATTCACGTCACGTTCATTTTAAGTTATTGTTTTAACCACTTTCTCACCAGAAAACCCTTACTTTACCCAAATATGTCATGTATGATACAGAAATTATACAGATCAGTTGATATGCAGTGCTGTAAAGGAACAACACACTTTATATTAAGGTACACATTTACCATTAATTATTTGCTTACTAGCATGCATATTAGTACCATATTATGTATATATATATGGCTCTTTATTAGTCACAATAAAGCACTTATTAATACTTTATACTGAGGGTTAGGTTATTAAGATTGTAATTAGTGTAGAACAACGTCCTTATTTGCTATCAATAAGCAGTAATTTGGAGGTTAATGGCCAAGTAGTTGTAGAATATGGCCATGCAGAATAAGATGTGCTTTCTAATGACTAATAGAAGGCCAATGTGCTGCTACCATTCGTGCTAGTAAGCAGCTAGTTAATGGTGAAAGTGTTACTGGGAAACATTAATGCAGTGCACTTAACACCAAAGACCATTGACAATCCAGACCATGAATTGTATGGATTTCTCATGAACGTAATGGGTTAAGTGACTCAACTGAGTTGTTTTGACAAGGTCTTTATGTGCAGCTGTTGAAATGTGTCGCGCTCAAGTGCAATTAAATTCCATTACTTCCACAAAGGCACAGCAAACGCAGCCTACAGTGACATGAAGTGATTCCGTGTGAGCATCGCTGGGAACGAACGCAGCGGCAGTGCAGAAGCAGAGGAGGCGTGAAGCAGCAGCTGATCTCACGTGTGGTGAGTCGTTTCTCCAGTGCACCGTTCGATGTGCTTTTGTCCACTGTAGCAATGAGGAGACACGTGGATGGTAGATTTTAATTTGACTCTAAATCATCCGAAACGCTGCTGTTTGTGGGACAGTGTGCTCCGTCATGTTATACATAATTTGGCAACTCGTGACCAAGCCCTCTGTCAGCCTGTGCTTTTCCTCACTGTGATTGTCAGGCTTATTATTTCCACCACAGGTTATTAACTTAGCGTTTTTCTTACTAAAGTAACTTTAAGAACTTACTGTACTCTGGACAGGAAATGAAAGAAATACTTTGTGTGTCCCGTGTCCCAGCTCCATGCTGCATACTCAAGTATCCAAGCTCATGTATGGATGCAAAGTTTGGTAAGCTAAAAGATGCAAATCTGCCTGATTTTCTCTTTGGTTTTTGTGGTGTTGATGCCCACTGATGGCCCACAGCGCAGTGTGTGCAAAACTGAGGCCCCACAGAAAGAACTAAATAAGCAACACCTTGAAAACAAAACCTCTAATTCAACCAAATATCTTTACTCAAGACCACGAGATGCAATCCAGAGCAAGCAGGGTCAGGTGAAGCATGAACATTTAATCTTTGAACAGATATTTTGCTTTCTGCTGCAGCAGGAACATTTAAATCACAGTTCAGTCAAAGACTAGTCATTTATTATAAATACAAAATTATTACTGTACAAAAAATATCTTGAATACTAAGTACAAAAGGGTTTACTATGAAAGTTACATACTGCATGGTGCAGTCTGCAGGATGGAATCTGGGTCATTGTTGCATTGTGATTGGTCAGTTCAACAGGTTTCAACGTGGGAGGGAAAATTCTCACAGCGCCCCCTACTGGTAGTACTCAGAACAAATTTTTATGGAATCTTTTCCATATCTAAAAGTTCATTATTGGTAATAAACATCTCTTATCACAGCGTATTTCACTCTGTGACAGCAGTCAGAGTTTCAGCTCGTTACCAGCGGAGGTCCTTCGTGTCATGATCCCTCCCACGTTAACAAATGTCACGAGTGCCATTATTTGCCTCAGAAACGTGAAAACGAGGCGCAAGCATTTTCCAACAGCTGCACAATGAATAGATTATGTACTCTGTATTATACCTCATATACTGTTCAAGGTGAGGTGAGTCACTCTGGAGAAAGATTGGACATTCAGCGAGTATTCCCTCACAGTTCTGTCTGTCCATTCTGTGTTTACGCTGAAAAAATATCCAGTTTTTATACGAAGCCCTGGCTCTGTAAATGGGAACTGAGCCACACAACAGCAACAGGTTCACGCGTTCCCCAGAATGACTCCCCTCACCTTTAATTATATTCATCCATCACTTCGGGTGAGTCAAGCTCAGCCGAGCTGTCGGTCCACCTGCGAGGCGTCCACCTGATTTTGAATTGGCCTTAAATGTAACTGAAGCTAGAAATACTTAGCAGTCTGGTAAAACTTCAACTCAAATGAAACCAAAAAGGAAAAAAAAAAACATTTCATATTTGTGGACAGACATAAGCTCAGACGCGTCTTTTGTGGTTTAGCGATGTGTACTCATTGACTGTGATTTTTGAATGTGCATCTGCAGCATCAGTGGAAGTATTTATTATTTTTTTGACTTTTCAGCCTGCTTATAACAGATCACCTCTCGTGACTCTTGCCCTGTTTTTTTTCCTGTTTTTGCCTAAAACCATAAAGCGTTAAGTCAGTGATGGGACTCAGCAGAAGTATTAGTGCTGTGATATTACTGGCTGATTATGGCCTTTTCTGTAATTATCTGTGTTGGCACATATTCCAACCATAATGCACAAATAATAATAAAAAGTATTTAAACATGATGATTTGGGTAAGTTTGAGAATTTGTTGTTCATTTAACATTATTCCTCATATTCAAGTCTGTTTTTCTGTCTACATGTTGATTCTGAACTTCATCTTTCTCCATTTTAAACTTCGTCTCATTTTCTTTACGTGCAACCACTTTCAGATCTTTTGAAGTCTCGCTGCAAAGACAAATGATAAGCTGTGGTTTATTGTGTTATTTTTTTGCCTTATACATAATATTTAGGAAATGTTAGCAGTACTCTATTCCAACAGGCATCCCAGCTCCATGCTACATAGTTATTTTAAGAGGGGTCTGAGTATGTGAAGCATTTAAGAAATATTATTAAATTCAGGATATTTAAAGAGTTTTGAGTGTGGTGTCCTTCCACAATGAGGATGCATGGAAACAAATCTCATCTTAACAGACGATTGCAGTGAGACAGCTTCAGAAACATCAGATTAAAACATCAAGATTACTTCATGTGTCCCTAGAAGATTTGTCGTGGACATAAAAACTGCCACATTAAAATACATACATGCAGTATAGTGCCGTAACAGACAAGGCCATTGGAGTGTATGCTGCACAGCACATCATTCACACCCTGCTTCCGTCCTGAGTTGAGGAGATTTCACTGATTGAGGGATGAAAGAGTCTACCCTCGTTGATAGAAAGCAGCCTCTAAAATGACCTTAATGTGGAATCAACGCACCTCTACAAGAGTTTGATAACACTGTTTCAACAAAAACTGAACATTTTAACTTTCATGAAGGGCAAATTTATTGCTATCAATTAGACTGACTTTGATTTAGCAAGGTGTACCTAATAAACTGGCAACTCAGTGCAAAGAACATACGGCCAGATTGATGATGTTTGCACTGAAGTTACAATAACAAGACTTGGGACACCTGTAGGACGTGACCCCAGCTCTTCACATGGCTTCAAGTGTGTAGAAAAATGACGCTCTGTTCATGAACAGTTTGACATTTGCATGTTGTGGTGTGGAGTGACCCAAACCTGTGAGCACCTTGCCATCCCCAGTTCAGCTGCAATTTGCATTTCATAATTAATCTTAGTCAACCTTTAATTAATGTCAGCCTTGTTCTCGGTTATTAATTTGTGCATTAACCTGTGGAAAGTAGTTCAAAGTACACATATATCTCATGAAGAAGGACTTTCTTCAAATTTGGCCCAAATGTTCACTTGGACTCGAGGACGACCGGATGAGATTTTTGATGGTCAAAGCTGCAAAACATGTTTTGCATGTGTTAGTCTGTCGGTGAGTCCAGAATAAAATACAGTTGCATCGATTGGCATGAACCTTAGTGCTGATATTCATGGTCCACAGCGGATGAAGCTGTCTGACTTTGTTGACCTCCAGACTTTTCCTCTAGCGCCACCATGGGGCTGACATTTTTAGTTGACAATTTAAATATATTGACAGCTATTGGACAGTTTGGACACACATTCATGTCCCCCTCAGGATGAACTGTAAGCACTTTTTTGGATCCAACTTTCCTCTCGTGCCATCATTGAGTCAAAATTTCTATTTGTCTGATACTTTGGTTTATACGGAGCCCCTAAAGTGCCACGAAGAAAAAAAAACTATATCGCACAAGATACCAAATCGAGCGTACGAGATACTAAAACGTGCGCACGAGATGCTAAAACGTGCGCACGTTTAAGCTAAATCATGCGCTCGATTTAATTAACTCGTTCATTTATACAGACAGGCGGCAACACATCCCATGTCTCAGGGCAAGAGCAACAAGAATGTCATTATATGACATCTCGAGGTGAAAATAAAAGTTAATTAGCTCCATTATATCGCGTGTGTGACTGTGAACATCTGAAGTGGTCACTACGGAGAGCCGTATGCACGGACAAGTCAAAGCGTGGGAAATAACTATCTCGAGCGCACGTTTTAGTACCTCGTGTGCACATTTTACTATCTCGTGCGCTTGATTTAGTATTTCGTGCGCACGTTTTAGTATCGCGTGCGCATGATATAGTTTTTTTTTTTTTCTTTGTGGCACTTTAGGGGCTCCGTAGGTTTATGACTAAATACAGTCTGGGCCAAAAACATTGTCTTTTTTTTCAATTAACACACCATTTAACAAAATTGTTAAATTAATTTAAATTAATTTTTTGTATTCACATGTGTATTCTTTGGTTTTCAGAGGAACTAAAAAATAAATAAAAAGGTTAAAAAAAAATACTGAATCCTATTTTACAAAATCTGAAAATGGCCCGGACAATATTACTAACACCTTTTTGGAGTTGCAAGAAATAACTGGCTTTCAAGGAGGTGATTCACCTTGAACAGACCTGTGGTGAGTCACAGGTGCCTGCAATCTAATAATCACTCTTTCAACCAGTTTAAATGGAGCAAAGTACTCGTCTAGCTGTTTTGTGTCAGTGTGCACCGCATTGAACATGGACCAGAGAAAGCAAAGGACAGAGCTGTCTGAGGAGATCACAGAGAAAATAATAGACAAGCATGGCAAAGGTAAAGGCTGCAAGACCGTCTCCAATCAGCTTGATGTTCCTGTGACAACAGTTCCTAACCCTCCCTGATGCTACGAAAAGAACCAAGGATGGAACACAGGCTGAACTCCAAGGTCAGACTACGTCAGTCTCTGATGGCGCCATCCGCCACTTTTTAAGCAAAAGTGAGCTGCATAGAAGAAGACCCAGGAGGACTCCACTTTTGAAAAAACATAAAAAAGGCCTGACTGAAATTTGCTAAAATGCATATTGACAGGCCTCAATCCTTCGGAGAGAATGTGTTTAGGGTAGAGAACAAAACTGGAGCTTTCAAACCTGAGACAGCTGGAGCAGTTTGCTGAGGATGAGGGTGCAGAAGTCTCACTGAGAGCTCCAGAAATCATCTGATCGCATTGAATATTGGGTTAAGGGTCCCTTCATTTTGTCCAAATCATTTTTATTTATCAGAATATTGATGAATAATAAATCAAAAGCAATTTGTGTTAAATATTTAATAAATGATGGTGGATGCCAATTATTTTTGTTGACTTTTCACGGATTTGGGTTAGACCCTGAAACTTGAACGCTGAGAAGAGTTTGCATTCACCAAAATCATTGAATTTAAATGTGCAGTAATGCCGTCATGCTGCTAATGACAGATTTTTACTGTGATCATGGCGGTCCGTCGGCCATTACTGGGTTTGTTAAACAGTAGTGGAATTACTTCCTGGCCTTGAGCGGCCTTGATTAAGTACTGCATTTTTCTCAAACACCCTCAAATTTCTTTTTTTTGTCTTGCACATCAAATAGTCTCAAGAAAAGAAGCTAATGTCAAGATCCCAAAATAATTGTCTTGTCGCCATATAAACAAATCTCATATTTACCCATGTCCTCTCTGGGCTTCCGTACAGACTTGTGGCCTTGACAGCTTTGTTGTGTTACTTACTGTTTGTCATGCTTTGTTCTTCAGTCTGAGACCTTGTACAATGCTGTTATAGGCCTTTCACTCTGCAGCAGCTACACATGTATTAACGGGCAGTCATGAAGACATTTCAGGACCCTGACACACACCTAAACAGCATGTATCAGTCAGTGCTGTGTTGTGTTGTATTGTATGCATTATCAACTTTTCAAAAGGAGCCCCAGAAAGCAGAAGGACAAATGGTGTGATTTCCAAAGCTCGTTTATTGTTAATATATGAGCATGCAGAAATTCATTCCTGCCTTTGTTTGGTCTTTAAATGAAAGCCAGGTTAAGCAAAATGATTTTGTGACTGAGGTTACCTGCACTGATCCCTGTGCTGTGACAGATACAGAGATTTGACCCCTTTTACGGTGCAATGTGAGCACCAATTATTCTTCTGAGGGACACCGATGGCAGTAATACAACAAATACGATGAGCCAGAATACTGCTCGTCCTTGTATTTCTTTTTTCTTTTTTTTAAATGACAAGAATCTCCAGTGGGAAAGAGATGCCTCGATTCTGTATGAACCTCGTGCTACCAATGTCCCACAAAAGTTTTTCATGTTGGAGAAAGTTGATTTGAGGTTGAAGTGCAGGGTCGACGCTATAGTGTGCACCACAGCATCCGTCCAAAGCCTTCGCTGAGACTCCAACCAACCAACCAACCAACCAACTCCATTGTTTTGCTTTAGTCAAATTTACTGCTGCATCCTATAAACATTGTGCTTAAGTATGGACCTACATCCTGCTGCATGCCACCAGTGAAAGGCTCCTCAGACCTTGCAAAACTCCATAAGATGGTTCCCTCAAAGGGAACATCTGAACATTTCTGCATCTTTCTGAAACAGATAATCCCAAAGTGTCTGCCTGCTTTCCACAGCTGGCCAGATGTACTTATTCTAAAATGTGCAGCATTGTTGTCTGTTAACTGTTCAACTTCTACCACCATGCATCACTTTAAAAACCCTCACTTTACGATAAAAGCTGCTGTCTGAGTTTTCCCGTAGTCCTGATTCTTTTTGCACCTTGATATAAAAAATCACAACTCGTCTTTGCCGGCAAACAAGTGGCACACTTTTAAAAAGGGTACGATCAGTTCATTCGCAACAGAAACCTTTTAACTTGCTTTACTGCTTTACCAGGGAAGGAATGCTATTGATCCAATGGGAACAAAACACTGGGAATCTAACAAAATGCTAACAGGTATCTGTCTAACGGGTATAATGCTTACCATCATAATTAAGTGTGTTAGCATGCTAACATTTACTAAATAAAAGTACAGCTAAGGTTGATGGGAATGTACGGAGCCCCTAAAGTGCCACGAAGAAAAAAAAACTATATTGTGCGCATTAGATACTAAATCAAGCACACAAGATACTAAAACGTGCGCACAAAATGCTAAAACGCGTGCACGTTTAAGCTAAATCATGCGCTCAATTTAATTAACTCGTTCATTTATACAGACAGGCGGCAACACATCCCATGTCTCAGGGCAAGAGCAATAAGAATGTCATTATATGACATTGTGAGGTGAAAATAAAAGTCAATTAGCTGAGTTCTTCTCTCCATTGTATGGCATGTGTGACCGTGAACATCTGAAGTGGTCACTACGGAGAGCCGGACAAGTCAAGGCATGGGAAATAACTGTATCTCCAGCGCACGTTTTAGTATCTTGTGCGCACGATATTGTTTTTTTTTTTCTTCATGGTACTTTAGGGGCTCTGTAGGAATGTCATGAAGGCTGAAAAGTGAAGCCAAAACATCTTCATTGCCCCCTGGTGGCAGGCTGCAGGATATGTCATAAGCCCCGCCCCTTCCATGTTAACAGATGGGACATGAGCCAAACTAAAAAAATCAAAGTACACATCAAATACATTTTTCCCAAACATGGTTCCTGATATTTTATGCAGTTCTTATCATGTTGATGTGCGTTCAAGTTTTTATCTTCTCAAAAGTTTGATTTTATTTAGTTATTTGATGATATAAGGAGGAGGAGTGACATCATGATTGACAGCTCAGGTGTGCTCCTGATTGAGTGCACAGACTCTGGCCACTATAATCCATCCACCGGTTGTTGAAACATGTCGGTCAAAACCTCAAATGTGAACCTCATGGTGGCGCTAGAGGAAAAGTCAGGGAAGTCATCAGGATTCATCCTCTGGGGATCATGAATATCAATGCAAAAATGTGTGCAATCCGTCCAACAGCTGAGATATTTCAGAGGGGGACCAAAGGACAGACAGACGGGCCGATGCTGCCTTGGATCCTCGCGGCTAACGTGGCTGAAAACGTACTTGTTGCTCAGCTGAAGTTTGTTTCAGTATCTGTCAGCAGGTCATTTGAATCATTGTGATTAAGGAGTTACAGTGACCAAGACTCTCTCCATATACAGAGAGGCATTAGGACAGATTTGAAAAATGGGACCCCACCTCATGCCTGGGGTGCAGTTTATACCTGAACACTGGTTTGCAAAGGCTCATAACCAACATCTTTATACACATTGCCTTTTTAGGCCACAAAAAAATGAAAAATGAAAGATTTTGTGTGTATTTTCTCTACTGTGAGACCCTTTGGATCAAAACGTTGAGTTAACTTGAAAAATCCAGTATTTCCCCGCCACATTTGTGTGCATTACAGTGAGCAAAAGGCTGAATTAGACCACAAGCCAGAGAAAATAACTGAAAACTGATTTAATAGTAAAACACATTTTTCCTGCAGGTGGAGGTTTGGGAGCCTCATTTGTGAAATCCATCCATGAGGCACTGATGGGATTCTCATGCAGCTCGTGCCGGTGAGTCGTTGTGTTCAGATAAAACTGCCGTGATGACTTGACTGTCATCACACCTGCCGGTCAGATGGGTGGATTTAACTAAACTGCAGCCTGCAGGATGATCACTCAGCGCTGTGACAGCTCTGCCTGCCACAACTGTTTTCTGTGGCGTGTAAACTGTGGCATCGGATGATCTATGGCGGTGCTTCGCGCGACCTATAGTGATAATATGTCTGGAATGAAAATCTGGATGCTGCATAATCTCATCTGGCGGGGCCCTCTCCGGGATATTGACCGCGCTTTGTTTGGAGATGCGTCTTCATTTGTGGCAGTCCGGGACCCTCATATTCCCAAATTCCCACCGAGCTGCGTCTCTGCTTTGTATCGGCCCATGACCTTTTTCCAGAGCAGTCCGACTTGATTAGCACATCAGGCGGGACAATGAGCGGTCGCCCAGTACACAGCCATTACCCAGATCCCTTTATCAATGTCCTGTAATTAAAATGTCACCGTTTAATTTTCGAGCCATCGCTTTCCTCTCGGCGGAATCTCTCCTCCAATAAAAAGTGCAATCGAAATGCTCTTTTCACTGGAAACAAAAAAAGGATACGGAGAAAGCGTTTAGGTGAGCCGAGCAGAGAGGGGATCAATAGGCCCTTTAGTCCAAGAGGAGGATTGATTGGTCTCTAAAATGGGATTTATAGGGGTCATGGTTTTATAGGGTGCTGATACAACTGTTAATTATAAAACATTTGGCCTCAATTGCTGCTGTTATTAAACCTGTCCTGATTAAGGCGGCCTTGATTTATCTTTCATATGCACGTGTTTTGGAGATGGAGAAATGCTGTGATCACGCTGCAGCTGCAGTCCTCAAATCACTGACAGGCACAGATCGGTGCATGAAAACACACATTCCTGCTGGCTGCTTTACAGTTAGAAGTGCTGTTTTACGTCCTCAAGCCTTTTTTTTTCCAGTTTTTAGACGCCTCGGTTGCCGCAGCGCACAAAAGCTCGCAGGCACGTTTTTACAGGCTGCGTGTTTGTATGGACAGCAACAGCCAGCGACGTGACAGGCGATCAGATAAGAGGTTTGAACTTGATCTCAAGTTGCTGATCGGGCGATCAATCAATCGATAAATCAACAAGCACCAAACTACATCACTGTCATGTTTGCTGGCGCAGTAATTTGCGGAAAATGCGAGAAGTTCGGAATTTGTGCGACACCTTTAGAGGCAACTTAAAGAGCTTTAAGGCGAAGAGATCAAGAAGAACAAACAATAAAAAGAGTCAATGAAACTTGTTGAAATAAGAATATAATATAAAATACTTCAAGTATCATTAGAGCGTGAGGTGCTGGGTAAGCGTTTTATCAAACTTCATAAAGATGTTTTAAGTAAAACGTCTTATAAATCGAACATTAAAATAAAAATAAATAAAAAATCAACTGTCGCATCCAGTGCCGTGTTAAATAATCCATCAGGTTTGGGTTCACCCGGTGAGTTGGGACTCCTAATGACTTAAGACCCGAAGCGCATTAATGTTTCAGGTTAAAGGTTTGTTTAAACAATTGAGCGCATATCAATGAGGCCCGGGTAATTTGTATCCAACAGTAATAATAAAGAGCTCGCCTAAAATTACCGCTGAAATGTCTAATTAAAAACTCCTCGCTGCTGATCCAGCCACGTCAGCTCACGTTTCCCCCGGAATAAGCAGCGACAATGGCGGCATTCAAGTCGGCGGTCTAAATAATTAAAAAGAGAGGAATAATTACAGTATAAAATTGTAATTATTGGCGGGGGCTGCAGGGGAAGCCTCTTGATGGTGAAAGAGGAGAGGATGCGCTCCGGATCAGGTTCAGCATCAATATTGCAGGGAGGTAAAATTGGCGAGCTCAGGCTGCACGCGGGCTGATGATGCTTCATACACACTTCATACACTGGCTTGATACACACTCATTTCAGCTTTATACACTCTCCTCACACACTCTCACGTCAGGTCGAGCGTATGAAGTGTGTTCTGCTCAGTTTGTCTGCTGTGGTGTCTCTTTATTGACGAGAAACTGTTCAGCACCGAGTTGACCAAGTGTTTGGTTTCTCTCAGCCGCACCAAAATGTTGGTTTGTTCCGTAGAATTTTGGATAAATAGCAGAAAGAAACTCCTTTGCTTTTCTACAGATTTTGTAAAATATGCACACCAGCTCAGCGTCAGTATCAGGGCCAGTCAGAAACTTTCTGGGGTTCAGTGTGAAATTTTGCTCACTGGCCCCCCTAAACCCCCTGCCCCACTCAAAAACACTTCCTCTAACCACCCAGTTATTTTCTCTTTGTGAGGTTTCCATTCACATTATTTGTAATTGTCAACAAATCCCATTAAAGACCAAAAACCAACAGTTGTTCTGTCTCAGTATCCTACTGCCTTACTCTGTCTCTGGCTCCAAGCCCACTGGCTCCTAAACACTGGTTCATAAAACAGGTTAAAAGGGTTAATATTTCCAGAAACAACTGGGCACTGTAGTTTTTAGCAAATGTTACCCAAACTCAAGGAAACTGTGCATTTACTGGAGACTATTTTCATCAGTGGATTAAAACAGGAGCATTTCTGGGGGGAGTGACTCAAAATGAACCACGGTGCCCATGTTCAGTAAAGGAGCATGTCACTTCTTTTCTGTAATCTGAGAGTTAATAAAGTCAGATAATGACAAATGGGCTGATCTTTCAATATATCACCATTAACACACACCGACAATGTTGATGAGTATCCCTTTTTTTTAAAGAATTGTGACCAACGTGTGTATTTAATGGGCAGTTTTATTGCTGAAAAATAAACTTTAATTTTTCATCAGCTGACACAAATAAATCTGCAATAAGCTCAAACTGGCTTGAAGCAGAGTGGAGGAGGTTTATTTGCTTGTGTTTACATTTATTATCATTTTCAACTTCAATGCAGCTGAAATACAAAAGTCAGGGAGGGGCTGCAAGTAGAAACCCCACCCGGAAAGAGGTGGAGGTCTTCTCGTGGAGTTCATCAGACTCTTTGCTAGAAGAAAAAATCTCTCTCTCTCTCTCTCTCTCTCTCTCTCTTTCTATATATATATATATATGTGTGTGTGTGTGTGTGTGTGTGTGTGTGTGTGTGTGTGTACACGTATATATGTATATATGTATACAGATCACTGAACATTCTTTCTCTGTGTGTGTGTGTTTTGTGTGTCTGAGAGAGAAAGAGAGAGAGACTCTGGCCTGAGGCATCATCATCATCATCATCATCATCATCATCATCATCATCATCATCTCATCCCACATTCACTCCATTTTCATCACAAAGATCATAAAAAGCCTCCAAAAGATTTGACGCGCGAACAAAAATCCTTCCAAATCCAATCCAGTGCTCTCCCCTCTTCTTCGTCAGTTTCTTGTCCTTCATCTCCTCCTTTCTTACTTCTCTTTTATCGCGCAGGCCTCAGATTGATCTGCGCGGCCGGTGTGGAAGCCTAACAGATGGTGGTGTAACTTGATAAATGAGCCCGGGCCTTTTGTCATTCTTGCTGCCCTCCAAAGTGCCACTCGCGCTGCCTCTGTTTGTCAGCTCGCTCCCGCTGCGGTGGAAATAATACAGGATGTGAATGATTACAACTGAACTGATGCTTAAAACACACCGCGCAAGATCAGCCAGGACAGCGTGGTTTCCAGTGTGGGGTCCGGGGGCCCCCTAGAGGGTCCTTGACGGGGTCCATGGGGGTCACAGTTATCACTGTTACAATTGTACTCTATTTTGGAGTCTTTTCCCATATATTTCAAAGACTATGTTATGTTTCTTTTTTGATTAGATGTAATAATAAATATATTCATAAACATGGGTCTTATAGGGCCAAAACGTTTCTCCATTTGGGGTCTAATTGTGCGTGATATTTTTCTGTTTCTGATCGCGTTTATGCGTCAGAGCTGCGAAACTGTGCATTATTAAAACTGGTGTGTGTGTGTGCGTGTGTGTGTGTGTGTGTGTGTGTGTGTGTGGAGAGAGAGAGAGAGAGTGAGAGAGAGAGAGAGAGAGAGAGAGAGAGAGAGAGAGCCATGTGCTTCCTGTCTGCTCGCCATTCACCTCCCCGGGATCCGACGGGATGGAGGTCCTGTCTGCTGCTGCCTGCACTGAAATAAACTGAAATAAAGACTCCAGCTCAGAGTCTTCGCTGTCAGACCGTCCTGTCTGTGGCATCGTCCCTCTCTGGACTCACCGGGCCTGCATTTCCATCTATTTGTTCATATTACTTATCATCTTTCCACCCACAACCCTGTTGGAGTGTGCCGTGTTTTAAGGGGAGGAAGGTATGTTTTTTTTTTTTTTTATTAACAATCGATCCAGACATGGTGATAATTTTGCAGTCGCTCTTTAAATGACTTTTGCTTTTTATTTAGCACGAAAAACGGTGTTATAGGTCGTCAAATGCTGGTTAGCCAGTCACTCTAAAATAGTTTTATTTGTGTCCGTGGTTTAAAACTCGCCGCGGGCTGTTTTCCGTGTATTTCAGGCCTGCGTAAAGACAATGACGAGATGCGAAAAGTAAGTATGCGCAGGTGAACGTGAGATAGGCCTGCTTCAACCTAATTTCGAGCAACTGGCTGAGGCTAATCTGCGCAGAAGCTTTAATTATATATAGGGCTAGTCTTTTATTAACAATGCGAAGACGCGCTCCTGGATCTGTGTAATTACCAGGAAAGCAGCTTATAGATGTTGTTTTCCTCTCTGTTAAGCGCATTGGCGCAGCTCAGGCTGCATTTTCCTTCTGTCCTTATCCGCGTATAAGAACCTTATGTGACTCGTAAGTAGTTGGCCCGTAAGTGCTGAGCCGGATAACCTAAGAGAGGAGGCCGAATACACGGAGGAATGAACCGATGCGAGGAATAATTAACAAGACGTCTGATTGATTTCACTTTTCAGTGTAACCTCCTGCAAACGCCTGGTGTTCGTCATAATTGGTCATCTTTTCAAATGCTTTCTTTATTATTATTATTATTATTATTATTATTATTATTATTATTATTATTATGCCCCATAAATATCAGCATTAATAGGTTTAGCGCTACATCTGCTTAATAGGCACAAGACTACTACTACTAATACTACTAATAATAATGATAATAATGATGATAAAAATAATAATGATAATAATGATGATAATAGTTATCAATTCTAGTTGCCCGATTTCATGTGTGTGGAAACATGACACTTTCTTTAAATCGTGTCAGTTGGAATTACATTATTTTTATTCTCATTTAACTTATTTGGGGTTTTTGTTTGTTTGTCTTTTAGTACCTTTTTTGTCACAAGCTAAATATCATGGACATATCTGGACATATTGTGTTTTTGCATACTGTCAAACAGCCCCCCCCCCGAGTCACTCCGGGTTTCTCTTTGATTGACAGGCTTCCAGGGATGGAGTCGATGCCCGGACAGCTTCGAGACGCGGGACGAGACGCCAGCTCTTCCCCCAGTTCAAAGCAGGACGCACAGAGCTTCTCCAGCCCCAGCTCCCTCAAACCAAACCAAGTGAGTGAGACCTCGCTGTATGGGGTGCCCATCGTGAGTCTGGTCATAGACGGCAGGGAGAGACTCTGCCTGGCGCAGATCTCTAACACCCTGCTGAAAAACTACAGCTACAACGAGATACATAACCGCCGGGTCGCTTTGGGCATCACCTGCGTGCAGTGCACCCCTGTCCAGCTGGAGCTCCTGCGGCGCGCCGGGGCCATGCCCATCTCCTCCAGGCGCTGTGGCATGATAACCAAACGGGAGGCTGAGAGGCTCTGCAAGTCCTTCCTGGGAGCGCACAGCCCCCCAAAGCTGCCAGAAAATTTCGCATTTGATGTGTCTCATGAATGCGCCTGGGGCTGCAGGGGCAGCTTCATACCCGCCAGATACAACAGCTCCAGAGCAAAGTGCATCAAGTGCAGCTTCTGCAACATGTATTTCTCCCCAAATAAATTCATTTTCCACTCCCATCGCACCACAGACTCCAAGTATCTGCAGCCGGACGCGGCCAACTTCAATTCGTGGAGACGCCACCTGAAACTGACGGACACAAAATCTGAGGACATTAACCACGCGTGGGAGGATGTAAAGGCCATGTTCAACGGGGGGAGCAGAAAGAGGACTCTGCCCATGAACGGGTCGGGAATGTCCTCGTCGATGAAGTCGCAGGCCTCGTCCAGCCTGACCCAGACCAGTTCCCCTGAGATCCCTCACAAATCTTTGAGGTGCGACGAGGATCAAGGGAATAATAACCTGAGTTTGGCGAGCGGCGCTCGGACCTACCCAGTCATCCCAGTGCCCAGCAAGAGCTTTGGCATGCTTCAGAAAATCCCCCCACCTCTCTTCCCCCACCACCCCTATGGCTTCCCCAGCTATGGGCTGTGTCCGAAAAAGAGCGACGGTGTGCCAGATGCGAACAAAACCAGTGTCCCCGGTGTGTTTTGGCCTGGCGCAAAGGACAACCTCTACCCTGCTTTCCCTATGTTTTGGCCTACCGCTGGAGGCCTACCCATGCCCCCCTACCCGGGGTCTCCACCCAAACCTCCCCCAGAGCTGCCAGGCGTCCGACAGGGCGAGCTTGACTTATCGGACCAAAGTGAGCGGGGCGCAAACACACCCAAAGACAACAACCACCATCCTCATCACCAGCAGGACGCCGGAGAGCGCTGCTCCAGCTCCCAGTCCTCCTCCACCAGGAACGACGAGGACAAGTCTGGGGACGAGACGTCCCAGAGGAAAATCAGCTACATTTCGGCCTTCAGACCTGTAGTTAAAGACGCGGAGACCATCGCCAAACTCTACGGCAACAGGGACGGCTACAGCGTGCGCGCTGGTTACCTGTCCCCGGATTTTATCAGCGAGAGCTCCAGTTACAGATCGATATCACCGGACAGGGACAGCGTGGTGGACGACGACGACGACCCGGACGTGGATGTGGAGTCCAACCGTGGGCAAGATGAGGATGAGCCGATCCAGATCTCGATGGAAGGAGACCGCCACGACTCCCCCGTTCAGGACCGGGTCTCCTCTGGTGCTGAGGAGAGCCAGGAGCAGCCTGATGCCTCCAGCCCCGGAGCAGCAGCTGCAGCAGCTTCGCCGGATGACTCCGCGCACACTGGGTCATCAGATGAGGACAGACGGATGCGTAATGGTTCTCCTCTTCATGAAGTAAGATTAGATTAAATGAAACTTTAATGATCCCCGTGGGGGAAGTTGAATTGTCGCAGTAGTGGAGAATATGATAAGAGTTTACAGACGACAGAGAGGAGGCCGATAAAAATGTAATCAAGATCAATTGGCCTGGAATTAAAAAGAAAAATCCAGATGGAGATGTCTGCTTGTCATATTTTCTAAATATTAGTAAGAATAAACGTTAATAGGGGGGCTGGTGTTTGGAGAAAATGTCATTCAACTGCCCTGCCGAGGTGCCTTTGAGCAAGGCAGAGAGAGAATCCACCCTCAAAAAAGAACGGGAGCCACCTTCATTTGTAGCTACTGTCTGCCGTTTGCAAACAGGATAATTAAAGTATAAAACCTTAATTTATTCGACTTGTTTTTTGATTTATTCCTATTTTAATTCTTTTTCTGTTCAATTATGAAACATTTTTACCACCAAATCAGCGCTTTTGAATGTAAAAAAATGCTTTCTTTTAGCAATCAGCTCAACATGTCCACGACAAATTGCAGGGCTTTGAGGAAAAAGGCCTCAATTACGTGAAGAATTGCAGTAAATGACATGTAATTGGTCTGCGTTATTAAACACGAGTGTCTGCCTCATTTTACAGGTGTACGCCCATGAAAAGGACGAGCCCTCGACGTTTGGGTCGAAACAAACGAGCAGATCCAACGGTAATTATTTAACCAATTTATTATTTAGGCTATGGTTATTAATCCGAATTGTGCCCTTTTTTAACTTAACATGTGTCTCGGTTCTTGTCATTGTTCAGGTGTTCATCACGTGTCTGAAATACAGAACCAGCGCAGTGCAACATCCCAGCAGGAGCAGAAGGACAGACAAGGTTTTTTTTAATTATTCTACTTCTACATTTTAGTATTTTTAAAATCTAAATCTGCCCATTCTGTCTGAATTAGCTGCTGCCCCGTATTTCCTCAGAAGCCTTTTATAAAATCTCAGCTAGGCCTACATGGAGGACTTCGCCTGTTTGGGTTAAATAATGTCTTTTATTGTTTTTGTGCAGCCGATGGAGCTTTACGCATCGACATCAGCCTGCATGAAAGAAATCTGGAGAACATGGCCAAAGGTAAGAGGCTGCTTTCAGGATCAAACGGAAACAAAGGAGGGGAAAAAGTGTAGCAGGTGATATTAATTATCATCAGCGATTATTCCTGTTTTGATTGTAATTTGGGTGCATGTATCGTCAGCCAGCAAATGCATATTCATACTGCAGCTAAACGGCTGACAGGCCCTGGTCAGCACATCTAATGAATGCGAGAGTTTATCTGCTATTTCTAAATGTAAGAAATTAAAATGAAGCAAATAGAGGCACTTATTTGCTAATTAGGTTGAACTTCTGGATTTATAAAGTCGGATTTAACTCGAGCATTTGTCAATTGTTTGATTATGAAAATAAAAAACGTGTATTCTATTAATATTAAACACTGAATTCCGCCTCATTTAAATGCAGCTAAATGCCCACGGCCTGCTAAAGATGACGTGCCAAAATCCAAATGTGAATTTACATTTTTGTAGGCCTAAAGTGTCCCCATAGTAGTTGTTAACCACTTAATCACGAGATGTGGGAGTTTTGACTTATTATTGTAAGAGGAAATCGTTTAGAGGCTATTAATATTTTAACGAACAGAACCATAACCCCGAGGCACGACAGCTAATTATTTTACAACGCTTGGAAAAACCCTGGGACTCCATTATTATCGTCTCAACCTCCAGGCAATGCATGGCAATTACTGTGGCAGCAGCGAGAGGAAAGCGCTGAAAACGGTTGTTATGAAGGATGTAAACGCACCTGAATTCGGTTTACTGAGCTGACATAAATCTTCACGTGTAGAAATTCCAAATATATCACATTAAGTGGAATCGAATTGATGCAAGGTGGATGTGAGATAGAAAGTTGTTTTTTTTTTTTTTTTTTCAGATTTTTGAAGATATTGGTGGTTATGTGCATTATGGTGCTTGCCCCACACGTAAATCAGAAGTACTGCAGACGTCAGATGGGGCATGTTTCAGTGTTTTAAGGTCAATAATGACACTTCCTTGCTGCAGATGAAAATAATTTGGTGGTGGGACTGACACATTTTGGCTGTTGGCTTTGCAGAGGAATTGCAGAAGCAGCTTGTGGAGCAAGTTGAGCTGAGGAAAAAACTGGAGAGAGAATTTCAGCATTTAAAAGGTAGGACAAAAGTGAGTCTGGCTGTGTTTTGTGGGTCAGAGCCACAGAGGGGGGGTGATTTTGCCTCTTTGTTTGGATCTTACACCCCCTGCTTGCAGCCTGGATGTCAGAACATTTTGTCCTTTAAGTCCAGGAATGTGTCTTTAAATGTATCTCCACAATGTCAGAGAGTTTCCATCTGATGTGGCCTTCGGTACTCTTCAGATAATTTTCAGGATCAAATGAAGCGTGAGCTGTCCTACAGAGAGGAAATGGTCCAGCAGCTGCAGATTGTTCGAGGTTGGTCTCCCTCTGTACTTTGTGCCTCCATAGATTATGACTGTAAAGCGGATGTAGATCAATGCTCTTTAAGTTTATGGGAAAAAAAATTTGAGCCACAAAAAACATTAGAGTAACACAGGCCATAGCAATCAATCTGAACCAACCAGCCTCCAAACTAAAGAAAGGAAAAGTGACACTTGCATATTGAAATATTGGCCGTTTGTGTCCAGCCTTTTTCCTGTAAACTCCGTATTATTACTCCTGCAGTTGAGTAAATTATAAGATATCAAAAGGTGAACCTGACACCTCATTGTTTTGTTTGTAAAGGTTATTTTCTCCTAAATCATGCTCTGGAAAATTGAATAGACAGACCATTATGTAGTGCTGTATCGGTTACATGCAGTAGACAGCAACTAATGCCACCCGTTAAAGGATTGGTTTAATGTTACAGTAGTTTAAATACAGGGTTCAAGTACACAGAAGGGTCACTCTAAATACCATAGGGGCAAATAGCATACATTACACTCCTCCACTTCAGATGCAACACAGCAACTCACATTTTTTTTTCCTTTTTAAAATCCTTTTTTGACCATTTTTTTTTATTTTTTATTCATTTTATTTTTGGATAGACACTTTGTGCAGCGAGTTGGACCAAGAGAGAAAGGCTCGTTATGCAATACAGCAGAAGCTGAAAGGTAATTTTATCTGGTCCAAAAAAGGAACATGAATACATGTCATTTTTTGCCTACAAACATAAATATGCAAGTGCTACTTTTTTGTGAACCATCTCTTGTGATCACTGTGGTTGATATTGACAGTAAGACACCATTAAAGGATGAGTTCGCATTTTTTCAAGGCTGTCTTAAAACAACACTCACGTGCCCATATGTACAGTTAAAGTACTGTTAGACACTTCAACTGCTGCTTCTATGTAATTGATGAGAAAGTCTGCACTCCTTATATTTAAAAAAAAAAAAAACCTTATTTGAGGCTTCACAGTCTGAATTAGTCAAATGTCGTTCTTCCAAAGTTACAGTAGTTTTAGTACAAAATTTCCTCTTTTTGTTTCAAACCCTCCACCACAGCTCAGCAATGGAAACACTTAGTGAATAAATCATGATGTGCATGAAGCATGTGACTCAAACATCCACAGAAGATGAGGGGGCTGTAACCTTCATCTGACTGATACATGAACCTAACATAAATGCCATGTTTCCATCATGTTTTCCATGTGGTTCTCCATCGTTTGCCGCTCTTTTAATTACGTCATCTCATTGCGCCCTCCTCCTCTGCAGTGGTTTAATTGCACCTGACTGAAGAGTTAGCATCGCCAGCTGTTTATCTCGATGAACCAAATCCTAACATTCAGTCGTGGATGTAAACGCACATCGATTCTCATTGTCGTGCACCAATTTTCTGAAAATTCTGCTAAGATTTACACTGTATTTGGACGGAAACCAGACTATACCTTCATCAGAAAAACATCCCTATTGGTTACTTGTGCAAGTACATCACTACAATCTATATTCATGTTTAGTATTAAGTGGCGACCTCTAGTGGCTGTAGTAATTATGACGGGAGCAAAGTAGGAGGATGTAGCATAAAGAGCAAACAGAGGACTTTGATCCAGGAGACCACTCTTCATGTCCTGCGTAAAGTCACTGTTGACTCATTTTAACTTACATAACGTATTTAAGTTACGTTACGTAAATAGCAGTAACGTACGTAGCACTAACATACATGGCAGTAGTGTACATAGCACTGATGTAGGTAGCAGTACCGTATGTAGCAGTATTGTACTTATTTTAAGACAAATCGTGATCTTTTTCAAAATCTAACCAAGCGGTTTTGTTGCTTAAATCTTACTAACTAGTTTTGGTTCCTAAATGACAACAAAGGAGCGGTACAATGAAGGACCGGTACAACAAAAGACCGGTATGCCTGTCACTGACATTCTCCAACAATCTGACAGACAATCTTTAGGTATGAGGGCGTGTTGGGAAACAGACGGTATAAAAAGACTTTGGAATAGACCCTCTTGATGAGTGTGAGTTTGAAGTGAACTTCAGAAATCCAGGACTGTGCATTTTGTCCACCATCATCTGCATTGAAATCATGTTAAGAGCACATCTCTTCATGGACGCTAGGAACAATTACAATGACAGAAAGCTGTTTCAGTGTACGTATGGGCACAAAAGTATTGTTTCAAGACAGGCTTGAAAAAATGTGAACGTATCCTTTAACAACAAAATGACCCAGCCCACAGCTGTAGAGCGACCAGTCATTTGTGAGAGCGTTGTGTGTGTTTGTCTGCATGTTCTCACTGATGGACTCGTTCCTCCCCAGAAGCTCATGACGCCCTTCACCATTTCTCCTGCAAGATGCTCACCCCCCGTCAGTGTACCGGAGCCTGCACCTTCAAACCCCCGCTGCTGCCTCCCTAGTGACTGACACGACCCCGCACCTGACCCCAGCACAGCCAAAAAAAAAAAAAAAAAAAAAAAACCCACACAGGTCCGCCTCGAGAGCTCTCATGTGTTCACCTCCCACCTGTAACCCAAGGATTACCAACCTGTTGTATAGATGCACTCCTGATTTTAGCACTTGAGACTACATCCAGAGTTGGAGAAGGTTTTGGCAGCAAGCCCTCCACCCAAAACCTGAACTCTTGAGTAAAAGAGATCAGGATTAACTTAAATACAGAGTTCTTTTTATGTTGTGAATCAAAGGATTGTCGATCTGAAGCTGCAAAGCTCAAACCAAGGAGTCTCTCTGAATCAGTCGTCTGCTCTTTAGCTACTCTGAAAAGAAAAAAAACAACGCTATATAGGCCTACATATACATATATATCATGTGACGATGTGCAATGGCTTGTATAATTGTGATATTAAGTTCAAAATGTATCTCATTATTTAGCTTCTGTTGCTTGTTTGAATATCTTGCGTTTTTACATATATTTGTTATTTATCTGTCTTTGGTTTAATTTATTGTTTAGATTATTTATATCACTGTATTTGTTGTTAAGCACTTTAAATGGGCAACATTTCTGAATTTGACCATGCCGTCCTATACCAAATTCTTTTATCAAAAATATGAGGATCTTTATGTCTAAAATAGAGCACATTATTAAGAGCACTTACTTCAACAGCCGTTCAGGTTTGACATCAAACAGCAAACCATTTTCTTTCACCGGGTTTGAAGTGAAAATTAAAAAACAGCCATTTATAGATGTACAGTTTAGACTATTTTAACACAAATCCAATCCCATCATTTCCTCTTTCAGGGTTTTTTCTATCATTACATGCGTCTGTGAGTCACAGCAGACAAAACCAAAACTTTTTCCCATCATCTGATGGTCTGATTTTATAAGAACACACTGTATGAAGTATGTGTAATCTGCCATTCACGCAGTTGCATTTCATTTTCTCTCATTGGTTGAATTTGGTTTGTAAAAAAAACACACACACAAAGAGCAGAGAGAAATCCTGATTTCTGACACAATCTACCCATAAGTTTCCCGTTTATGTATGTACCCATGTCAATATTAATAAAATGTGAAAGCCACTCTCTGCTGTATGTCCTTACTTTGTGCTTCTTTCACCGGTGTGAGCCTGACACCTACTGGCCTCTGCACAGAACAACTCCTGGCGAGATGGATCATATTTCCTCTTATTGTATTTGAGTTCAATATGATCTCTTTCATTAGCCGGCTACATCAGTGCATGACATGTCCAGTGGACTTATAATGTTTGACGTCGAGTCGGGGGAGCAGGCTGATCTAATAGTGAAATCTAATTCTTCTGATGGGAGGACTAATAGATATTGATTACGCGGCTCTCGGTCCCTGGATGCCTCATACTGAGACAGATACTCGCATAATGTCACTGACACACAATGAATGTTAATTTTCTGTGAACGTAATTGCCCTCCATGGCAAAGCCGGTTCTCTTTGAATACTAACTAGGCCTGCAAAGCTGAGGAGAGCTGAACTACCGTGGGAATGATTGGCTGCTTTACTGTATTTTTATTTAGCTGTTGAATGTTGAGGAAACCCTGATTAAGGTTGATATGTAGTGACGAGTGTGGATGGATTATGTGACAATGGGGCCCTGGGCACAGCTACGTAAAAGGCCCCCCTCCTCTCCTCATATGTAACAGGAAGACCCACAGAGTTAAAAAGAAGCAGAACGTCTCTTTGCAGTCGTATTGCGTCTCATTGTGATTGTTTTGTATCTCTTTGTGGTTGTATTGTGCCCCTTTTTAGTCATTTTGTTCCTATTTTGTGCCTCTCTGAAGATGTTTTTTTGTCTCTTTGTAATCATTTTGTGTCTCTTTGTGGTCTTTTTGTTTCTCTTTGTAATCATTTTGTATCTCTTTGTGGTCATTTTGTGTCTTTTTGTAGTCATTTTGTGTCTCTTTGTGGTCATTTTGTGTCTTTTTGTAGTCATCTTGTGTCTCTTTGTGGTCATTTTGCTTCTTTTTGTGGTTGTTTTGACTCTTTTTGTGGCAGTTTGGCATTTCCTTGTGGTCGCTTTGTGCCTGTTTTTAGTCGTTTGCATCTCTTTTGTGCTCCCTTGGGTCCCTGGGCTTGTACCCAGTAGGCCCGTTCAGTAATGAATCCATGGAAGCAAGTGAAAAAAATATCTCCTCAACAAGGTGATTTCAGGTTTTTCACAAGCCCTCCAAAGTTAAACTGTGAGCTGAGTCTGTTATTTTAAAGAAGGCCTGAAAGCTTCTGACTACTGGCATGATAAATTATTAAATGATAATTTCATAATTATGCAGCTTTCAAATTTAAAGCAGGACTTAAGGCACTCATTCAAAATGAGCCTCGACTTCCCACATTGCTCCGTGGTGCATGTATGAGACCAAGTAAAATACACAGTTTCAACTCAGTGATACAATGTTGCTTATTTCATACATATAAGAAATACTAAGGATTGACTAAATGAATATGTAATTAAAAATGAACAAATGATGTATATGTACATACACATACACATGTAAAAGTCAAGTATTCACAATTTCACTTAAGTAAAAGGAAAGAAGAACAAAATGTATTTAAAATATCAAAAGTAAAAGTAATCTTTAAATTATTATTGATGCATTAACATGTAAGCAGTATTTTTAATGTAATGGCTGGTCAAGGTGGAGTTATTTTTTAACTATTTTATCATTTTTGTGTAATCTATGACAGTGCATCCTATTTTATAAATTGTTTTTGATGTTGACCATCATCTGAAAAGTAATTTTACCTGTAAAATATATGTACTGGAGTAAAAAGTGCAGTATTTCTATGGATATATGAAGTAGCAGAAAAGGGAAATACACATGTAAAGTACTTTGAAACCATATATTTCATAAACCGTTTCTCAGTTGATTTTCTCCATCATGATATATGTATACTTCTATATATTGTAGACTGATAGATTACTGTCATGATATAAAATTACATACACGGTACTGTAACAGAGGATTTTATCCATATCACTCTCTCCTAGTATTATTTTACATTATCTAAGCAGTTCAGTTACAGCTGTTCCTTTTCCTGCTGCCCTCTGAAAAAAAGCCACATTGTCCACATTGAGTGCATTTACACAAGCCAGCATTAAATCCATACACTGTAATATCAAACATTTTAAAAGAAGAACTTAGTGTCTCACTGTATTTGCTGTCTGTACTTATGATCCTTTATTTGCTTGTATAAACGTGCGGTCAGCGAACACCTGTCCCATCACAGGCCATCAACAATACAACAGATGGCAGCGATACATAATGATATAATAAAACCTCTGTGATTCTCTCTGCATGAAACAAGCGGCACAACTAGTTTGTCAATAGATTCTTTGTCTGCACCTCGAGGGAACGAGCATTTTCTGATAATGGATTTGAGCCTGAGGCCTAATGTGTTTGGTTCAGTATGGAAGTATAAAACCATTATACTAAGCAAAGATGTCATTGCTTAGGAACAAATAGGCTTCACAGGCTGAGGAGGATCTGGACCTGAGGATTACCTTCATGGTATTTTAGATTCCTATTCATTTGAAATGATAGGGCGCCACCTACTGGTTTCATCACCACAAAATCCTTTACCTGGTTTTGAGCTTCTCCTGTCCTGCTCAGCTCTCTTGTGTCTGGTTTAGACCCTTTTTCTGACCGTAATTTAAACTTACTGCATGGAAAGACAAATTAATGTAAACTGAATATACTATAAAGTGACTAGTGTCCTTTTTTAAGGGCTTTGTTGTCAAACTTTTAGAAATACTAGTCCGCATTCCCCCAGCACATCCCACCACTAAGGCCTTCACATTTTCAGAATGATTTCATGCATTGACTTACAGGCTCATAAATATTTACTGTATATTTCACTTCCCAATTTGAATGTTTCACCTGGAACAAATATTCTGGTGAAGAAATATTGAATCCTTCATTATTTTTGTTTGCCAAAAAGAAGTCAGATTTAAATAAATTGAAGGTAAAAGTGTTGGACTTAGCATATATGATGCCCACCGTGCTAGTTTTCTAATTACAAAAGGTAATGCTCAAATTTCCAGAAACAATGTACCAAGGACATGACCTCAGTATCCTCACTCTTCTCTCACTTCTGTTATTTTTCAGCTCAAACTTTCCAAACAAAAAAAATTCTGCAACAAATAAAGAAATGAAAGTCTTAATGTGACAAAAGGACACAATGCCAAAGCACGTGGATAGCACTTGATTTTGTTACCGTTAAGGCTGCTGTAATATGGGCTTGAATTTAAATGTGGAATTTTTCCACTTCAGGTGAACTCCAGTGGTTTAGTTTTGCACTTCCAAAAGTTGGCAGACGTGTGAAAGACAGATTAAAACAGATGAATTCAAGTCATCCATCAGAGGCCGAGATATCCTGAATTTGAGTCCCTAATAATATGTGTCGCGCTCCAGAAATGCTGAATCCTACACTTCCCACGATGCAACTTAGAAGCATCTTTATGTTCGACCCTACTGGAAGCTTCCGGTTTGTAGCACATGCTTTCGGTCAAAACAAACGCAGTCTCCATTTTCAAACCGAGGGTTATTTTTTCAGACTTTAACAAGCTCCCTCCAGAGCCAGAGCTGTTTTCACAGCCTGAGTCGGCTGCTCCCTGTCATAAGTAAACTGACCTTGATGTTTAAAATATAAGTTAGCATAGAAAAAGAAAGAAAAACCTCAATAGAGCCAATCAAAACGTACTCAGTGCCCCTCAGAGTACAGGCCCATTGTGTGTATGCTGATGCGATGCTTTTGATCTTCTTGCTTTTAAGTTTTCATAAGAAACACGTTAATTTCTGGCATCAGAATCCTTCTGAACTCACCGTGGACGTGCAGCTCTTAGACAACTTTTTTGTCAGGACCACAGCTGAGTGCAGCTCACCGCAAACATTTCGGAAACCACAGCTTTTGATATAATTATTGTGATGGTGATACCACAACTAACATGCACAACTGTGTCTGCTTTACTGCCGACTTACTTATGACATCAATGAAAAAAACAGCAAGTTTTGATCAAAGGTAGGAACAACTTTGTAACATGAGAAGCTGCTTTGCTTCCTCAGTTTTTGTGTTTGTAAGATTGCAAAGATTAAGCGAATATAAGCGCTTGAAATTCAAGTTAAGAGCACAATAGGGTCAGCTGCTGTCCACTCACTACAAAAAAACATGCTGCATGTGTGAGACTTCTGGGAAGTTGTCTTTGACCTCTCGGGGGTCGGGGGGGGCAGTGGTTTTGAAGCCAGCAGTGAGTCTCATCTTTCTGGCACTGAGCAGATCTGACATTTCGTCACCCTTAAGCTTGAAGCTTTTTCTTTTCATAAATGTCAGGTTAATTACTCTGTACACTACCCGTCTGCTCAAGCCGCAATATATTTTTCAGTTTAGATAACAGGCACTGCATTAATCATAACCTCCACACCCCTGACAAGACCAGATGGAGGGTATGCATGAGTGATACCAGCAATCCTATTCTATGAGTTTGTCAAAGAGATGTTCTCAAAATTAGAAGTTTTTGCCTCTAGATGCATTTATCCTTTGAAATATGGTGTTTTCATAAGTGTTTAAGGTTCAAAGAGACACTCATTACGAATATGTGAGATTAAATGTGGTAATAGTATTTTGAAAACCACAAAAATGTTGATTCACTCTCACATTTCTCTTTATGCTGCTCAGAATCTGTGCATACTTATTTAGGTTTCAGACCACTTTGAATACATGCAGAGAATTTTAAACTCTATTAACAGAGAGCAAACAGAGAAGGAGGCATTTAATCCTCCTCAAACACAACCCTGATTCCAAAAGAGTCAAGACGCTGTGTAAAACGTACATAAAAAGGAATTACAATGGTTTTCAAACAAACTCTGTTTACCGACAGCAGTTTCACAAGGTGTTCCTGAGCTCATGTATTAATATCCTTTATGCAATCATGTGTTCACATGTGTCCCATCCTCGCTTGTGAACGACTGAGCCTTTCCAGGATCCCCCTTTCATACTTAATCATGATACTATCACCTGTTACCATCGAACTTGTTTACCTGTGGAATGTTCCAAACAGGTGTTTTTGGAGCGTTCCACATCTTTCCCAGTCTTTAGCTGCTCCTGTCCCAACGTGTTTGAAACGTGTTGCTGCACTAAATTCAGAATAAGCAGATATTTACAACAATCTATTAAACTGATGAGGAAAAACATTGACTATATTGCCTTTGTGCTGTTTTCAAGGAGTGTATATCAAAAAGGATTAGCAAGTTATCACATTCTGCTACATTTATGTTTTACTCAACTTTTGGAATCAGGGTTGGAAATGATGCTGTAACCTGGATTCAATACTCATTTTTGAGACTTTTGAGTGCCACTCAGCTATCACATTACTAATAACATAACCGGTTCTGGTTTTCTTTTGTGTTTTACATCATCAGAAATAAATGAGTCTCAGATAGTATCAAACTTGTTTAAATACATTACATCTTTTCCCAGTGTTTGAAAACTGTGGGAGTATGTTGGCCTCCGTGTTCTAGGATTTACTCTCTGGTTACAAAGACCTGAGAAGGCCTTACTATGTAACTGCTGCCTTGAAACAGGGCTGCATTCTTGATAGAAAAGAAACACACACAGGAATGTGGTGCAACGGGTCTATTTAGGGTCTCTTCACCTAAATTACAAAAAATGGGATGAAGCCATGCAGGCAGTTTTGAGATGTTGCACTGTGAGATTTCTTCCTCCACCCAATACAGTGGAAGTGATTGAAATTGTGTTTGTGGAGATCACAGCACTGAAAAAAACCCAGTTTAACAGCAACTTCTCGTTCCCTGAACATCCCTGTTTTAGGACACACTGTTACTCTGAATAATCCAAAGACAGGTAGTGTCAGAAGGTGTCATGCAGACTATTTCTTTCTATACTTTGAGCAGCAGGAACCAAAGTTCTGTACCAGTAATCCAGGTACAATGTAGGTTAAAGCTGCGGATTAGTGTTTGAATCTGATACAAGAAGTGCACAACAGAGTGCACTTTTAATACAACTGCTAAACAAATGCATAATTTATGTGTATTATCAGTATAGGGCTTTGCATTGCAATGTGTCAGACCCTTTCTAATCATTCAGGCAGTAATGATTTTAGAGTAGCTTTGCTTAAGTTACAAGATGGATGGATGAGCAGATTTAAATCGTTGGTGAAGAATAATTTAACCCACACAGCAGACCAGATGCATCTTCAGCTTGGTACTGCTGGCATTAGTCAGCACTGGCATACCAAATATGAGCTGAACACGTTGAGGTGTGGCACTGATGGCACCGTTTTTTAGATGGCAAACAAGATACACATTGTTTTCTAAAATTTGAGACAGGGAAGGGATTGGGCTGTTTGGTCCACATTGTTACAGCCAGAGATGACCTGCATTTCAGATGAATAACGTTGAGGTTTTACATCAAAACCCAAGTGGAAGAAAATCTCTTCAATGCAAATGAAAAAGTTTTAAAATCATTTCAGCAGCTAATGTTTGAAAAGCTGTAGCAAGAGCAAATACATGGGTAATTACGTATATGTGTAGTTTGTGATGGGTGCAGACAGAGAAACAGGTAAAAGGATAATGACATGGAGAATCTGTTTAAGACACTGAACTAAGCTGTGTGGAGTGTTTTCCCCCAGAGAAACCAAATGTTTAACAAATCTTAATGCAAAGTTAACTTATTTTCTGGAGCTTTCAGTTGCATCTCACAATCTTCATCAGTGGATCGAATTGGCTCAGTATATTGATTGAAATCTGTAAAAAGTGAGTTAAGGTCAAGATTTTGTTGTTTTTCTTTTCTATTCTTTAATTCTGTAACATTCTACAACATTCCATGGCTGTTTTTCCTCTCATCATATGTGTTCCTGAACGCATCCCTGTCGCTGTGTGCGCGTTCGCGCAGCGCTCTGCGCGTCCCAGTCATGTGACAACCCCTCACCACGCCTGCGCAAACAAATACAAGATGGCGGAGAGTGCGGAACTGAAGGTAAGGCGCAGCCTGAAATCATTTTAAATTTACTCGGTTACCGAGCGTTTGATTGTCAAGCGACACAGTGCGTCAGTGATTTAAGCCTTTGGGGGCTGAGTTGTTGTCAGATTTGATGTTTATTGCTCAAACACAGCAGGAACTTTATTGAATCCGCGAGCGCCACAGCTTGCGCGAGCATGTTTATGTTGATATTGAGACGCGCTGGTTTGGCTGAACGGACCGTTTTCCTCAGTACACCAGCTCCTGGCAGGGCGGCATTGACTTTTTAACCATCCTCTGTGTGCTGTTTTAACACGAAGGCAGCCGTTCACGACACGATAACTGTCTCCGCGCGGTTTGTCGGAAGGTTTGAAAAATAACATTAGCTCGCGAGCATTTGTGGCGCCGACAGCTTCCAGACTGTCAGACGGTTTGAATGTGACAGCGGCGGCATCACGCGTGTTGGTCCGTGTTTGAAAACTCGCCACACGGACGGAATATTCTTCCAATATGAATGATTATAAAGTTGATATCGATGCCTGACATCGTGTCCGAGCGGAGACTGAGTCCGTCCGCAGCTTAAGTAACGTTACGTGGCCTGTTCATTAACACCTGTGACTCACTTTACCTGTTGATACACGCATAATAAACACACACCACCGGCGGCTGACTGCGTCCAGGTGGTCAGCTCTCAGACATTCATCGCCGTACCTGTCCATCACTGCTTTCCTCGGCAGCTGCACTGAAACACTGCCTTCATTTAACTTTATGGAGCAGCGTTGGGGCATATGTAGCAGGTATTGATTGATGAGTCTTGGGCTATTTTTAGACTTTCCCCCAGTGTGCGTCCACTGCCTTCCTGGGATCTGTGGATCCATACATGCTCCTCTGAGCCAGCTGCTGCTCACCACACTTTAATGAACAGGTTTTGAGCTGCACCCTCTGCTTCTTTTGAAAAGGCAGACGTGGTCTCGTTATAGCCCACCACTGCCTGTATATTACAGGCTTTCCCCGGTTAATGTTGATTATAATAATGAACCGGTTACAGCTTCTCCAACTTCAACCTTTTCTCCCCTTTTTCTCATTTTCATAATGGAAGTTGAACACTTGGGGGTCGAGCTCCAGCTGGTGATTATTTTCATCGTCTGTTAATCAGCAAATTATTTCTTTATCTATAAAATATCATAAAATAACAAGTGTCTGCAAAGTGTTTCAATCAACAGTCAGAAACCGGAAGAGATATTTCATTTACAATCACATGAGATTAAGAAAAGCAGCAAATCCTTCCAGCTGAGGAGCTGGAATGTTTCACTTGTGCTTTTGCTTGGTTTAAGCAATAAATTGATTATCGAAATAGCTGCCAATTGATTTTCTGTCAGCTGATTAATCAATAGTTTCATCCCTACTTGTTTCTTTATGGACTGTAAATTGGATTAAATGAAAGTATTCTTTAGAGCTCTGGAAAGATGTGACAAGCTTGTTTCTTTGGTTTGTTTTCTGTAGGTTAATTGAATAAGAAATGATAATCAGTAGCTTAATCAACAGCTGAGTGATGAAGATGCGTTTTTGTGGGATGCAGCTCTTGTTAAGATGAAGGAACGGTGGGTTTTTCTTGTCGGCACAAACATGAAGGAAGTCATTAAGCTGGCCTGCTTTCAGGCTGCGTGCATCAATGTTAACCTCCCGCCCTGCTGTTGACTCTACAGAAACAATGAACCACTGATGATACTTCACATACTCCCACTTTGAGGAAGCTTTTACACATGCATAGTTTATTTCAAAATCATACTGAGAGCTTCATCCAAATGCTGCAGAAGATACTGGGACAGGATCTGACAAACTGGCCCGAGGATGTCGTTTAGAATCCAAATAAGTGAGGTTTGGTTTGCCGGTGATGGACTGGTGATTGATTTGGCTCCTGCGAACCTGAGTTGAATCACTTATGAATTCCCGATTCTTATATAACTCTTTGGATGTTAGTTCTTGAAATGTGCTCTTGCTTTCTGTCCCAAACGAGCATTTTTGTTAACCTCTGCTGTGAGATCTACATGAAGGAAGACAGCAGACCTTTTCTTCTCCACTTTTCTTCTCATAGGAATTTAATGAAGTCAGCAGCGGCGTCTCTGAAACGACCTTTTTCTAAGCTGTAGGTGGAAATATCCCCAGCCTGAGCTCAGCACATCTCCTCAGGACTTCAGCTGAGATATGCTTTGAAAACAAGCGGATCTGTGCACGTTAACAGCGGAATAAGTCAAGCTGCTCAACCTTGTTATTAAAATACGATGAGCCAACCAAAAATATTCAACCAAAATGCAGAGATGCGACCCCTAAACAAGTCCTCCAACCTGAGCAATTACCATATTTAATAGTTTATCTCTAAAGAAACGTAAGCCTGTGAACATGGATTGAAACAGTCTTGTTTGTTTTTCCCACCGTGTTTTTGATTAAATGACTCGGAAGATGATTCGGTCGGTCAGTTGTGACCAGACAAGAGGTGGCAGCCACTTCTGTTGGTGTCATTGGTTTGTTTATGCCACCACTGGGCTGGTAGTTTGTCTCATTATTATTTTTGATTTATATTTGCCATATATGCCACTTTTTGCTGAACACTGGCTCTGGAGTGTTGGTATTTTCCTGCTGTCCAGAGCCTCAATCAAATAATGCAGCAGTATTACTCCTCAAACCACTCGAGTAACTCCTCGGTGTCCCTCCTGGCTACGAGCACATTTAACGATGTTTTAAGTATTAATGTTGTAGATCATCTCACACTGACTGAGCACGGCGGCCATACTGCTGATGAAACGGTGCACACACTGAAAGACAAGCACAAGATACTTTATTTTTCCCCTTTTAGGTGAAAAGGTGCAGAAACTTTGTATTCAAGGTCACATTTTTTAAAATAATCTTAGTGAAATGTGTCAAAACTCAGTTGTTTTAAAAGAAAAAAGCTTTTTTTACATGAAGATCTTTAACTGCGTGAAACTAAATTGAAGGGTAGTTAACGTCTAACTGGGAATTTTCTCAGTGAAAGTGCAAATGATCTGGATGTTGGGTTGAATTCAGGTTGCCGCAAACCCTAATTTAAACCTTTGCGCAAGCTATTTTTAGATTTTTACAGTAGGGCAAGGACATTTTTTAAGACAATGAGCTTGTCACCTTTTTCAGGCAGCACTTCAGACCTCTGACAGTCGACAGTGTTGATGGATCGTGTGTTTAAGTACTTTTTTCTTTTGTATTTAATGTATACGAGCAAGAATGTTTGCAGTCAGGTTACTGATCAGTTAATTTTTCACCTCCACGACTCACACTGTCAGATTTTTGTACTGCAATCCATTGTGCCACGACACACAGGAACAGCAGTAATACTGATGCAACAAGAAGGAACTGCTGCTCATGAAACAGCCATGCTCATGTTGTAATGTTACGGTAATCTTAATGATCTATTCCCCGTCCCGTCTCCGCTGTCATGTGAATATGCTAATTAGGATGTGAAAATATTAAATAATTAAAGATGAGCCCCACTAACTCTGGCACATCATGGCATTTTACAACTGTTTCGCACCTGAGTTGAAAAACGTGAGTTATTCTAATGACTGCAGCATGTAGTGTTTTTGTCAGCCACCGTCGGAGCAGAGGGAACTAAAGTGGCTGTGATGTTGTGCTCTGGCCTGATCGTATGTGTGGCAGGGCTCATCAGACCTCCAGAAAGAGAAAGCTCAGAGGCTCTTTGCTCTGTAACATAAAGGGATAGATAATTATGAATCTGCTGTTCATGCTCTGTCTTAATAGATAAATCTGTTTTTCTAGAATTTGTCCAGATATGGTGAAACATGTCTCTGACATGTTTCCTTAGCTTGTAATGTGTAACCACAATATCACAGATGTACATGAAAAGCAAAGAAAAGCAACGAATTCTCACATATGGGAGTCTGAAGACAGAAAAAGATTGGTACTTTTGTGTGAAATATTATTGAATAGTTGCAAATTAATTTTCTGTAAAGCAACTAATCAGTTCAGTTCTAGTGATATGATAGTTTTCCCAATCTGCTTTATTGTTTTGATTTCAGTAAAAAATGCTCAGAATGGCTGTTTTAGGGGAAAAAAAATGATCTAATTTAACATTCACTCCAAAAGCATCTGTGACTTAGCTGCAGAGTTTCAGCTCTGCAGAGCTAATCATTATTTTTTATTCGGAAAATTGTTAATTTCGCCATGATTATTTGGTCTATAAAATTTCAGAAAATAGTGAGGAATACCCGTCGCGGTTTGCCAAAGTCTTCAAAATGTCAATTCAAATTCAAAACCCAAAGATAGTCAGTTTACTAAAGAGAAGCAGCAGATTTTCACAGTGAGAAGCTGGAATGTGGGAACGTTTGTGGAAATTTTGCTTGAAGACTTAAAGCTTTTCATTGATTATCAAAATAGCTGAACTGAGTGTTCGGCTAAATGGCTCAGCTTTGATTCATACTGCTTTGCACCGCTGCACGTTTTGTTCACGGTTGCCTTCAGGCTGTGTATTATTATATCTTACACAGTGAATTGGTGCATAAATCTGTGGTGCATCTTAGACAAAACCTGTGCTTGTGAAAGCCTCTGATGTTGCCAGGCCCCCAAATGTGTCCTGTTGCATCGCATTTTGTTTCACAGGAGTCCCGAGCTGCCTCAGCTTCTTTGAACTGTCTTCTCTCTTCTCTGGAGCTGCTGCAGCAGCAACCTGGCAATACAAATAACGGTCTGTGCGCTGGCGGCTTATAGGTGGAGACAGTCTATTTGTAGAGCCTGTGGCTAGGTTAATCCCTAATGATACAGGTCCTCTTCTCTGCTCCCCTACATCCTTTCAACACCTGCCTATTTCTCTTATTGTCAGTGTCATTATCGCTGCAGTTAATTATCAGTTTAAAGAGAATTAGACGTTCACATGGAAACCACCAGAGCGAATGATAACTGCTCTCATCTGTTGGTGTATTTAAAGCTTACTTGCGTGTGCAGATGCTGGTGTGCGCTTCAAGCTCACGCCAGGTGATGAGGAGTTAGATCTTGTGGCAGTTCATCTCAGCCCTTTTCGTCTCAGACACAAAAGAAAACTGAAAATTGTGACTGGTGATCGGTGGATTTAAGATGTACAGCAGTGAGCAGCAGAACGTGCGTAAAGCTCATCGTGTGAAACGCCAAACAGATGCTGCATGTCTCATCTGTAGCAGAGATGTCAGAGGTGTTTAGTGTTGAACCAGCTGGAACAAACTGTTGTGGAGAGTTTATTGCCTTTTTCCTTCTTCTCTGCATTAAGTCAAGTCAGATCAGCTGCCAGATAAAGATAACAAACACGCTTCCTCGCTTGAGACTGCGTGACACATGTTCTGTACGTTCAGCCCAGTCAAACCAGCATCTAAGCTCTGTCACTGGCCAAGACTCTGCCCCGTGAGAGCAGCCATTGACTTCTGTTTGGCTTCGGCGAGATGGCGTCTTTCTTAACTCCTGTGGTGATTTTGTTACTCAGTCTTGTTGCCGTGGAAACATGTCACATTTGAGATAGACGTGAGTTGGTAGCAGTTTGGAGCTAAATCATGAGTTTCCAACTGGAAGAGGAAGACAGGCGTCTCACTGGCCACCCTCCTGGCAGACTTGTTTTCGGTTTTTAAACACTTGGAATATCAGAGAGTTTTTGGTGTGATGCAAAAGAGATAAATTGATAAAAAAAAATGTCTTGAAAAGCCTGTCATCATGGAGTATTTCTTCATCCTGCAGGCTTTAGCAGTCTGCTGTGTTTTGTCAGACCCTCGCCTGGTCGTTCATAAATCTCTCCACGAGCGGTTTTGTGCAGACTTTAGTTTTACTGTCGCTTTTGTAATTTGTGACACATAATTCACTTGTGATTTACAGCAATGTGTCATAAGTTTTTTTTTGTGCAACACATGCAGCACGATAAGCTGCCGTTCTCCAATAAATCTCCAGTTTCATGTCCCGCAAGCTTTGCTGTAAGACACCACACAGGTTACTTAAACGAACAGCAACCTGAAAGAATTTAGGACACCTTGCTTCATAAATTTACAAGTTCATGAGGAAGAAAAAGTTCTTGTTTAAACACCTGCTTTGACATGACGTGTTTAGTAGCTGTGTGAAGTATGGAGGCATGACACATTTTCTAATTAACAGATGAAATAACTTAATTAACGCCTGACTTTCCTGACTGCTAATGGTTAATAATGTCACCGCTGATGTGACTGGACTTGGATTGCACTGTGTGTCATAAGTCAGTTCATATCAAGTTGGCATTTGTTCAACCAAAAAACTCTTCTGTTTGCATTCCTTTAAGAGGCATTGTCACGGCTAATAATGATAATAATAATTCTAGTAATACTTCTTTAATATTGTCAAACTGTGATATTTTCTAAGACATTATCATTCTGTGAAAATCTCAAACTGTTGCAACCCTGGACTGGATGTTAGTCTACTCAAGTGGCTCTAGTTTTAACTACGCAGCATGATGGTGATTTAGGATTTTGTACTACGTGTGTGTACTCAGGGGTGTTTGTCTTCCTGGGGTTAAAAGACTCAAGGATACCTTCTTATTTTGACAAGCACAAAAAACATTCATGTACCACCTGTAGATGTAGAGGTTTTATTTCCTGCATTTAAGTGAAAATTACATCTCCTATCAGGCTGAGCGAGACACTTACGCTCAGGTGTGTCCTCTGTTACAGCTGTTTAACATCGTATCATGACACCTGCAGCCCCACAGCTTTTTGTCTCAAGCCATGAAGTGCTTGTGAATCTTTGGGAGAATGAAGCCGACTGGTAAAGATGTTTCTTTTGCGTCCTGAATAGTCAGCTTGAAGGGTTAATGGCTAATAATAGAAGAGAGCGCATGCTGTAGCCTCTCCAGTGACCTGCGACCTGAGGGACCGCTGCTTAAGACACTGATTCTGCAAACACTCTTCATTCTTCAGGAAGCTGCCCGCTGTGAGCACAAGATGCCTCTGCATTTCAAAGAAAACTGTTATGTTTGCTTGGCTCGAAGGATAAAATTAATTGAAAATGATTATCCAGTTACCTGTGAAATAATGGCCTTGTTGGTTGATTATGCATTCAGTACATTTTGAGTGTTTATTATGCAATAAACACATTTCTGGGAAGTAATCAGCTCTGTGTGACACCAGCAGGTTTCTGTAGGCCACCAAACCGAAGATGCCGTCATAATGAATGTGGTCGTCTCTGAGAGCCAGTGCTTGTTTTTTCCCACAGTGGTGCCTGACATTTTAATTAACTGACTTCCTAAGATTGTCATTTTATTTATTGATCTTTGGTTGATGTAGCTCAGCTTGTGCAGTGAAATTAGTGCAGTGCGATGGCTGTAATAGCCAGCTCTAAACTGACCAGCAGCATTACTAGTCATGCCATAATACATGATACCATTTTCAGTGGATTCTACCATGCTTTTCACTCATTATTAGAGCTGTACCGAATGTCATTTTCTTTACATTTGAAGCTTTTATTCAAGGTTTTTGAATGATGCTGTCTTCATGATTTTATGACATTGTCACTCAGAAAAAAAAGCTTTGAACAAAATGCTCAATTTGATTAAATGAGTAAGTCTTTTTTTCTTAAGTGACTATAACTTGGGATGCACCAATCCGATACTGATATCGGTATCGGTCCTGATATTGAAGAAAATTCCAGATCGGGTATCCATGACAATGGACCCGATACATAGGGGTTGTTCTATTCAGTCTAACGCTATGCTATAGGCGCTGTGAGGGGCGTCATGCACAAGCAACACGCAGTGCTGAAGCGCACATGATGTGGACTGCATTGTTTTCAAAATAGAGCGAGCAAAAGGATCGGCTATCTGGAACTTCTTTAAACTATCTCAGCCTACAAACTTGACGTCTACTTGCAATACCTGCGCAGTAAATGTTGTGAGGGGCGGTGGTAAAACGTCAAGTTATAACACAGCCAATTTAATCAAGCACCTACAAAGATTTCACACCAGGGAGCACGCTGAGTTCACTGAACTGAATAAACAAAAAGGAGGCGGTATGACGCAGCTAACTTTGAATAAGATGAAGAAAAGAGGTGAAAAATTTCCACCTAATAGTGTGCAGGCAACAAAAATCACAGAGAGGACGTCCCGTGTCACATTTAAGTTTAACTGCTCACTGGCTGGATTAGAGTTAAGTGCCACACAGTGCAACGCTCAATGCTGCAAACTTCCCTGGGTCACACTAGTGACGTGATTGCAGCTACCCTGAAGCAAATGTTTGATGTACGTTGAGTAAAGTCCACATGATTCTGAGGGACAACGCCAGCAACATGCGAAAGGTGATGGACAGCATGAGAGTGTGTAGTTTAGGCTGCGTTGCACATACAATGCAGCTGGTTGTCAACGAGGGACTTCTATCACAACGCTGTGAGTGATGCCGTTGCAAGTGGGAGGCAGATCCAGTTACACTTGTTATATTTTTTTTACATGTATGACCAAGCTAGAGAAGCTAATGGTTTAAGATTGTTGTACTGGTGCACAGTTATTAAATAAATTTATATCTGCTTGTTTAAAAAAAAAAAATAGGAAATAAATGTTTAAGTCAAATCTGACGCACAAAAGAATGATCCCAGTCTTTTCCACACACTCTGGATCGGTATTGGATTGGTATCAACTGATTACTAAACCTCAGATATTGGCATCAGCATCGGAGGTGAAAAAAGGCGGATCGGAGCGTCCATAACTATAACGTGTTAGTTTCATCAACATAAACACAAATAAGTATACCTTTCTGTGTGTATGTATTTAGAGCTCTGATACAGCGGCCTTGTTCAGTGTCTCTGTCTGTCCAATGGTGATTTAGAATTCAAACATCAATGCTGTGAATGAACTTTTCAGTGCAGCCCTACACATTATCTTTAAAGACATGTATGACACACACAGCATCGCTCATGGAGCTACTTACTGTGCAGTGCCTTTTCATGTAAGGATGGGTTCAGATGGCTGCTTCCCAGGCGGTAAAATACTCAAATTCGTTGAGGTCAGCCGCCAAGGAATCCCTTCTTTAATGTTTCACTAACAATCTTTTGTTGCCTCCTTTTACAAAGTACACACTGATGATGTGTACAAACAAGTGATAAATCACGTCTTAACAAACACGGCAAACCGGCTTAAACATCACAAACATGGACACACTTCACCAAAATCAACAAAACAACTACAAAATGCAGTATTTGTGGGAAGGTACTAACGGCAAAGTAATTTGCTGAAGTATTTATCTACCCGCCCCCCACCCATCAGGTTGAAGTAGGAACTTGTGGAATTTATGGGAACTGTTGCTACCAGAACATCGAGGATGCCTTCAGGTAACTTGAAGTGAATGCAAACCATCAGCGATTTATTTAGATGCTCTTCCCTGAATGATGAAGTAGAATTAATCTTGTTTTCACTGTGTTGTTTTTACTCAAACCAACGGATGAGGAACAAACACCGCTGTCCCTCACAGCAAGAGGAAAAATGAGTCAGGACCCGGTTAATGAGTGTCACAGAGATGTCACCCTTTCAGCACAGTAGAATCTCTGTAGGTATGGTGGTTAATTAGTTTCAGTGTCAGGCTTGTCTGGTTAATTGGTCCCTAAATGAACTACAATAACGGATTGTGTTACTGATGAAGGAGGTAGATTCTTTACTATTAAATCTTTTGTCACGGTTAAGATTTGTTCTGTTTCTGCTCAGAGTGAAATTAAACTGGTACATTTTTTCAACTAAAAGATTTCTCCATCCCGGCGGCACGGTGGCGCAGCAGGTAGTGCGCGTGCCTCACTGCAACAAGGTCGCTGGTTCGATCCACGGGTTGGGCGGGGCTTTTCTGTGCGAAGTTTGCATGTTCTTCCCGTGCTTGCGTGGGTTCTCTCCGGGCACTCCGGCTTCCTCCCGCAGACCAAAAACATGCTCATTAGGTTAATTGGTTACTCTAAGATTGCCCTTAGGTGTGAGTGTGAGGGTACGCCCTGCGATCGACTGGCGACCGGTCCAGGGTGTACCCCGCCTCTCACCCGTTGACAGCTGGGATAGGCTCCAGTCCCCCCGAAACCCCAAAAGGGATAGGCGGGTATAGAAGATGAATGAATGAATTTCTCCATCCCTTCTGAACGAACCTAATCAGATTCAATAAGGGATTCAAAAGCAGTCTGATTCGATAAAATGCCATCAAACGCCATCCCTTGGCCTCCTTTGCATTCTTCGCATTATCCAAAACGTACCATCGTGATGAAGACTATTCCTGTCAGTCTGTGTTGCCTCAGAGGCGAAGCATTTCCAGAAATGACTTTTGCAGTTTTCAGCAGAGCTGGCAAAACTGTAGCAGGCTCTGCAGCAGCCTGTCATCTGCCACACAGTTTGTCACCAATAAGATCAGTGCTATAATGTTAAAAAGATTTTACTTAGATATTGGACTTTTGTTACAACCCTGATTCCAAAAACGTTGGGGCGCTGTGTAAAACATGAATAAAACAGATAATTTGTGCATCCTTTTTGACACATGTTCAATTGTGACAATACAAAGACAATTTCTCCTCATCAACTTCAGTGATTTTTGTAAATATCTGCTTATTCTGGATTTGGCGCAGCACCACATTTCAAACACGTTGGTTCAGGAGCAGGTAAAGACTGGGAAAGATGTGGAATGCTCCAAAAACACCTGTTTGGATCATTCCACAGGTAAACAGGTTCATTGGTAACAGGTGAGTATCATGATTGAGCTTCACCACTTTGTGAACACATGATTGGATAAAGGAGATTTATACATGAGCTCAGGAACGCTTTGAAAAACTGTTGTCAGTAAACACAGTTTGTTTGCAAATGACTGAATTCTGTTTTTATTTTACACAGCATCGCAACTGTTGTCTAAAAAACAAGTATCAATAAATGGACTCAATTGAATAGAAATGAATAATCATTGAAAACATGTTTCAAGAATACAACACCTACAACATTTTCAAATGTGACTTTAGGTCATCAGGCATTAAAATGTCTTAAATGTAGCTCAGATTTGGGCCTAACCAGGTATCACGTTTGATGTGTTTTTACTGATCTTCAGCAAACTGACAACAGACACCATAAGAAAAAAAGTCAGGTTCTTTGCCAAAGGTTTCGGTTTTAATTTAATATCATGGGAAAAGCTGCTGAACAAAGTATTGCGCTGGGATGCATTATGAGCATATTTTTCCCTGTTTTTTATATTCAAATTCAGAAAAAAATGAATAATATTGATCTCAGCAAAACAAAGTGCAGTACGTTTTTTCCCATCACGAAGGTGTAGTGAGACTTGAGGCAGAGCAGAAATTCGATTGAGAGAATTCATTGAGCGCAGACCAGCCTGGTATCCCCGTCTCGGCTCGCTCCTTTCTCTGAATGAAGCTCAGGACGAGACCCCAATAATGCAATTGCAATTCCCCAGGAGGCCCTGAGCCCAACATCAGATAGGACACTAATGATAAAAAGGCATCTGTGCTCTCCTCTGTACCAGCAGCATGTTTGTTGCACAGCTTGCAGTCTCAGGCTTCTGTCTGTACGATTCCCCTTCATCTCAGTGTCTGCGGACCTCCACCAACTCTGCAGGATTAAAAGGGTGCAGAGGGCGAGTGCAACTCATTGGTCTTCCAACTCTTCTTCACTTCCTCGCCAAACCAGTGCAATGGGTTTTTGGCGTCTGCTGTCTTTGTTTTCAGCCTTTTAGCTTCTTTCTTTCTTTCTTTAACACAGGGATAATCTAACAGGTGTTTTGGCCCTGCTCACTTCGCCATCACGCTTTTCCGTCCTAGTTTTTCCCTCCAGCCGTCTTTGTCCGCATACACGGCAGCAAAACTGTGTTGTTTGGTTGCTACCAGCAGCATGTACCTGCGCTGTTTTGGCACTGGATTTCAAACCCTCTTGTCATCACAGCCTTGTTTGGTTCAGCATTGAAGGGGACGGGTTTATCTGCCTTTGGCAAGCTGGGACTAGACCTCTGTAGCCTCAGGTGTGGTGGCACAGCATTTAACGTACTAATGATTAAAAGAGAAATCATTCTGCACTCAGTCCAGCTGGGCTGCATGAGCGGATTCTGCTTGGGGAAGGAATGACGTCCCAAACTCCGTCTTCTGTTTGATCCACAATGTGCGCTGTGATTTTGATACAGACGCAGGAGGGAGAGAAAACAACAGGCGGAGAGTTAAGCCTGAGTCAGAGTAGCTGGAAGGCTAAGAGGTGGGGGGATGGGAGGACAGAGAGGGGAGGAGGATCGGGAGGGAGCTGGCACTCAGTACAGAGACCTCTAGCCGAGAGTGGGAGCTTTATATAATGGCCAGGTAGTGTGCAAGCTCCCCCTCCATCCGCCTACACAACCTCCACACACCCACACACAAACACACACATCCTGCAGAACCTTTGCAGAAACTGCTTGGCACAACATTATTAGCCTCACCATCTCCCAGTCTCCCGGGACTCCGAAGAACTGCATTACTGTTCACCTCCTCAAAACCAAGTAAAGTGCAGCAGATTTTTTTTAGCTCTGCTAACAAACACGGGACTCAAAGGGAAACGATGTCGGGTTGCTTAAAGCCGATACTTTGGTCTGCTTAGGTGTAACAGCCATCACTGCCTCTAGGGGACAACAGCAGAGGTTTTAGACTTTTACTGGACCCCATTCAGAGGTAAAACCCACTTTGACAGTTTATCTGAATGGGTCATACCTTCTGCTCTTCTGTTGGGGATATAATAATGCTGATGCTCAAATGTCAGTTCACCAAATGCAGAGGAGAGATCAAGAGAGAAACGGGACATATGGGAGCACCACAGCCTGCACTTCATCGTTGACATTGTTTGTCATACGCATCCATGGCAAAGTTATCTGCTTCTATTAGGCTTTTTCCATGGGATTGGTCCAGGCCCCTTCATGCCATGGTCACACTACATGACTTCCTGCCTTCTGTCATGTCGGGAATCGTGAAGTCATTGTGGTTTGCGCAGCATGTGGCTGATCAGTGATGGGGTCACACATTACAAGATCTTTCACCTGGAGGGATATTTGATGAGTCTGTATGTTCAAGGGGATGTCTGCAAGAAAGGGTTTTTCTATAAGCATGTTTCGCATCCACAAATGAAGGTACCGCACACTGCCTTGGTATTGGTTCCTTAACACAGGTATCACATCTGCAATAGTATCACAACATTTCACTTAATATCCATTCCCACCTATGAACCTGCACCATATAGATACTACATTGTTATCTTATGCTTCATGATCCAACAACATGCTGCTTTCTTGGATGATGCTGATTGTGCGTCCATTGAGTTCCACTCGCATTCTTACAGTAGGAACATGTGCTCACACTGTCAGCAGAGGTTGTGTTTTGTCATACAGTTGTATTAGCCGGTAGTTCTTAATCCCACAGATTAGCTCATGGAGTTATCCCTGCTTCGTTTGTTAAAGGTGACAGATTGCAATTTGAGTCCTAAAAGGCATCAGCATCCTAAATCAGAAAGCTCAGGCAACGCTGTGATAGAAATATGGAGTTTCTGTGCACCTTAAGATGACTGCCAATGTTTTCTGACTATCTTTTTGCAGGTTTTAAGCGTAAAATCATGATATTGCTTAAGGTTGCAAGTGACAGTCAGAATCAAGGTGTGGTCTAGAGGCTCCTGTTTCACTGCATTACTTCTCAGTGTCGTCATGAGGGGAGATAATATTTATGTTGCACTGTGTCGCTTCAGGCAGTGAGGGGAAAAAAAAGCCAAAATGTGTCTTCCTATGCAGGCTAAGTTTGTACCATTTCAATCATGCAAGCAAAGATTTTTCCTGAGCAGGTGGAGTTCATCGTCATTGTCCAAAATCTTTTCATCTTGTGTCTGTGTCAGCCCTGTGGAAAGGAAGTGTCACTGTGCGCGTCTCATATGGTGGTCATGTGACTGAGCGTGCATTTGAGGTTTTTGCACGCACATCAGCCATTTGGCCGGCACATATGATCACTGCAAGCTTAATGATCTCTGGTGTGGTGTGGGGGTCCTGATGCTATGTGTGTGTGTGTGTGTGTGTGTGTGTGTGTGTGTGTGTGTGTGTGTGTGTGTGAGAGAGAACATGTTCCCCCTCGCATGCTAAGCCTGTGTGTGTCAGATCTGTGGCATGCATGCACAGTGTTTCTGACCGCACTGTACGTGTGAGTTCAGTTGAGCTGAAGCTCCTCGCATGATAACCGTGAAATATCTAGCGTGCTTGTGTGTGTGTGCTTGTGTGTGTGCACATTGTATTTGTGACTATTCTGCTTGCACTTGTTTGTGGTCATTTCCGCCTTTAAAGTTTGTTTGTGTTTTTGCTCATTGTGTGTTTTCAGATCAGAAAAATCAAAATTGAATTGTAATAAACTATCCTGAGCTGATACTTGATGTATGTCAATGGATTAAACTGTAATTATGGTGCCTTTTCAATACATATCTTCAGCATTTCTGCACTGTTGTTTTTATAGGTGGCAGTGGTTAACCAATTAATCAATTAGCTGAGCTTCTCAAAAATAAATATACGATCAAGATTTCTTAGAGTTCTGTGATAGTAAACTTAATATATTTGAGTTCTGAACAATTTGTTGCACAAAATGAGACATTTTAATATGTCATTTTTAGCATGATGATGGACATTTTTCATTGTTTTGTGACTTTTTTTTTTTTTTTAAATAATCGTCTGATTACTTGATCATGAAATAACTGATTGTTGTAGCCCTAGTGGATGCATCTGTGTTAAGCTGAAATTAGCACATTATATTTGCAGAGCCAGTGTATCGTTTGGTCTCCATCCAGTAATTAACAATACATGTTCAATTAACAAGATGACGAGCAAAGACACACCTGCAGCAAAAAAAACAGAAAGTAGACAACAGCAGAAACATAGTGGAACATCGTGACTGTCCCTAAGATAGCAAGGGAAGTAAAAGATGAATACTGATCAGAACTTTCTCAGAAACTAGAGCTCATAACCAGCCAGGCTGCCGTTTTGGGCGCCGGTGCTTCTCTCGGCCACTGGCCAGCTCCAACCTGTCTTCATCAAACGGGCCTTGGCGCTGCCTGTTTCCCTTCATTAAATCTAACTTGAATCTCACAGCACGGCTGCTGTCGTCAACCTATATTTTTGTTCATTTTGTCAGACAATGTAGTGACGAAACTGTTATTGTATCTGCAGCACAATAGCTTGGTGAGTTGGTATTTATTGATCAAATTTCGCTTCTTCCGACAACAGAAAGTTGTGACAGTACATGTGATCACAGAGAGAAGGGGGGCACTGAACAGAGGTTTGAACGAGACCCTCCCCCTTCCTCCTCCTCTTTGTCTCTTTACACGTCTCTTGACACGAAACACAACAAAAACTAGCTATATGTGTTCAGACAAATGCATAATAATGAAAATGGACATTGGTGCGCAGAGCAAAGCTTTGGTGAGGATGGAGATGCAGGGTTTTGTTCAATTGCACAGCGCACTTGTCCACAGATGGAAAATGATTGTTTGCTTTAAATTTCAGAGCAGAGTCCCTTGTGCCAATTAACCGTCATCATCACGGTGCCTGACGCGCCACTCCAGCAGAAACGTGTAAATGCACAGGAGTGAGCAGACTTTAGATTTCTTATTCTCTGTAAGAGTTCAGCTCCTCAGTATCGGCAGGGATCAAAACAATCGGCACTCTTTTCTCCGGTCGTCACAGCTGACAGTCGGTCTGATCGCCAGTCGGCACAAGCTGCATGTTGGAGTTGGTGTGCATGTTTCACTAAGCTGTGTGTATACGTGTGATTTAATAACGTCTAAGCCTCTGGCAGATGCAGCAGTGTCACCCTGAACCTCTCTCTATCTCTGTCTCCCTGATATCACATGGAAAAAAGCTATCTTCAGTTTAGTGCGCTGTGTTTGACAATGTTAGTGTAATAGAGTTGAGAAGTAGGAGGCTTTATTTCAGACATCACCGTAGTATAAATCCATTTAATTTCTATGCAGACAGTGTTAGATGACTGACTTTTGGTGCACGTCCAAGCCTTGGATGCGCATGAAACTCTCCCAGTTGGATCATCAGTACAAAAAAAGAAAAAGCTACAAGCCTGTGTTCATAGGAGCTGAAGGAGAGGAGTTAACTGCTGCTCCCAAAGTGCATTTTGGGTAGAAAAACGTAACTACCAAGCTTGAAAATGTTCTTGTGAGCGCTGCTGACAGCGAGTGGAAGCTAAAGGTTACACTTTGTAGAAAGTAGAACTGCAACACTTAGTCGATTAATTAACTAAGATCAACAGAAAAATAAAAGCAGTGTCAGGTTCCAGATCCACATGTGAGGATCTGCTGCTTTTTCTGTGTTGGATCATTTTAAACCAAAAATCTTTGGGTTTTGATCTGACAAAACGACACGTTTGAAGATCTCTCAAATTTTCCACTATTTTCTTAAATTTAAGTTCAGTCAGTTTCCCATTCTGGATCAGTTTTGGATGATTTAGGCCAGCATTGTGTGCTGGTTTAGTTGCTGCAGCTCCGGTCTTTGCCCCTGTCTGCTTCATGGCTATTTTATTTCCAGTAATGCATTTCTTGATGGACTTAAAACTGATGCCCATAACTTAAACACATAAGGCATCTAAATAAACCAGGAGGCTGTTATGTTTCAGTTTAGATGAGCATTATATTAGATTATTAAGAGAAAACTGTAATGGGAATTTAAAGTGCTAAAAACAATTACTACCCCTCCCTCCTGTGTTTTCACTGTGAGCTGTGGAGAATTTCATTTGGTTTGGAGGCTCAGCTGCTCTCACTCTCTCTCTCCCCATCCCCCCTTCCCTTTATCCCTCCATCAGTCATTCTCACCAGCTCTGGACACAGCAAATTATTACCCCACACCCCGCTCTCCAGTCTGACAAGAATCTACCAAACATACTGAGCGAGATGAGACCAGTTACCATCATTTATGTCAAGCTCAGAGTGAGCACTAAGACGATCACTGTAAATCAGCTAATTATAAAAAAGCTGTTCAGTAGTGCCTAAACACACTTTTCATGTCATTTTTTGTCTTTGTCCTCGCTGAAATACGGCTAAATATCTCCACCCTCCTCCTTTGTTGGTCAGCAAACAGCCAAACTGTGCATCTGATGAGGAGAGGGATGGACAGCCCGGTTAGTCTGCCGAGTCTCAGCTTATTAAAACCTCCATTCTTTCCCCTCCTACTCACTGGGATCACCTGTACAGCTTTTCAATACAGCTGAACCCAGCTTTGTTGATCTTATTTCGTGTTTTTGGTTCTGCAAGAGACTAAAACAGTGATTTGATCAGCGCATGTATTGACATTTAAAATAGAGAGGCTTCCTAGCTTTAGCGCCACACAGGCCTGACCTCGTTCGAGCAGGCTTACAGCAGGTTGTGTTTTTAAGAAAGCACTGTTTCTTTGGTAACACTGAAACAAGTCTCATTTGGTTTTAATCATTCTGGAAAGGGATTTCAGGGTGTAAAAACTCAGGCTAAGTACGGGACAGACAGCAACAACCGTGAGGAAAAAAAGTGCATCTTAGGATGGGTGTAGTCTTGAAAAGACGGATATCCAATTTTCCAGAAAGAATTAGATTGGACCAGTCAGAAAACTGATATCCTGGTGTTTCTTGCTGGATCCCAGAAGAGACACTAGCTGTTTCTTATAAAGCGTTATAGTTGTAATGAAGAACTCGCTTTGAAGGATCAACAAAGATGAAAATCTATCTGTTTTCTCCAAATTTTGGGCCAGAGTCAGCTACAGATGTTTTGGAAAAATAAAGCAACGTGTCTCAGCAAGCACAAGAGAGAAACAGCATGAGACAGAGGCAGCACTGCATCTGAAAAGCAGCTATATTAGAGCGGACATAGGAGTTTTATGAATGACTGCCCTGGCAGCTATAGGTTAACACAGGGTTGAGACAGAAAGGTACAAAGTTTGTGTTCAGTCAGTTTCTTTTTAAAGTGTGTCTTTTGTCTTTGTGAGAGATGATGCTTGGCAAAGACCACCGCATGTTTTTATGTTTACTGCTCTGCCAGTGGAGTTGAACGGGGGTTTACTTCCATCCCGTTCCATCTGTTCATCCCTCTGCCTGTTAACAGGATTTGCTCAGAACTTTTTGGAAAGGTTAGTTTGTGTTGACTTCTGGTTAAAATCCAACATTTGGAGCTGTCATACCTTCACAGCTGCATAGCGTTGGTGGAGGCACCTGCTTCACTGAGTGCCGTGTCATTTATTCTGCATGGTTGGTAAAATTAATAACAACTTTGTTGTTCATACACACGGCAAGATAGTTTGAGAAATTCAGTGAAAGATAGAAAAACGAAACATAGAAAAACGCCAGATCGATCATACGAAGAAACCACGAAGAGCTTTTATTGAGTACCAAAAGTTGTTGTTCATAAGGGTGAAAAAAGACGGAAAAATGGCTTGTTAACCGTCTGCTGAGTCAGATAATGGTAGAAATGGTGTAATATTAGCTATTGTTTTAAATCTATGGTGATGGATTTAAAGTAATAGCGACAAGCAACACAACTACAGGACTGTATGCTTACTTTTTTAGGCAGTAGCACTGGTACTAGCAAGTTAAAAATTTTAGTAGCACAAAGAAAAATTTAGTAGCACACACAGTTGGACAGTTAGTTAACATGTTTATTGGCTAAATTAATTTGATAGTGATAAAAAATTCTAACAATGTTGAACAACAATTAAACTGATTCTTTAACCTTCATTTTTCCTTATATTTTCAATGTGCATCAGTGAACTGTCTGCTGGTCTGAATTAGATATGGCCATCCGTTCGCCTGCAGCCACACAATACTTACAAAACACTGCCATTTGGGTCTGGTCGTATACAAGCCAGGTGAAATCTTTTAACCGCTGAGGGTTGAATCGATTCATTTTTGTATCTGAGGAGACAGGTGGTTCGATGAAGAAGCGATGAGTGACAAAGATTCAGCATCAGACTCGTAAATGCTGTAGTAGTACTATTTTCCTCCAAACGGCATCTTTTATCCTCGTTGTCGTGACCTACCGAGGTAGAAGCTACAGAAAAATACCTCTTGTTATTCTTAGTTGTTGTGGTTGGTTTGTCACAAAAATGATACAAAAGTCACAGTTCCCGGCACAGATCAGCAAGGGCGGGAACATTCACCCAGAAATGCAGTTCTTTTGTATTCGGATTGAGAAGGACAGTACCCATTTAGAACTACAACTCCCATGAAGCATTGTTCCAACAACTGACGAATAGGACAAGGGACAATAATATAGCCTAGTTTTTCCCACTATTTTTTTAGACATGATACCATCACAACACCGTCGCACTTGTGCTAGTGGATGCATATTTCTTTTCGCACAGAATGATTTTTAGTAGCAAATGCGGCAGAAATTGTCGCACTGTACAGCCCTGAACTAACACTTATTAAATCGGTATTAATAGTTTCTCATAAGACAGCTAAATAATGAACTCGGTCTTGTTTCACAACGATCCACGTGTGGGCATTTCAGCGGACCTTTGCGGACCTTTGCGAGTGGTTAGCCTAGCAAAACAACTGCAACTTAAATATCAGCATTCAGTACCGCAGCTCTGAACGTTTGCTGCTAGGTCAATCCACAGGACAAAAAAAGCTACGCACCGTAGCTAAAACAAAACAACAGTCATCCCAGAGCACCTTGGTACCAAGGTCATGGCGACCGCTAATGAAAAAGTTGTTTGACTCCATACTTTTGTCTGCTTTCGTTTGGTTTCTCGAGGAGACTGACGTCTGAATGACCAGGTAGTTGGTTTTATCTACTGCCTCAACAGCAGCAAAACTTTCGGCTCAGTTGAAAAATCGCTCCTCTTTATAACGTAAGGGTCACATCCAACATATGATCTGATTTTCTGTTTATACCACTCTCATAGTTTCAGCTCTACTAGCCTAGTAAGAACTTTCCTCCATCTCGTCCATTGCATTTTCGCTTCCTGCTCTCCATCTGAATTTGACCTCTTGTGACTGCAAATATCCTATTACAGGGCATCTTTGTGACTAACCATGAACCCCAACATCCCGTTTGAATCTGACCAGGGACCTTTGAAGCAGTCCTAATATTCATAATAGTGCTTGCTTGCAGTCTGTACGACTGCTGCGCAGAGCTTATAGCAGTCATGAGGCTTGTAATATACCTGTCAGCAACTGGTCAAGCACCTGGATGGTGCCTGAGCCAACAGAAAGTACAACCTCAGGAGGGACTTTTCAGGGGACAAGTGATACCGTGCAGAAACCAAAGCTGAAACTTGGTTCCTGCGGTGCACAAGCAGATAAAATTCCTCAGTTCCTTAAAAGGTTGCTGGAAAAGTTCCTGCATTGAAAGAGGCCAGCACTGAAAGTCGAAGAGGTGACATGAGTTACAATAGTTTCTCTCTTTATGACAACAGTCTGTAACTCTGCAGTGAAACTGTCTTTCTTTGCACTCTTCTGATAGTGTTTTTTTTTTTTTTTTCTAAATGAATTTTGGTGCAGTTGTTTACTTGCCTGAGGAAATTTCATCATTCTGGGTTTTTGTGGGTTTTAGTTTGAGTGTAACATGTTGGGCAGCGTGTTGTTTTAGGAGCCTCTCCGCTCTGATGAGAATCACTCTGGTGGACACAGTGAATCTCTTCTTTTGCACCAAAATTGCCACATTTAAATATAATGTTTATAGGCACAAAATGTCACCGGCTGGTAAATTTAAGTCCAAACGCTCCTCTTTAAAACAACCGCACTGGTCTGCATGCTGTGCGTGTTTGTGTGTGAGGACTCCCTTGTTACCACCAGCTATTCTCTTTGTGTTGTATCCTCTCAGCCTCTTTCACCCTCCTTCCTTTGTTGCAGCTTCCCTTTGCACCTACATGTCAAGTTGTTTCAGTAAAACAATACAGCAGAGCACATTCTCACACCAACGGGCCTCGTTCGAAACTCGCTTTGCACTGCAGTCCAATCAGTGATGGTGCGATGTCGATTTTGGTGTTTCAGGATGAAGCAAAAGGGAAACTTTTAAGTAAAGTTAAAATGATTTTCAGTTTAATGTCCTCAGGAGATCAGTAAGCAGCTTCTGCCTCATTGGCTGTTAATATTGTGACACCAAGACAAATGTCAAAATGCCTCTTTGAAATTTAAAGCATCTCATTGTTTTTCGATGTCTTTGATCAGTGTCTCGAATAAATCAGCCATTAATTCAGGAACAGGTTAGCTGTTCCATCAGGCCACTGCCTCTGTCTGAAGTGCACAGGGATTAAGCAGCTCAACTACAGCTTTTGCCCAAATTTATAAGCAAATAGTGCCTTGTTTTAAGTCGTGATTAATCCTTTGAGTCATTTTCCAACAGAAGTGTCAAACATTTGCTGATCCCGTCTTTTTAAACGTGAGGATTTGCAGCTTTTCTTCGTCTTAAATGATAGTAAACTGAGCATCTGTTGGTTTTGAACTGTTAAGCTGCGAACGTACTCGCATCAGAAACCTCCTCCCCTGTGTTGACTTGGAAGATGGAGGAGTTTAGGGACCACCTGTCCTGGGAAGGAGAATGATTGACTGATGGAGGGGAGGACAGGAAAGAAAGCAAAGAGGAGAGCTGTTCATCCATCTCTCCTCTAACACCACCCACTCCACTGTTTTCTCTCCTCTATTTGTTTTCCCTCTTTTTTTGTTTTTGGAAGCCAGAGGAATGTTACACATCCGCAGTGTGGTGGAAGAGTGTGCGTGTGTGTTGTGTAGTGTGTGTTTTGTGTGTGTTTTATGTGAGCCAGTGTGCTTGTGTGTATCTGTCTCTCTTTTGTGTGTGTTTGCTTTGTAGAGAGAGTGGGTGGGGGGGCCTTGGTGTGTGTGTGTGTGTGTGTGTGTGTGTGTGTGTGTGTGCGCGCATGTGTGTGTGTTCGTGTTAAGGTGTGTGTGTGAGAGAGAGAGAGAGAGAGAGAGAAATGGTGGGCAGCCAGTGTCTTCATTTTTTCACACAGCCCTCCTCTCTACCACATGCATATTTCATGGAACTGGTCATTTATGTCGCCAGCAGGAGAGTTTCTTGGCCGAACCAATATGTTGTGTGTGTGTGTGTGTGTGTGTGTGTGTCTGTGTGCGTGTGCGTGCGTGTGTGTGCATCTCTGTCTCTGTGTGCTGTCCAAGTTTGGGGATTCTGAACAGAATATCACTGAATTATTAAAATTATTGTTCTGTCAAAAAATATCTCTAAATGTGGAAAATTCAGAGACGAGACAGCTGCTGCCTGCAATGCCGCACCTGCGATCGAGCTTCCTCGTCCTGTAAGAGGCGTCTGCGTTTGTGTTTTTAGAACTGCAGTGTGGTTCACTCCAAAGGCATCAGAATTACATTCACAAACTGCCACCTCTTTTTTTTTTTTTTTTTTTTTTTTTTTTGCCTTTGCTGTATGTCTGTAGCGACAAAGGACAAGGACTGGTCTATGTCCTGACTGGTAATTGTGTCTGGATGTTGTATACATCGGGCACTTGGCTGCTGTCTGTGTATGTGTGCCTGGCTCTGCATATGTGGCAGCAGTACACAAGATGCTGTGTTTGGTCTGTAAACAGCAGCCTGGTCTGTTACTAGGAGCAGTGTGGAGCTCTGTTATGGCCCACGTTGTCTGAAGTGGTCCTCTCTGTGCAGGAAATTAACACCCACATAACCTGAGTCTTCCTTGTGAGTAGAGCTGAAACTAGATGTTGACCAATTAATCGGTTTAGCTGATTATTTGGTGCTCACGGGACGTTTTACAAATCGTTATGGGTAGAAGTTGGCTCAGAGAGTGGCCGATGGCTGTGCAGTATATCTCCATTTTGCATGGACGCTCCATGAATTCAAGGTAATGTCACTGTGTACCTGTGGTAATTTGTATTGAAATGAAAGTTGGCTTAATGTTAGACAGCTTTATTCATAAATTGTGAGCATCATAAGGTTACAGTGCAGCATTATTAATGCATTAAACTGAAGATGCTCTGCTGAAAGCATGCTGTCTCTGTTCTGCTAATGTTAACTAAATTTGATTGTTACAGTGACCACTTTTGTAAACTGGCGGGGTCACGACTCTTAGGAGTGCATCGGAAGTTCAGAATTGACTTAAGCAATTTAACAGTCGCAGCGCTGGTGAGCTCGGCAATTCCACTTTGAGGTCGTAGCATCCAGAGTTACACTTAAATAACTTTACCATGCAAGTTCACAAGCAGCACACCAACATGAAGCAGAATAAAGCTCTGTCCGTTGTTCCACATGTGGCATTGGATTAATGAATAGTTCAAGAAAATAATCAACAATGCGTTTCCACTGTATCTCATGTGTTTTCTATTAAAATGGCTGAAGCGGCACCAAACTCATCATTTTAATGTGACATTTGGTGAAGTAAGTGGTTGTGGAGCAGAACAAGAATCTGGTTTTCGTTACTGGTCGTAGTTGTCCTTGATCCTTGTCGTGATCTGACGTCACATCTGCGTAACCAATCTTGACTGGCAGCACCGCCACCAGCCTCTGAAAGTACCTGGAGCTTGCATTTAGTATGACCTCTCCAGCTTAGTTACAGGAACTCGTCCCCAAAGTAGGTGGAGGACAGCGGACATAAAAGAACAGTCTGTGACATTACCTCTTGTTAAGGTCCTGCAGTGGAAAGTGTTTTTTTCTGCCTTTTTCCACCTTTGATCACTGCTGAGCAGCATCTCCTGAAATATGAAATATGGCTGAAATATGCTTTTGTTATTTTCTGAAGCTTGAGACATTTGTCTGATTAAGTGTCAGTAAAAGTTTCTCACTAGATACGATTTCCTTTTATCTTATCATGTCTATTGTTAATTCATCCCTCCTGTCATTCAGAAACTATTTATGGACCTCTGATGTCACTTTTTGATTCACGAAGAATACTAAATATTTCCCATCATTTCACCAGAAAATGTTTTGGGTGGCTTCAGATGTTCAAGTGTTTTTACTGAAAAAAGCAGTACTGACTTGGAAAAGTGGAACAGGTTTTACAGTAAACTGCAGCACTTCAGGAGTTTCAGTTCCTTTCAATACTACCAGTAATACATGAGTATTAATGACATAGTGCACTTTTGTGGTTGGACCCAGAGTGAGAGGTCTTCCTCACAGCTGGGCCACTCATGGTGAAAATAAAAGCAGTTTTGGTACTGTGAGATGGGTATTTGGTACATTTAGATCATATTGTAGTGAAGTAGGACAGCAGTAGAATAATCTTCAGCTCTGTCCTCTTAGTAAATTAGGAGTAGGCTGACGTGGCTGCATTCATGTAATAAAAGGGCTATAAAAGAGTGTTTGGAGAAAGTCAAGCAAAAGCTAATGAGTGAGGTAGTCCTATTCCCTTTCAAACTGAGCTATGCTAAAGTTGATATGCATTTTCTTATTAACTTTATTATTTAAATGTATTCCTACGGATCCACTATTATAAACAGTTGAGCTGCTCTTAAAAGAGACAGATTAGCCTGCGTGGGATCACTGTTGAGCATCATATAGCAGTTTTCATTAAATCTGTTCCAGCAATGAGAAAGCAGTACTGGTGCAGTTTAGTGTTTTTGTTTTTCAAGCCTAAAATGTCGCCGCTATGGTTAGGTCACAAAACACAGCCCACAGCAGTCATATATGTCATTTTAAATGTCAATTGAATGCAAAACCTCGGTGTTACCCAAGAGGAATGTGCCTCATTAGAAGAAACAGAAATAAATTCTTGAAGGCTTAAAGGTTTAATCCTGTGTACGGACACTGCAGCACAGACGTTGTATACACACAACAATAATAACCCTGTGTATGTAATTGATTAGAAAGCTGGCACAATGGGACTAGCAGCCCTGTGCATTTTGTCATTTCAACACCAATTCTTTGTGTGCATATGTGTTTTTTTTATTCCTGCTCTGTCCTTAAAGGAGATGAAGGGAGGAGGTTTTCCAATGCCTCTTTCACACGTGCAGTCTGTCTCTGAAATGTTCGTGAACATTTCCTGCATGGGCTCATGTGTGAATGGGACCAGAGATTGATATTCAGGGTAATCTGTACCACCGGTTTTCCACCTCAACACCTCCTACATTTCATTGTGGCTGTGCTGTGGATGAAAGCAGTAATCATTGCAGGGACACGCGCGCAAAGCGTTACATCAGTCTGACAAAGAAACACTTTCACGTGGAACGAGTGAACCAATCACAAAACACCGCTGATGAGGTGTTTGTATCTGCGACTCTCCAGTGCTCTTTTAATGTTACACGTATCAAATGAGTGTTTCTGATTCAGATTATGCTTTCTGTGTGCTCTCTGTAACTTTATTTTTTCATTATTATTCAGTGGTCTTTATTTTCCATCTTATGTTAGACATCATCTTTATTATGTTGTCATCCTTATTTTTACCATTATTGTTAACAACTGGGTTTTATTCTCCATCTTATCTCACATTAATTTTCTGTCCCTGTTTTCGTGTTCATTCAAGGTCTTTTTTATGTGAGACACTTGGTGCATGTCATTTCTGTGTCGTAAAGCACTTTGAAAGGTGTCATACAAATGAAGTTTATTGTTGTATTATTATTATTTTTGTTATTACGAGAACATTGGCACCGTAACATTGGCATTTTTTTGCCAGGATGGTGAAGGCATGAACTGCTCTTCTCTGCCTCTGATTGGCTTGCCTTCATGTTCTTACCCTAACCAATCTCATTCATGTCTAAATCTTACCAACCCAACCAATGGAGGCAACCAGCGGCTGCAGCCTGTAGCACCTCACGCCGCTCCCTGAGGCTGAGGCTTTTATGGTATGCACTGTAGTGTTTTTCTGCCAGGAGGAAAAACCACACTGGAGAGTGTGTCCGTGTGTGTGTGCGGGTGTGTTTTTAAAAGCATCTGTGAGGCCAGATGTGCCAAGCTACGGTATCTCAATGTGGGAAGAGACTCAGCACATCCTAAAGTTTTGCTGAGAGGCAGCACATCAGCATCAAGCCAAATAAAGACACAGAATATTGATGCTTGTTATTCAGTTATGAATTTGAAATTCAGTTTATTTTCATATCTGGTGGCAGAAGGTTTGGCAGAGCTGACAAAACTCTACTTCCAGAGTAGTGTCTTGCTTTGAGTGTTTCCATGGACAGTTGGTTTCTGACGTAGCCGCCGTACTACGCACAAGGAAGTTGTTAATTTCCTGTTGCACACTTTGTTTCCCCAGTACAGAGTAGCTGGGGGGTTTTTTTGGTGGAGGGGTCTTTTTTACAGCAGTTTGCCAAACGCTGCAGTCCTGTATCTGCACCGGAGGCAATCCTCCGCTGAGCCTTTCTCGGCTTTCACCTGTGGTGCCTCTTGGGCGCCCTCAAAAGCTCAGCGAGTGGCGCAATGCCGCGACGCCAGATCGCATTCAAATCCCAGCTTTTGAGTCCATATGTCCTGAGTGGTAAACCCTCCTTTGTGTCCTGGCTCTGCCCCGTGGTCTCTACACAATCCACCTCACCTGGAACAACACCTCCACAACCCATCTCTTCTAGTTCATCGACTGACTGAGGCTTGATTCAGATATTCTGAATTGCTGTATTCTCCATTTTATCTCAGAGTTACATCTTTTTATAACTTTCATACAGTCTCACTCTTTAGTAACTGTCCAAAGTGAAGTGAAGACTGACTGTTGAGCTGAAAACTTTACTTCACCACTGAAAGATTAAAGCCCTGCATTGAAACATGTAAAGGGCTGTGCTGAAGGATGTGTGTTGCTCAGGTACTGGTGAGACAGAGAAATTCGATCCACAGAGTTTGAAGGCTTTTCAGATGCCAAAACACTGTGGTTTGATATTATTAGGAATTTTTGACCCCGAAACACCAGAACTCCACTTTGGGCAGCTGCTTCCATCTCATTACATCATTACTGTCATAAATTAACTACGCTGTAACCAATTATTTGCTTCACTGACGCTCAGGTTGGCACTTAAGTACAGTCATGAGAATTTGGTATTGCAGCTGATTTCTCATCCTCTCTCTCATCCCCTCCCCCATCACAGCAAATGGTGATGAGCCTGCGGGTGTCAGAGCTGCAGGTGCTGCTGGGCTACGCTGGGCGCAACAAGCACGGACGCAAGCACGAGCTGCTGACCAAGGCGCTGCATCTGCTGAAGGTTGGCTGCAGCCCCGCTGTGCACATGAAGATCAAAGAGCTCTACCGACGACGCTTCCCTGCCAAAATGGTCTCCCACTCAGAGCTGGCCATACCCGGACCACACCACCCAGCCACAGCGGGAATGGTCGGAGGAGGGGGCGCCGCACTGCCTGCTGGCCTGACACAGCTGGCGTATGAAGGTCACGCTGGACACGGTGGAGCCCCATCGCCCGCTGCCTTACTGCCCCTCTCACTGCTCGGCCCTGGGAAACACGAGTTGACCGGGCTGACGCACCACCTGTCCACCTCGACCACGCTTCACCCGGTCCACCCAGATGTCAAGCTCCAGAGGCTGCCCTTCTACGACATGCTGGACGAGCTCATCAAGCCAACCAGTCTAGGTGAGAGCAGGTGTGAGTGTACTTTGTGTGAGGGTTGGATTTAAAGGTAATGATGCAAGATGGATGCATGTAATCAAGCCTGGTTTCAGTTTTCAACAGAATTGCACCATTTTTTTGATATGTTTGTTTTCTGTATCTTTACAAAACCAGAATTCACATGGCTGCTTTATATGTGAAATTCAGTGTTGAGAAATGTAAGAATACAGTATAAAAGGAGGGTTGTGGAGCATCCTGTAGGCTTAGTGGTTAAAACATGTACCAAACACAGTAACTGCAACTGACCAGGGAACCAGTGCACATCATCACCCGTCTGTCTCTACATTTGTTTCCTGCTGTATCTCCACTGTCAAACCATCCTGTGAATGTAAAAATGCAGAAAAAAATAATCTGCAAGGTTGTGGATATTTATATCAGCATATCATTCCTGTAATAATCATGGCAGCAGTCACAGAAAACATTGACATTTGTGTTTCTCTCTTTTGTGGAGAGGCTCCCTGCCAGTGCTGGTGTTGTGCTGCCTGCTAATGTGTTGACAGTGCACAGCTATGGTACTGCAGAAATATCATTTTCAGATTTCCCACCAGAGTTCAGAGTGGACAGAGGCCACAGTTGATTCCCAAGAGGTGTAAGTGAAAATATTAATTGGGTGCCTTATTCATCATTCATCCAAAAAAACCCTTCTTTTGTGCTCCTTCAAAGACCTTACCTAATGGTGACAGTACTTGCTCAGGTGTTTACTTCCATTAATGAGCAAGAGAGCCTGCATTTAGTTAACATATGAATAGTCTGAAATTTTTTTGTTGGTCTGAAGGTAATTTTGATTAATGTCATTGCATATGGGCTGCTGTGCTGGAATTTGTTTTGGATGAGCCGAGCAACACTGCAACATTATACTGTCATTGTACCAATGCATTTCTAGCTGTGACACCAATTTTACATCAGTGTGGCGGCACTGAAAATAAATAAGTCGCTGCATGTAGACCATCATAAACGTATGTATGTTGACAGAAGTGCATTTATCTACGCAAAGTCATGTGTCTCCTTGGATACGACAGCAAGTTAGCAATGAGAGCCAAGGCATTCATGAGCACAGCAGTTGAGCCGTCACTCTGCAGCACTGCTGAGAAAACAGTTCTGCTCTGGCTCCGCATAACACCATCGTGTCTTAACAACACGACGCACACAGCAGCTGTAGTAAGTCCAAAATTAGAGAAGATCCTTAATCTGTAAGTAAGCTTCAAATTGAGTTTTTATCTCTCTCATTGCACACAGCACCTGATTCTGTGTACAAAAAAAAGTCCATACCAAAAACTTTTCATAGCACTGGTGTATTTTTATACATAAAAAGTAAATTATGTTAATTTTGTACTAGCCATTTACCGCAAACCGTGTTTTCTCTATGCCATTAAATATCCCTTGGTGTTACTTATTAAGAGTTTCACAGTCAAAAACTCTAATCTGCTCCATCAGCGTGGGTGTGGTTTGATCAGATTGAAAAAACGGTGGCACCGTAATCGAATGCCCCGACAACTGTCATCAAATTTTCAATCAGATCAAAATTTGGTGCACGAATGTACTTCCAGCTGTGCCCCACTTGCTGCAAACCAGTGAGAAAAACAAAACAAACACAAATGCACAAATCTCCCCAGGAAAAAAACTTCAAGAAGCTGATTGGGAAATAGTTTTTCAGGGACGTTTAAGAAGTTCAAATATCCAGAATGATCTCCCGTCCATTTTCATTTAAGCTCCATGTCTTTACACCCTTTAATTCACAACTTAAGAGACTTTTAATCTTGCCTTTATCTTGGTCAGATTTGTCATTACATGTGGTGTGCATCCAAAAGCCAGCCTGCATTTAGCGTAATAACACTCTTGGGCTCTGGGATATATTGCAAATATATGGAAATGTCTAGATTTTCCTACATTAGCATTTTAATGGAGTAAGGGACCATCTTGTGATTAATTTGCCTGCAGATGCATGTACAAACACAGTGCCTGCAGCTCTGTCATCACACCATCTTTCTCCTCTTCCCTCTCCCTTTCTCACTCTATCCATTTCCTGCACATGTTCCATCCCTCCCTGCCTCCTCTTGCCCCCCCCCCCACCCCCCCTCCGTCTTCCATCCTCACTCTGTCTCCGTGGCCATCCTCGGCTAAAATTTGCATGCAAAGTGATGAAATCACACAGGCATACACCTGTGCCCGCAGAACACGCTCTCCCCTCATTTGAATCTGAATCGCACATTCACATCATTCTCAAACACACACAGCGATGCGTGGACACACACACACACACATCTGCGCATACAGTACTTTCAAAACACAAACGTACTTTCCAATAAATAATGCATGTTGATCGTATTGTTCTCAGAGAAGCAGAGAGAAGAATGAAGGATGACTGAGAGGAGGAAAAGCCCAGAGGAAGATGCTGCGCATCGCCTCACAGAGCTGAAAATTCGAGTTAGCTTCAAAAATCAAACTCTGCTTCCGCTTGGATGTGATGACCCTCTTTATCGTAATAATAATAGAGGGCAGTAATGAAACCACTTGATTAATTTTAATTCCCCTCTCTTGGGCAGACTGGCAGACTTTTTTTTTCTTGTTTTAAAACAGCTGTAGCCTCCTCACTCCCTGATCTCACTCTTTCACATATTCTCTTTTCTCTCTTTGTTTACTTTCTCTGATCTTCTGACTACCCCTCAATCCCTCTCTCTCCCCATTGTTGTTGCCTCTTCTGCCTTGCCTCCCATTTCTCTCTCCCTCACTCTCATTTTTCCTGACTCCCTTCCCCCACTTGCTTGCTTGCTCTCCAGTTTTGCTCAATTTTTTTTTTTTCTTTTTCTGGCTGGAGAATACTGATTTGTCGCCCATGTCTGTGCTTAACCAGGACTCTAACGGTGTTGAGCACATGTGCATGACAGACTTAAAGTAGTGCAGCAAAAGGAAAGATTATTACTTGTTTGGGGCGTCCTTGCATCTAAGATTGGAATAAAAAAGTCTCAGTAAGTCTGTTTCCAAAGCTGAACATGCAGGTTATTTCTAAAATCCAGACATATGTGAAATTTGTCTTGGTCTATAATTATTTACCCAAATAATTCGGCATAAAAAAAGACAAATAAAGGAAGGAAATGTTGAAGCGTACTGGCAGCTTAAAGATATTCTATAGATCGAAAAGGTGTGGGCTGAAGCTACAGCTTATTGCACCATTTTTAGAATACAAAACCTTAGGGCGCCCCAGTAGCTCAGTAGCTCGCCTCCTTACCTTTTCTGCATGTCTCACCTCCCATTTCCTGTCTCTCTCCAGCTCCTGCTTTCCAAAAAACCTCATGAGTTTTTGTGTGTGTTCATTAAGTTATTTTTAAAGGTTGTTTCTACATTTTCAGTTCCTCACTAAGTTCACCCCGACAACTGAAGCACAAAGATGCTTCCTCATGCATAATCTTCTGTTGTTGGTTTCATTTTAAAAATCTTTCGGTTGCTTTCAGAAAGTCATTTATTTTTGACTTTATATATGATCTGTGCTATTTAAAGACGCGCCAAATCCCTGAATTTTAGAGCATTTAATTAAATACGCAGTGGGTTTGTTGGTTCTTGTTGGTTTTTAGTTATGTTTGCACTTCTCTTGGCTCTCTCTAAGTCGTGTCTGGAAGTATGCTCTAAGAGAACAATGTAAGGTGTATAATGTAGCTTGATTTAAGAGAGCCCTGTATAGTATTGCAAATATGCACAGTGAGAAGAAAACTGTGCTCTCTCACTCCAGCCCAAATGCTAAGCACCCTTCAAGCAGCAGTAGCATACACAAATCACCATCGTACACTTAAAATATGACAGCTTTGGTTCACAAATATGGTAGAGGGGTTGAAAAGCAGTGTGGCTTTTTCTGGCCAGCTGTATTTAGCTGTAGTCCAGATGTACACGGGTGTTTCTTCAGACGGGGTTTTCCCTTCTTTATTCTTAAAAAAATATCCTGCACACACAAGCACAATCTCTGTCCATATGAAAACGTAAAAACACATATGAAGCACTGTCTAGAGCATGCCAAACCAACAGACACCTAACCTTGAAGCCATGCTGGCCAATCAGAAGCCTGATAAAATCTATTTCCAGTAGACCAGTAGAGGCCCTGGGGGGGCGTCTGTGTTGGATTATTTAGCAGTGACCTCTGTCGCACCTCTCATCTTCAATAAAACTGTATATTTACATTCACATCTACATTAATGTGTAAGCATGCAAAAAGCCCTGTTAGCAAGGTTAACACCAGCACCAGTTAACAACTAGCACCCTGTCTACACATCAACACTGCAAACAGAGCCTCTGAATATATTCACCCTGAAAGGAGTTTTCCAAAAGCTTCGTTTTCAGTGGCTGGAAACTGCGTTTGTGTGGACGAAAGGCCAAAACGCAGAGAAAAAGCTACGTTTTGACAAATACCCACGTACGTGTGGACTGCATTACACTCAGGTTTTCAGTAACTGAGGAATTGCAATGCATGTAAACATGTTTCAGACTTCCTGTCTTAACCTGATTTCTCACCCTAACGTGGTTTCTTGTGTGCATGTAAACGTAGTTATTATCTCTCTCATACTGTCTCCCCCCTCCTCTCTCTCTGTCATTATCTCACCCTCCCTCCCTCCCGTGCTGCCTCGTGCTCTCCTCTGAGTCTTATCAGTGTGTAGGATAAAGGTTAGTCAGCCCACAGTTTAGCCCTGCCAGTCCAGACTGGTCAACAGTCTGGGCTGCACCAGCTACTCCATTATTACCATGGCGACCTGACTGGTTGAACTCCGGTCTCATCTCCATCATTATCCGTCCTCCACAGAGAACTATGCCTCTGTACTCATTATGGATATCATTGTGGTGCACATGCATTATACATGATTTAATCACCATATCTTCTGGAAAAGGATGCAAGCCCATTTCGCGTTTGATGAGTATTTCGTGCATAATGGCTTGTTACATGGAAAGATTGCTGTGATATTCATACAATGGAGGAAAATCATGTGGTAAAAAATGTCAGTCTAATCAAGCTTTTTGAAACCTCGCTTCCTTCACAGATGAGTCAGTCCATGGTTTTATTTTTGTGTACTGAATCTTGGGGACCTCTTTGAAAACTAGACGTCTTGGTTTCATTGTTATTAATTTTTGCTGCCTATTTAGGCCAGTAGGGCACATTCATATTTTTAAAGGCCAAGGGAAAAAAAAAAATTCTGTCTTCAGCTCTACAATACAGTTTGCTTTGGTGTCAGGATATGAATCATGTCAGCGCGTCTGCCTGTCAGTCACACTGTAAACATCATCGCTTATTAAATAAAGATAAGCTCATACAAACTCTAGACTTTCAAAACAGACTGTCTCTCCACAGTTGATGATTTGATTGTCTTAACCAGTATTTTCATTATCGATTTATCTGCAGATTATTTTCTTGATGAATTGATTAATTGTTTTGCTTTCGCTTTGCAAAAATAATAGTTAAAAACCAAAAGATACTCAGTTTATTACCATATATGACAAAGAAAAGCATCAAATCCTCAAATGTTTAGAGGCTGAAATTAGAATATTTAGCACTTTTACTCCATTATTAAAATTACTGCAGATTTTCTGTCCATCCAGTAATCGATCAGTGGACAGGTTGTTGAGTCCCTCATTCATGGAATTTTTATTTTACAAGTGAAAGTTTCTTCCAAAGATTCTGCAACTCAATTCTCAGATATATAGTTCACATTAATACTGCCTACGTGTTATGCAAATGTAAAATACTGATTGTTTCCAGTAGAATATTTGTAATGATAGAAAATTATACAAAATTAATGGTGTGATTTGCATAACTAGTGATGTTGCATATATCATGTTGATTATTGTTGGACATTAGGCACCTCAGGTGACTCTTCAGCAGCCACAAAATGATAGAAGGAAGTGATTATGAATTAATTGGATATTAAGTGTTTCTCCAAAAGCTGGACTCATCCTTATTGCTGTGTTTAGAAGTGATCCTTCATGGTTTGCATGTGTAACCAGCACTAACATGACACGAAACACAAGCAAAGATACATTTATTTGTGCTACTTTTTTAACGTACAGTTGGACACTGTTAGCTATTTTTGTGAGCGTTTGGTTTGTGATCTGCAGTAATTGTAAGTGAGTGAGACAGATGTGTTTAAACTATATGAACTTACAGTAACATTTAATATGAAAGTACACATATTAGGAGCCTGTATTAGCCATTATTAAGCACTTAGTAATGCCTTGCTCTGCAGGACCATATTCTGTAACTACGAGGCCATTAACTAAGTCTGTTCCCTCAATAATATTCGAAGTATTGCTTATTGGTAGTAAGTAAGGAAGTTGTTGTACATGAATTACAATCTTAATTACCTAACCCTTAATAACCCTAACCCCCAGAATAAAGTCTTAATAAATGCTTTATAATGACTAATTAAGAGCCATATAGATATTCTTCTGATATGCATGCTAATAAGCAACTAGTTAAAGTGTGACCAAGCATACGTTCACATAAATGGGATGTTTGTCACCACATTTTTCTAACCCCATTTGCAATACCAAAGTCCACAAACATCTAGGTTGAAAATGAAATCAGATTTACCGCAGTATATGTTCTGGCAATCACACCAACAACACACAGCACACAAAGTTCACAAAGCACCTGTTTCAGGACAAACAAGCAGCTTATGGTACAGTGGAAATGTATGTTGACTTTGACTGTTTCCAATACAGTTTAGCACGTGTCCTCTTCCGCCCTCCTAAATAACTGTCATGTGTAGTGTGGCACTCACCGCAGAAGCAAACTGTGTAGGCAGGTACCATAAAATCTCATTTTGCGGCTGGAGCTTTTTATGAACCTTTTCTAATATTTCTTAATGTCAGACATTGAATGCCTGGCTCTGTCTCTCGGTAGCAGTTGCTGGTCTGGACAAACACCAGACCAAAATGAAAATAATCATCTGTTCCTCACAATGAATGATATGTTGTATAAAGATACATTAGTATAATATTGTCAACAAACTGGACAAAATAAGGTGAAGAGACCGTCTTCGTTTAAGATGGGCCATCATTAGAGACAGGCCTTTGTTTCCAGTTAAATAAATGTATCATATGTTACTTACAACCCTTTCTGTTTCTTGATCTTTCCCCCTTCTGTTAATTGGCTGATAGTGCTCTGTCACATTTAAACACTTTCAGTGTCTCAAATGTAATCGATCTTGAATCAATGAATCACTGAGTGAAAACAGGATTTGAGATTCAGCTGTCAGATGTGAGATTTTAGTGTACGTTAAAAAAATAGATGTAATCAACTGTGACATTCCTCCCACATTTAGGATTTACTAGGCAGCAGTACTGATGAAGCAAAGTAACACCAGCAGGATGATTGAAATTGCACATCAGGGTGGGTTTTTTTTGTTTTGTGTCTTTTGATGATCACCTCATTCAGAAGTCCCGGGTTCAAGTCCTCGTGACGGCAGTCATCCACCCTGCTGGAATGTCCTTGAGCTAGCACATTTAATCAGTACAAATGCGTTGTTCTGTTCGTCTTGTTTTGCCCTTGGATTGGCAAGCAGATACATGTCTCCTCAAGGAATCAGTAAATATAATAAATCACATACATTATTTACTATATACAACAGGTCATGGTGGAAATGTTCCCAAGCATCCACAGCACAGAAACCTATAAAGCGCCTCTTCACTCAACATCAAAACAAGACCTGAGATTTACCCGCTCATACTCCCCTGCACGATCCCAAGCAAAATTCTTTATCTCGCTGTAAACAGCTCAGCCTTCTCACAACAAATGAACATCAACAAAGGAGCCCGGGCTGCTCTGAACTATAAACACGCTGCACGAAATGGCTCCTCTCTCCCAGAGCCTATAAAACCAGCATTATTTCGTTCAAAGCCTGAGTTGGTGCATCGTCATCCCCAAGAGTTGATTGAGTCTGATTAGACAGACTCGAACCCTGATTGTAATCCTAACAGGTTGCTCTTTTAGCTGATCTCAAACATAAGCAACGCTGTTCTTTCCACTGCTGCTCTTTGGTGTGTTTCATGCTTTACGGGCTTGGGCATGGCGTATATCAAGCCAAGCTTTAAAGACATTGTGAATTGCATGCAACAGCATATACATTGATGGGGAGAGCAGGACCAGCTGCCAGACTGGGAAAATGTAATGCCAGCCTTAGCAGCCCTGTAAGCACACTGGAATGCCTTAATGAGCCCTGTCAATATATAACTGTGCAACACCCTTATGCAGATAATAAAAGATAATCACTGTTGTTACGGGGAGAGGAGGTAACTCTTCTGGAAAGTTTTCAATTGTCGGCGTGTGTGTGTGTGTGTGTGTGTGTGTGTGTGGGTGTAACATCCAGATCTGACCTTTTGCTGCGGATCCTTCTGGCACTTTAGGTTTGAATTTGAGTGACGCTGAAAGGATTTTTGTCTTTGTTCTGCCTGTGAATGTTGCTGTACATTGTGTTTGTGCATGTATGTGTGGTTGGCTTTGTGTGTGTGTGTGTGTGTGTGTGTGTGTGTGTGTGTGTGTGTGTGTGTGTGTGTGTGTGTGTGTGTGTGTGTGTGCGTGTGCGTATGTGTGTGTGTGCACGCCTGCAGTGTACCAAACACAGAAAAAGTAGCAAAGCCACTAACAAGTTAATAAACTCCAGCTGGGCTTTGTTGTGCTGAAGACAGGCTATAGAGTCGAGCACATTCTCTGAAGCTTAGCTCACACATCTTCTGCTCAAACCAAAGAAACTAGACCAGAACCAGGACTTTTCAAGGTTTTTTTTTCACAGACTGTATGGTCAGAATCAGCATTGTAAGAATATTCTGACTTTCCATACTAGTCGGCATTGCTAGCCACAAGCAAGCTTGTTGATAGATTCCCCCATATGTTCACTATGAACGACTATAATGTAATTTGTACAGCTGGGTTTCAGTTTAGCTTGAGGACGAAATATAGAAATATTATACTGAAAGGTAACAAGTGCCAGATGTGACCAAACTGGAACGTAAATCTGGTTCAAATGTAAATGTGCCAGGTACAAAGGCTCTGTTTTATATCACAGGGTTTTTACTCTGTAGAGAATTTTTTTAGACTTCAACAGCGTAAATGACGAGGAGTTAGTCACCTTCCTCCCATTCTGACCAGTAATGGTCATTTATTGCATGACTGTCGTATTTGTTCCTGTGTTTTCCCTTGTGCCCACTGAGATTGGTTAAGTTATACAACAACAACAGTATGCTGCCAGTGTTCAGGCCGTGTCTAAAGTTTGGGAAATGTTTAAAGGTGTGCAGATATGCCTCAGTTTCACTTTGCCAAATGCACACTCAGCTGCCAGTTTAGCTAAAACTAAAGCGGTCTAATGCAATAACTCTCACCTTCATGAAGGTTGTAATGTCAAGTCTTTGTCAGAGTCATTTTAGATGTTATTAAATTGTGTTATACTGACAGTAGTTGTTATTATTTTGTCTACCCCATTTTTTTAGATAGAAATAGCTCTCAGTATAGTTTTATATACCATACATCATAAAATGGCAATTGGCTGTATGCTTCGAGTTCTTCTTGGTGTATTTCCTCTTCACTGTAAACAGCGACCCACTGGAGGTCATTTTCCCATCTGTCACTCCTCCACCATCTGTCTTTGCAACACATACATTTAACATTATAAAACAATGTCAAATGCGTCATGACAGCTGGTACAGCAGGGGTCTCAAAACATGTTCAAGGGCCGGGAGTGTGCAGGTTTTCATGCCATACACTCACTGCACCCGGGCTCTCTCTCAGTATGCAAATTCCCGACAGTTAAAGCTCGGTTCCAAAACAGTTGGCTCGGGTTTAAAGCTTGTCATCATTCACGCGGTCCAACACAAACTGCAGAGAAGAAGAAACTCTGCTCTGTTGAAGACAACTTGGAAAGAAGTTTTTCCGTTATCTCTGTGATATCCTCGTTCCTCTTTCACAAAAAGTGACCTGAACTTTCCTCCTCTGCTCTGATGACTGAACCCTAAAGCAGAGAGCCAGGTCTTATCAGCCGTACTGTTTGTTCTGAACAAACTCTCCGTGACGCATGGTTGGAGATTTGCACTGATAGATGCTCTTATTTGTTTATTCTTAATTATGCTGGAGTCTTAAAATGAATGTCCCATTGGTTTCTTAATGTTCATATTCTAATAAGCACCACTAAGCAGAAGTAAGATTACTTGCAGTGGCAGAAATGTGCTTAATAACAGTAATTACAGTTCTGCTCATAGCATCATTAATTTTCCGTCGTCTTTCAGTGAAGTTAAATGGAGACTTCATTCATTGAAATTACATTCGGTATGTGATGTTGTTAACTTCATTCTTCATAATAACTTAATTCCTCAACTAGTGAGGTTCTGTCTCAGCCACGTGTGATAAAATCAAGCATCCTGCATGTCAGTGTGGTGCTCTGTATATCAAAAGATCCAACGTCATGCGTGCAGTTCACACATGTACTCTCTGTCACCTGGTTTGTATTTTCACCAATATACATGTTTGATATTTGATAAGCTGAAGCTTCTGTCAGGTCAAGGCTGTGATTTAGAAAATCACAAAAATTGCACTAATATGATGATGAAAACTGTGTAACCCCTGAAAACATATTGATCTGTACTTTGATTTTCTTGATCTCTCAGCTCTGCAAAGCTCATCACTCAGATTAGACAGGGATGGTTTTCTCTGGTTTAAAATGTTTCACAACTGATATTGTTTTTTCCACCAATACCATAATTATACTGTTGAAGGTACTTTACATGGAGGAATGCAAACATGTGTTTCCACAAGAAAACAAAATAATAGTTTGACATTTCGGGAGATAGCCGTGTTTCTTGCTGCAAGTTAGACGATGATGTTGATGCTGTTCTTTTGTCTCTGTGCTAAATCCAAGCCTGAATCCAGCAGCTGGTTATCTTAGCTTAGCTTAGCATGAAGACTTTTAATGAAGAAACAGTTCCCCAAGACATATTGTGGCATATAGACCCCTCTAAATTAGCAGCTTGATGTTTTCAAACTTCAGTTTTTGTGTGGATCTAATGTGTTTAGACCAGGACACCAGCTTTAGAGGAGCTGGTGTGAAGATTTTGTCACCTTTGGACGAAGCCAGGCGAGCTGTTTCCACACGGTCCAGACAGTCCTGCAAAAAATTTGATGTTGTGTTGCTTCAAATTCATTGACATTCATTCAATTTTGAATATTTTCTTACTGAGTTGTTGAAATTGTATTCATCCACCACATGATGAGACACTTTCTGATGATGAAGTGTGCTTAGATCACAAAAGACAGACTTTGGGAATAAATAAGACAGAATATGTCAGACAAATGAAAACATCATAAAGCTGAGGTCCAACACTGGATGCATCGAGAACCAACAGAGTTACAGAAGCCTCTATGGGAGCTGTGTGTGCGTTGGGGTAAAAGTAAGTCCGTGTGCATGCGTGTGTGTCTGTGTGTGTGTGTGTGTGTGTGTGTGTGTGAGAGAGAGAGGAAGACATCAATCAAAGCTCATTTCAACCCTTCTCATATCTCTCCTAACCACACACATTGAAACACCAGAAACAAATCCACTGCCAGAGAGAGAGTGAGTTATAGAGCGATGGAGAGATGGGGGGGGGGGAGTGAGAGAGGACAGAGTGAGAGAGCACTTTCTATTTATAGCCCGTGTGCCCGGAGAGGAGGAAGACTGTTGTTCGAAAGCACACTTTGTCGGTATGATTTTGTTCTGCAGTGCACAGGCTGCCGCTCAAAAGATGCAAGAACGGAAACATGCGATAAATACGTGGCCATATAAATTAAATACCATGTGGGCGGCGAGATGGTTCATTACCAGGAAAATTAATGGCTGTTTGAAAGGCTGATGAGAGGAGGAACATGATTGGTCCAGTAATGATTGCAGGAGCTGTAGACTTCTTCCCCCTCAACGCCCTACATGGAAGGAAATTACCTCTTTGTGCTTCATCCCGCTGTGTGTGTTTGTGCGTGTGTGTGTGTACATGTGTGTTTAAGTGCATGGTCGTTCACACACATGTAGTGTGTCCATGTGTTTGGAGCGGTCACCGACTGACAGTTCAGCGTTATTTTAAGTAATTAAAGCAGCAGTCAGGATTGGTGATAGGTAATTCTGTGACTGGTCTTCCCCCTCAGTTACACGGCCCTCAGGCCTGAAGATTCCCACTGAGAATCAGCAGTTATGTTTCACAAAATACGGCCTGCACACGTGAAGAGAGTCCTCCAGGATTCTAACAATGGTTGCACTGGTCTGTAACGCTCACTCACTGGTGTACGGAGCACTCTTGTGGTGAAGATTTTAGTCACTTCTGAAACTGTTTCTTGTTCTGGAGACTGAGTTTAGTGAAAGCTAAGAATAGAAACAGCTGTTTATTTGGTAATTAAGCGATGTAGTATGAATGAATACGGTGTGTGAGTGTGCTGGTGTTTCTGTTCGTTATATATGAAACACTTTTGACATCTGGATCGTCTTTAGGTCCGCAGCAGATTCCACACTGCCACCATGCTTTGCTTTCATCTGCTGTTTGCCTCATTGGTAGCGTGCTAGCACACACACACAAACACAACTTATGGATGCGCAAATCTTTCTTTTTGTATTTTAAAACATTAAAATTACAATATTCAACTTTATTTTCATTAGACTTCCACGTACAAAGTTAACACGTGCTGTTATCTCCGGCAGGCTGGACTGCTGTAATGCTCATTTCTCTGGTGTGTCGAACAAAGCTATTGGTCAGTCACAGCTCGTACAGAACGCAGCAGCACGACTTGTGACGAAAACCAGACAGAGAGCCCACATTACTCCAGTCTTAAAATCTTTACACTGGTTTTTATGTCACTGGATGGTTTTGCCTTGTCTTATCTCTCTGACATGGTTAAGATACATGTGCCTGCTCAGATTCTTAGACTCAATCCTCTTGACTGTTCCTGAGGCCAGAACTGAAATGCCCGGACAGGCAGCCTTTGTTAATCACTCCCCAAAACTCTGAACTGAAGTCTGCCTGAAGGTCTGAGGGTTTCTAAATCTGTAGACGCCTTTAAATGAAATCTTAAGACTCATCTTGATTTGGATCCTTGTTTTTATCAGACATATTATTTATGTGAAGCACTTTCTGTGGCATCTTATGCATGAATTGTGCATTATAGATAAAGTTAATAATTATTATTATTATTATTATGGGTGCATAGTCTTGTCACTCCTCCTTAATTTATCTTGCTAAAATGAGGAAAAACTCAAAGGTCTCAGAACTCAATTAAAAAAGGTCAAAGGAGGGACAAACACTGTGGTAAAGAGTACTGAATGAGCTGATAAAGACCTGATAAATTGTTGTTCAGCAAGAAATAGTTCCAGCGTGTAACTCACCCTAAAACAACAACTGTCATTTTTCCCTTTCCGTCTGTGTGACATGACATACAACATGTTGATAAGTGACTTATCGCCGTGCTGGTATGTATATTTTATTACCTTTGGACCCAGCCCGGCTAACTGTTTCCACGTAATGACAGTCTTGATGCTAAGCTAACTGCCTCCCACCCCGAGCTTCACACTGAACACAAAGATTGGCATCGATCTGTTCATGTAACTGTCAGACAGAAAGTAAGTAAGTATATTTCCCAAAATTCTGAGCTATTCCTGTGAGTGTGAAACAAAACACAGTTCAGTTCGAGCCCTCGTGGCTCTTTCTTCCAGCCTCCTTTTAACACGTACACACCAACTTTTCTCTCCTTTGCAAACCTGCTGTCTCTTTAATGAAGGCTGGGTTAGTGGCACCAGTTATTTCCAGCACCTCTCGGTGGGCCTATAAATAGAGCACACACACACATTTTCTTCTTCCTCACCTCTGTGTGAGGTGATCTGGTTTTGACGTCCAGGTGTTCTTTAGCTTTAGCTAATTTCATGCCTACATGGTTACCCAATAATGCTCTTCATGCAGGAGACACCCACTGATACATTGCTGCGCACACACTTCATCAGCTCTCTCTTTATTTTACGGTCATCTGCAGATGAAAACAGAGGTTTACTGTCTCATTTGCACAAGTTTGGTGTTGCTTATCTCACACTTAATAATTGGCCAACACTTTTTTCACCGTTAAAAACTTGGTGCATGTTTCTACTTTATGTGATTATTAAAAATGCCTCTGCTTCCTCTCCCTCTCCCTCCTCTTTCCCTCTCTCTCTGCAGCATCAGACAACAGCCAGCGATTTCAGGAGACGTGTTTCGCCTTTGCATTAACGCCACAGCAAGTCCAGCAGATCAGCAGCTCAATGTAAGATGAGCACCGCTCTGTCAGTGCAGGACGCTCAGTCGTTAATGAATAATTCATATGTGTACATGCTTCCTACACATGTGTGCTGATAAATTTGTTTCTGTGCTCAAAGGGACATCTCGGGGACCAAATGTGACTTCTCAGTTCAAGTTCAGTTGCGGTTTTGCCTGTCGGAGACCAGCTGTCCTCAGGAAGACCATTTTCCACCCAATCTGTGTGTGAAAGTCAACGGGAAGCCATGCAACCTGCCTGTGAGGAGCTCTGCCTGAACCGCATGAACAACCAGCCATTTTTCTCTTTTTCCTTCTAATATTCTTGTCTCGTCATCCAGGGTTATCTTCCTCCAACCAAAAACGGTGTCGAGCCCAAGCGGCCCAGCCGGCCCATCAACATTACCTCACTGGTCAGATTGTCCACCACAGTCCCCAATACCATTGTGGTGTCGTGGACCGCAGAGATCGGAAGGGTAAGGACTGTCAGTCTGTAGCATTCATGATATTCAGTTGTTTATCAAGTAAAATGACTAAACATTTGCTAATAAAAGCTTCTCATATCTAAAGATTTTTTAGCTTTTTGCTGTTTCACACTTCCATTATCTCCAGTAGTTTTAAATTCGACCTTGAGACATCTTGCCTGCACTACTTGTGTGATTGAACAGAAATGAAAGAATTTCTGGCCACCGCAGTTCTTCTAGCCACAAATCTTATACGGTGGAGCAGTAAGACCGGATAAACTTAAGGGAAAGCCCTCCCGCCTGACCCTGTGTGGTCAAAATGCACAGAGAATGAAGGCTAATGGCTCAGTTATTGACAAAATCACCTTTAATGAAACATTTTAGACCAAATTAATCTGTTTATTTGTTTATCTCATGTGCTGAGTTACACTGAGTTTGGTGGAGCTTGATGTTCTGCAGACAGGCAATAGAGGACAATAAAGGAACCGTCTCACAACAGGAAGCCATACCTGCCCTCAAATGTCAGCATGCGGCAGTTCTTCCCGGCTGAACGTACATTTGTCTCAGAGCAGCAGGATCGACCTTGAGTTTAACCAGTCAAGGACATTTTCTGTAACTGGCCCAGATCTCTGATTCTGACTAGCAAAGAAGTGTCTCTTTGAGGCCTTTAAAGTATCGCTTTGCACATTATTACATCATTTTATGCCTTCATGTGTCCACAGAGTTACTCCATGGCCGTGTACTTGGTGAAGCAGCAGTCATCCACAGTGCTGTTACAGAGACTACGGGCAAAGGGAATCAGAAACCCAGACCACTCCAGAGCACTCAGTAAGGGCTGTCAGACTGTTCTTTGAGAGATCACATATATGTTGGATTGGTGTCAGGGCTGACATTGAGCTTACTAAGCTGATGACTGATCCACATTCAATACAATGTCATTACAAAATTCAGTGTTTCCACTTCACAACTTTTTTTTTGTTTTAAAGCACCATAAACAATCTCTGGCTTCATGTTATCCTACAAAAAATGATCCAGTCAGTGTTTTTCACACACTGAGAGAGCAGTCATCAGGAATCAGTATCAGTAGACGCCCTGATTTGAGGTGTCTTTACAACTCTGAAGATAACTTATCTGTATGTTTATGTCCTCGTAAATCCAACTCCGATATGAGCTGTCCAAGATACACTTTTATAAGGACAGTGTTGCACAATGTGCGTGTTATTGAATGTGATTTGTTGGCTGCAAAATTAAAGAAGCTTGTGGTGAAAAGAGGTTAGAGGAGTATTTTCCTGCAAAGTTTCTTATCGTAGAAATAACTCAAACTTTCTGGTCATCTTGTGTGCAGCACAGACACTCAGTTATAAGCTCTGCAGCCCTGCTTTAGTTGCTCGACACACATCCATTGTTCTTCCTGGATACAAATTTTCACCCTGTCAGAGCGGCAAAATGTTCCCCATTCCAGATGAGGAGGCTGTTTTGTGAGTCACAAAATGTTATATATCTGTCTGTATATATGTATTTATACTTTACGGGAAGTGATATAAGAAGAGACACTCGATCGGCCCCGCACAGCTTGAGGAGCTCTTGAATGCTTTTAGACAATGCTGCCTCATTCGTGACAATAACACAAGTTTTAGTCTGAAATGAGAAACTGATTTGCATGAAGTCCCTCTGAGTGGTCCTAACTCACTCGTCCGTGTGTGTTTCACTTGTCATCTGCAGTCAAAGAGAAGCTAACAGCAGACCCGGACAGTGAAATCGCCACGACCAGCCTTCGAGTGTCGCTGCTCTGCCCGGTAAACACACTCCCTGCTCCTCGTGAATTGAAGGCAGCGTTTAGAGATTCAGTCATGCAAAGACGTGTCCTTTCTGTTCTTTTTGTCTCGTCTTTGTATGTGTCTCAACACGCCTCGATGCCTTTAACTTGGAGTTGTGTTCATAATCCACCTTTCAAATTGTCTTCTCAACCCTTATCTTGCACTTTTTCCATGTGGGTGTTGGCATATTTGTGATATTTATGCGTCCCGTATACCCTCCGTCCCTGCTGTGTGTGTCCTCTTCATGCCCTGACTACGTCTGTGCAGCTGGGGAAGATGCGGCTGATGATCCCATGCCGGGCGCTGACATGCTCCCACCTGCAGTGCTTTGACGCCACACTCTACATCCAGATGAACGAGAAGAAGCCCACCTGGGTGTGTCCTGTCTGCGACAAGAAGGCCCCCTATGAACACCTCATCATCGACGGGTAAGTCATCCGTCCCCCGATCACCCCGTCCTGTCAGGAAGTAGTGCAAAGGATGTTCAAACCAATCAGCAAACTTTTTGCCTGAAAACAACTTGTCATTTTTAGATTTTAACAAACATGAATAATGTGTTAATTAGCTTTGAAGCCGCTGGTGGGTGCATTTTGAGCAGAACCAGGCAAGCTGTTTCCACTCTTTATGCTAAGCTAAGCTAAGCTAACCGGCTGCAGGCTGTGGCTTCATATCCAGACATGACAGTGGTTTCAGTTTTACCATCTAACTCTTGGCAAGAAAGAAAATTAACTTATTTCCCAAAATATCAAACTGTTCCTTTAAACTTTGTCGAGCCAGGCCGTTCGACCAGAAAAGAAGGATTGAATCAGAGAAATTAACCGTTAAGTTTAGTCTTGATCTTGAAAGTCAGTTTGACATAAGAATTCTCAACTCAAGGTCCACTTACTAGCTTTTTTCTGGAGCTTTCTGCTGCACTTTGCCATCTTCAAACACTCTTTCATCTGTGTGGTCTCAGTAAGTAGATCTTGAACTTGAGTTTTTTGGTCAAACTCAGCTGTTAAACAGATGTCTGTCTTTCACTTTTAATGCTGATTAAGAAAATCTTTTAAAAGCGTTTTTCACATAATTGCACACCGCAGTCAATGCACATTTACTTCGGAGTGTCTCCACAGAGTTCAGATTGTCTTCTGAAAGGAAATACTGCGCCTGTCTGTAACCGATACACTGTGACTCATCTGCACTCATCTGAAAATCAAGACCTTCGCAGAAGCGCTGACACAACCTGTTTAAATCTCATCATGTGTAGCCTTTTGAAGGATTGAAAATCTATGTTGAAGGTGCTTCTGAAAAGTTTGTAGCCTGCTGGGGGAGGAAAGCAGAAACTGTGGGTCACTCTCAAAATGTGTCAAACCAGCTCGTACCTTTAAAGCCTGCAGGCGATGACTATATGACATCCAAAGAGAGACGTTTTTATGGAGTATTCCTTTAAGTCTCTGAAGTGTTTCAAGCAGAGAGACCTTTGCAGCCCAGTGTTGATGTTGGCCTTCTTCTGCACTCAGCCTTCGTTTAGAAAATACCGATTTCTCTATGTGTTTGTGTACATTTTCTTGGACGGGTTTGTGTATGACGTGTATGTTTGTTCTCAGGCTTTTCGTGGAGATCCTCAACAGCTGCATGGACTGTGATGAGATCCAGTTCAAGGAGGATGGCAGCTGGGCCCCGATGAGGTCTAAGAAGGAAGTGCAAGAGGTCTCCTCTGCTTCCTATAACAACGGGCTGGATGGTGAGACATATCATGAGGGCTGAACGGGGGATGGGTGGGGTAAGAAACAGAAAGGTTGCTTCTACATGAAGGCAGTACGGGAAGGCTGGAAGTAATTAAATTAGGATTAAAGAGACGTGGTAAGAAGAGCGAGTGCATGCATCCTCTCCCCTCTTTGTTTATGCATTGTCAGTTCTAATTTGGAAAGGCATCAATCACAGTGGCACTAAGTAAACTGCCTGTCTCCATAGTAACAAACATAGTGTATCTCACACGCGGGCAGAGGAAATGTGCATGTGCGCATTTCAGCATGCTCACAGTATTCTGCAGAGCTTCGTTTTTTTGTTTTGCAGCCTCAGAAAATGATAAACATGAGCGCACGGACTAATATGTCACTGCCGCTGTCCAGGTTCGTGTCGGACGTCTGCGGGCGCAGACCAGCGGAGCTCCTCGTCATCCAGCCATGGCGGCAGCGACGGCAGCAACAGCAAGAAGGTGGAGGTGATCGACTTGACACTGGACAGCTCTTCAGACGACGAAGGACAGGACTCGCCGCCTCCGCCGCCGCCCCCGCTGCCTCCTCCACCCAAAAGAGCGTGTCCCTCCATGTCCCCGACCTCGCCGCCCGTCATCAACAAAGGGTCAGACACGCGCTCGACACTGTGCATTCATCTCCGCACGCAGTTTGTATTTCAATAAATGTGGGAAGGAGGCTCGTTCTTGCTGCTCACATGGGTAGTTATGTATCGAGATGTTGAATAATTCAGAAGTTTTTTCACATGAACTCACAAGTGTACAAATCTCCCCGGATCAGGACGGATTGTTTAACTTTCAGCTAACAAACACACCTTATAGAGGACAAGTAGATGTCCTGTTCATTTGTCCTTTATTTTTCCAATGTTACGGCTCACGGTGCTCTTCTGTATGTTTGATCGGCACGAAGCTGTCCAGGTTACATCATGAGTTCAAAATATTAACAGCTACACTAAAAAATATCTGGTTCATTGATCTGAAAAAAGCAGAAAGTTCAGGCTGGTGCGCTTGAAAAGTTCAGTACGACTCCCAAAGTGCATTTCAGCCAGAAACATCCGATCACCTGTGACATGCACTGCTGTCGGCTGTCAGGAGCTAAAGATGCTGTAGAGACACTGATGTTATGATCTGCATCTTAAATGAGTTTACTTCAAATTTTGGGGTCTAGTTTGGTTGAAGCCAGGGACCATGGTGCCACATTTTGTTAACAGCAGACGTGTTCTGTGTTTGTGCGTTAAACAGCACTGTGGATACTGTCCAAATAAAAACTGAAACGGGAACACGGAGTGCAGAGAAACAGCTCTGGAGCCGGCAGCCTCGCCCACTTGGAAGCTCTACCCAAGATCTGAACCCAGGCGCTCTGAAACTTCAGCAGCTTCATTTTCTGTCAAATTAAAATTTGAAACTGCTGCTGCGTTGTTTGACTTTAATGAATCCTGTGACTGTTATCGTTGCGAGGTTTGTGTTTCAAGGTCAGCGGAGGAGACGGCACACCCTGTGACTTACCCGATGAATATCACATGAAATCAGAGCCTAATTATAAATCAACTGGCCTCTTTTACTTCTCCGTCTCTCAACCTCCTCCTCTGTATCTGCCTTCAGAGTGTTGAACCTGCACCACCAGGCCTCTCCTGTGAGCCGCACTCCTAGCATGCCAGCCGTGGACACCAGCTACATCCCTCCTGTCCCCCCACTCATCCAGGACTATAGACCCTACTACCACACCCCCAACGATCTGTCAGGTAATGACACACACACAAAACAACAGATTAGAAGTGACATGACATTTAAACTCATAATATGTGTATTTAAGCATAGTAGTATTTACTCTAAATTCCATCTTTTATATTCTGTCCCAGTATTATTCAAACTGTCCTATCTTTATTTTAAATTCTACTGAAGATATAAAATACTGTGTGCCAGGCAGAATTTCTTTCTTTAGAAAAGATATTTATAAAACAATGACATTTTTATTCACTGTAATTATGTAGCCATAAAAAAAAAACATTACAGTGGCGCCATAAAGCAGATAAATAAAATGTGATATAGTCCTACAGTGTGGAAAAGGCCTCCGGGGGAAGTTTAAAGATGCAGGAAGTGATTCTGGACAAAGACAGTTGATTGTTGAGTCTCATTCCTGGTCGTTAAATACCGACGCTTGACCCAAACGGCGACTCGAAGCGTCGATATGTGACGACCTGGAATACGACTTACTGCACCTTTAATGTGAAAACAGAAAGTTTAAGAGGTCTTACAATGCCAATTAATTTTTATTCTCATTTAGTTTTTTTTTTTCTTAGAGCTTTAATTCTGTTTTTTATTCTAAAATGTATCTGGTTGAGAATCCCACTAGGCTTTTCCAGCAGTGTAACATACATGTTTGTGTCTGGGATGCAGATTTTTGCTGATATTCACCACTGACTCTGCCTGTACTTCATTTCCAGAGTTGAACTTCTTCTCGTTGTTTCAAGGCGACAATCATCAGGTACGTACAGCAGCGCGTCGCGGTGTTTAGATGCTGAATTCATCAGCTGAAGCGCTTTTCTTTTCAGAGCCGTGGTCCATTTTAAGATGATATGAGGGCTCTGTCTACAAAACTGCTTGTGCTTCCCAAAAAACAAAGCAGAATCCCCGCACTGACTGTTCCTCCACAACAGACGTCCCCTCTGCAGTAACCAGAACGGAGATGAAAGCTCCGTCAAACACTTTAAAAAACACATTTGAAACCTGATAACTGGTGGAATTGCCTGTAAAATGTCACAATGTCTGCTTGTACACGGTGTACCTGTTTCAGTGTCTGCCAGTGAGCGCTAAAGGTCATCCTTCCTGTCTGTTTCTGTCTTTACGAGCTATTTAAAGGAGACGTGAGCGCGAGACATTTGTCATATGGTGGTTGTCACCCCACGGTTTTGTGGTGGTTTGTATTCTCTGAGGCAGTCAAACATGAATACAGACATGTCTTTATTTCTGATAACCTCATCTTCCGCTCTGCTCTGTTTGGGTTTTTTTTTTTTTCAAGCTAACATTTTAAATGTTTGGTTCTCCCAAATGACAATAGAGGAAAATTCGCACTGACCTTGAATGTTGCAGAATTGCATTTTCTAGCTGTTAGATACTTTTGGTTTGGAGATTTCTGCTGAGGCTGAGAGGAATTTCATATGTGGTTCACACAGTATTGAAAAATTGCATTTAAAAAATTCAACAGCGACTGCATGTCCAGAATCAACACCCGCGGTGCTCGTTACGTCCACAGACCTCACCGTGGACGGTTTTCATTGGAACTGCTTTCTCCTGAAGAAAGAGCCTCTGTGAAGACTGAAGGCGGCGTTTTCCCGGCGTTGACTTCTGCAGAGATGCTGCTGTTGAATTTTTTAAATGTCATTTTCTAATGCCGGAAGCAGAGCACTGCAAGAGCGGAGGCAGAAATCAAAGCAAATAAAACAAAAAAGTGACTGCACAGCTGGAAACCACTGGAGATTAGTAAGTGTGTATTTCTGAGTTTGATCCCATTGATATGGAATGACATGACTCAGTGTGGCCACAGTGATTGGTCAGCAGACCTGTCTGCGTCAGTGAGTGTGAAGTACCGTATTCATCAATACACATGAGCATGAAGAGCAAGTTCAGTTGGATTAAAGGGACAGTTCACCCCAAAATGAAACGCACATTTGTTTCCTCTCACCTCAAGTGCTTTTTATCTATCTAGATTGTTTTGGTGTGACTTCTGGAGATATCAGCTGTAGAGACGTCAGCGGCTCAGCTTGTGTCGCTCAGTGTGCAAAAATAAATTAAATCCTACATATAGCCTCAGTTTTATCCAGTAACTCAGCCATGAGGGCAGATTTATTTATTTATTCAGTCGTTGCGCTGGGTTTGATGTGATGAATAATTCTGACACTTTTCATGTCCGGCCATCGTGTCTGGGGACGGTAGATTGTTTCAGTTTATTAGTGAGCTGAGGAGATTCTTATTAACTCTGCCACTATCAGAGTAAGCTTTTAAAACTTCATTAATGTTGTATTGTTTAGAAAACAGTGAGTGATGTAAGAGAAGCTACTGTCAGTGCTAAAAGTCTCCGTGAGCTGCCCTTAAAACTCCTCGGCCAGTCATGAGCGTCTTCTGCTGTGAGGATGTTTTGTGAAATCGACCACAGGTGACTTAAACAGCCTCTTTAATGTGGCCTCACACCTGCTAACGCTTCCTGTTGTCTTGTGCTTCTCCCACGGCTCAGCATTACAACATGGTAATGGCAGCAGCGGCCGCCGCTTCCGCCTCAGACGACCACGAGCTGCTCCTCAACCGCTTCCTGCCCTACAGCACCACCTCCTCCTCTTCCTCCCAGCTGTTCCTCGACCAATCGGGAGCCTCCTCGGCCAGTTCGCTGACCGTGCCGACCAACGGGGCGAGCAACTCGGGCAGCACCAGCAGCCTGGTCTCGTCCAGCAGCCTCCGTGACACTCACTCCACGCACTCGTCCTCGCACTCGGGTTCGCACTCCTCTCTCACACACCCCGGGGTGGTGGCCAGCCGGAGCAGCACTGAAGCAGCGGTGGCAGCTATTTACGGCGGGATACCTGACGTTATATCGTTGGACTGACTCGAGAAGAGTCAAGAGTACACTTTGGGTCCAGCTACGATCCAGTAACAGACTTTTTGGCCGCAGGGTTTAAGTTTTGATCCAGAAACTAGATCAGCCCCCAAGTCATCAAACTCAGACGTTTGTTGAGTCATAAAAACAGGACTGCCTCGAGAAGAGCACTAATATTATGACGGTTCCCTTCACTAGACTGACCTGAGGACAGTACTGAGTCATCACTTAAAGGGGGTCAGCTGTGGACATTGTGTTGGTAGACTGACTTCAGATAAGAAACCTGTCCAGCATGTGAACCCACGTTACCTGCTAAACTGGTACCAACCGGCACAAACAGCAAAGACGCTACCTGAGCAAAAACACAAAGGAGGAAAGCTCTTTTTTACAAAAACGAGGAGTGGCACCGTGTACAGAGAACAAAATATATTTTCCTCTTTTACTTTTGTATGTTAAATCGGGACATTTTCAGTCTAGTGAGCTGCTTCAGTCGCTGTTTTTAATTGGAGGACTGGAGGTTCTTTTGGGGTTTTTTTCCTCACAAAAGCTTATACATATGCCTGTTGCTATGTGGTTATCTTTTTCTTCTCCTTTAGCTCTATCCTGCTTAAATTTTTCCATTTGCATTTCCTCAATATAAGCTTCAATTCTCTCCCTTTTTATCTCTCTCTTGCTCGAGCTTATTTTTAAACTCACGGTGTATAATTTCTCTGTCCAATGACAAGAATGAACTTTTCAGACAGACACTGAATTTACAGTTTATTCATGTACTAATAATTTTATTATGCTTTTAAGTTATGTATGATATTTTATGTATGATATTTAAACAGTTTATATATTTATATATATAAACTGTTTAAATATATATATATATATACACACATATAT
>JBBMOE010000001.1:6613674-6667108 GCA_037975065.1 Chaetodon trifasciatus | reverse complement strand
TATATACACACATATATATATACATATATATATATATGTGCATTCCCTTTGACCTTCAGGTTAATGCTGTGGGGAGTGTGCGTAGGTGGAAATTAGCCATTTCTGGTTTTTCAGTTTCACTCCTTGATTTGTAACTCCTTACAAAGACTCTGCCGGCACACAGCATTTAAAAATGGAGACTTTCAGACTATTTATACTTGCCAATTTAGAGTTCTGAGCTGGAGGAGTTTCTTTTGTTTTTATTTTTGCGCAATGCCAAAAATAACCTGGTACCTGGTATGAAAATTACCACAGTAATCAGAGTGCAGTTGAATCTGTGTGCCACAGTGTTTTCAGTCAAGTGTCCACTTATTCGGTTTCAGCTGGCGGTTAGTCAGACACTCAAACTCTGTCCTTTTGTCTCTTGTCTTCTCAGTTTCATCGTTTTGTGCTTGACCGTTTGAGAAGGAATTACAGTGAAAGTCAAGCTGTTGCAGCAGCGTCGATCCTTTTAAAGAGACAGGCGTCCGCGACATGTGACCAAACTAGTGCCTGTTTGTGTGCATGCTTCACGGCGTGTTCGGGGTGGAGTTTCCGAACTCGAAAGAATGTCTTAAATGGTCACACATCAACCTCTGTCCCATCTCTGTGGAAGACTTGACTTGTGACTGATATGTCTGGTGGTCCAGGCTTGTCCTTGGAGTTATCTTTGGGAGACTGCTTGTGGAGAAGCACAGAAGAGTGAAAGCAGACAGTTTAGTGCCACAGTGAAAGACGGAGGTCTCAACATGCCAACTTAGACTGGGCACAAAGCCAGGTTTAAAAATACATGACCTGTCTGCAACTCAAAAAAACGTACGAGCTGGTCAGCGGACGATGTGGAAGCGTCACGAGGCCGAGGTTTCGGAATACCTCGCCGTTGTCGCCATTCAGCTGAGGTTTGCTCATGAATGTATTGTACAATTAGAATAGTGCACACTCTCTTGGTCTTCGCTTGCATCTGGTCACATTACCAGTGGCAGACCCCTCCTGCCCAGCCAGCCCACCCCTCCCACAGCCCGAGTGTCCTTGAAACTTTCCCAGCGTCGCCTCTTATCAGTCTCCCCTCAATGTTCCACTTCCAGACGTCCGCTCACTTCAAAGCCTCATTATCCCACCACCATGAGATAATCACTTCTGACAGCAAACCCCATCACCTGACATCCCCTGTCCTGTCCTTCAGCAACTAACTAGGAGGCGTAGACAACCTAAAATGACCCCCACCCCTCCTTCCCGCCCTTGCTCTCTCTTGGCTTCTTTAACTTTATTCCCTGTCCTTCTCATGGGAACCAACCCCGGCTCTCAAACTGACCGCCGGAACAAATCTTGTGTATTTCCTGTGTTGTGCAGTATTTTATTTATTTTATATTCTTATTTCTATATATTATATTTTTACAAATTGTTTGATTTCCATGGGTGAGTGTCTGAGAGTCACTGTCACTCGGGAGCTGTTGTGATTTTATTTAATATGCATTTTATTATTCTTTCTATTCTATTATTTCTTGAAACGGTACCATTTAGTTATTCATCATGGAAATACCTGTGTGTATTTTCTTGGGAGCCGACACACACTTTTAACAAGGGCACAAAGCACATGCTTAATTAATGCATGCATGACTCATGATGATTTAATGTAGGAGCTGGTTAAGGATGTGTTATGAATTCGTGATGATGATGCTTGGTTAACGCTTAATGGATCATCAATAACTGATGAGCTCAGTTACTTTATACATGAGTTTGTGTGCCATCAATTAGCTGGAATCCAGTTGCAAAGAAAAATGGCCGAGCTAATTCTTGTAGAAGTATGAAGTTTAATCGAACTGGTGGTCGGATACAAACATTGACCCAAAGGTCAACAGAAATAACCTCAAGTGAAGTTGGCAGATCACGATCAGGTTCCTGGCTCAACATGCTCAGTTTTTAGCCACGTTAGCAGCACGGTCGCTCGGACAGATTACCATGAAATTTTGTACAAACATTCATGGTATCCAGAGGGTGAATGATGATGAGTTTAGTTATAATTAGCAGACGTTAGCATGCTGACATGCTAAACTAAGATGAGGAGCATCATATCTGTTTAACACCTGCATCCTGAAGTTAGCATTCAGCTCAAAGTTTGGGTCAAAGTACAGCCTCACAAAGCCGTTAGCATGGCTGTAAACCCTTAGTTGAGTTTTTTCTCACTTCATTACTGTGTAAACAGATGACACATACATAAATATTCACCCTGTTTTACCGACTACACCACCTGTGATTTTAGTTTTAGCGCACCATTCTCTCTCCTGCTAAACTTGGCTTCTCTCAACAGCATCAAAAGTATGTAAACAAAATTAAAAAAGACTCCAGCGCTAGCTTGTAAATGCGACATGAGGACCACTGGGTCACACAGCAACATGCAGATGTTTGCATCTGTCTATGAGTTCCATAAGAACAGCTTCATAGGCTGAAAAATGCCTTTTCTATTCTCCCTGTCCAAAGAAAAACATGCATCTAAATTTGGCGATTTTAAATCTTCTGGATCCCTTTGTGAGTGCAGAAAAATATCCCACTTCTTAAACTAAATAAACCACTTAAAAAGCCATCGGATTAGCTAAAAATACTTGCTCACAGGCGAGTTTTTCTTGGCTGGTGAAAAGCAGACGTTTTGGAGATGTATGATTTTCACAGAGTGGCGATGATGCGCTGCTGGAGTCCAGCTAATCTGGTGTGACGTGAATTAATGTACAAAGTAAGTGATGAACCGTAAATGTTAACTGATCACAAAAACCCGCAGTTACATGATCGTGAGCAACAAACAGCAACTGGTGACGCGTCATGGCTCGTGAATCAAACATTAGTTAAGTGTGTTTGTGCCTTTGATATGTAAAGTGTCACACTGACTGTCTGTACTGATGAAGATGATGATCCTTTAGTTTCCATCACATTAGTTTGAATATTAATCACCAGTATTTGAATACTTGATTAGGTGGTCACAGTTAATGAATGCATTTGATCACAATTTAATTTATTTGAACGACTTCTTCTGTCCTCACGCTTGTCACGAGACGGTGCAGCAGATTACGATCACGCAGGTGAAGTGAGAGAGCAGACCACGTTGAATGTGTTTCTGTTGAAGTGCTCTACACACTGGTTGGGGGGGGGGGGTCCGGATGGGATTCCCAAAAAGTCAGATTCCCCTCGCCTCCAGCTTGTTTCATAATGTTAAGTGTCCACAGCTCCACCCTGTGGTTCACAGCTGTAAGTTCCCTGAGAGAAGCAGTTGTTCAGCTGTTTTCTTTCTTTCGTTCTAACAACTTGGCTTTTCCTTTATTCTTTTTATGTTCTTTTGTTGGAAAATGTCAGATTGCATGCAGGGATGGAGAAGCACAGGACCGTTTTCATCTCAATCCCCCCCCCCTCCAGCGTCAGCCACACACTGATGTGAACACATTTAGTGTATTTACAGCATTTTTGCAGCAGTTTATGTGTTTGCTGGTTTGAACTCTGTGTGGAAGCTCGGCCAAAAACCAGCGTCTGCGCAGAATAAAGTGAACAAAATACGGCCACTATTATCAGTAGTTACTCTTAACTTCAAAATCTCCACAGGCAACCTTGACAAAGCAGCTCAGTTCTTTGGTTGTCATGATGTCTCAACCTCAGACAAAAGGGAAAAGTTAACAATATGTATATTATGTCTGTGTGGAAACCTGAAAGTTCATATCCAAACGTGGGTGTTTGATGTCTGTTTGTATGCTTTTTGTGTGTCAGTTCAGAGCGAGAGAATAAATTAATTTATATATTTTTTAGAAAATGAAAGCTGTACTATTGTTAAAAAAGGACTGTGGCCAATAAAGAGTCTTACACAACTGAAATAATCTCAAAGTCAGACTTGAGTCGACATCTGCACTCACTGCCTTAAAACATTCACAGGTTCTGTTTCACGGCTCCAATCCGAGAAAAATCATAAAAAGGCTTTTCAAGGAGGGTGAGGAGAAGACAGTGTACAGTAGACCCTTGTCAGTTTGTACAAATATACTAAGTGGGGGAAAAAATATTTATTACCTGCATTGGAAGAAATTGTTTACTTATTGAATGTTACCTGTTTATGTAGAAAAGTTTAGATGTAATAAAATGCATTCTGTTATCCCTGTGTGTTTTCACTTATTTTAGAGGGTCTCTTCTGGAGGGACATTATACCAGCCTGTTACACTTAGTGTGAACACTGGGCGGCAGCAGAGAGAGACGCTTGATCAACTCATCCATTGCTGTGATGGCACAAAACCAAATACGCACCCTTTGTCAGTTCAAACCGGTGCCTTCCTGGCTGTTACCCAAGCTTTACTTGACATGTGCAGCTAATTCAGTGTTTAGTTTCTCTGTTCAATGTGATGAGGAAGCGTCACGGTCCGAGGAGCCTCCTTTACGCACAAGACTGATGGACGCGTCAAAGCGAAAATTGGCCAACGAGCTCCTCAGCCTCGCCATGCCTTTCATACTGTCAGAGCAGTGGTGATGGGTGATCGTGCGTCTTGGATAAGAGAGGAGGGGAGATGACAGGAGGGTGGGGTGGATTCAGACAGAGGAGAAGGAGTTTATCATGTCCTCATCACCAGTGTGGCACTCCAGGAGCCAGCCGTTTGGACATGTTATCGATCTCAAATATAGACTCACTGAGGAGGTTATCTTGAAGCTGCTGAAATTATGAATGAAGAAAATGAAAGCGTTTGTTTGAACAGGTCACTGACGGAGATGGACAGCTTCAGCAACCTGGAGGACATCGACGTGACAGCTGACGGGAGCCCGATTCTGAGATTCTTCATCTGCCTTATTTATTCTGTGGTCTGCGCTGCGGGTCTGATGGGCAACCTGTTGGTCCTCTTCTTCATCAGGGTCAAGCATGAGAGGAAGAAGTCCAGAGTGAACTTCTTCGTGCTCAACTTGGCTGTGACGGACCTTCAGTTCGTGCTCACTCTGCCCTTCTGGGCCGTGGACACCGCGCTGGACTTCAGCTGGCCGTTTGGAGACGCCATGTGCAAAATCATCCTGTCGGTCACCGTGATGAACATGTACGCCAGCGTCTTCTTCCTCACAGCTATGAGTGTGACCCGCTACTGGTCTGTGGCCTCGGCCCTGAAGAACAGAACCCCGCAGAAGTCCTGTTCCACCAAATGGATCTGCGCAATGATTTGGACACTGGCGACTCTGGCGACTGCGCCGACGTCGATTTTCTCAACTGTGAGCTACGTAACCGGAGAAAAACTGTGTTTGCTGAGGTTTCCCGGTGGACAGTACTGGTTGGCAGTCTATCACATACAGAAAATACTTGTAGGTTTCGTAATTCCCATGTCCATCGTGTCCATCAGCTACATCATGCTGCTGCGTTTCATCCGCAATCGCAGTATGAAAACAAGCAACCCAAAACGAAGATCCCAAGTCACAAAATCTATCACCATCGTCGTGTTGTCCTTCTTCCTGTGCTGGATGCCAAACCAGGCCATCACCTTGTGGAGTGTGCTGGTCAAACTCAACGCTGCTAACTGGGACAAAGCGTACTACATAGTGCACACATACGTGTTCCCACTGACCGTCTGTCTGGCGCACACCAACAGCTGCCTGAACCCGATTATCTACTGCCTCATGAGGAAGGAGTTCAGAAATAAACTAAGAGACCTGATACGCAGAGGATAGTGGTTTTGGAGCTTTGGGGACGATCAGCGGAGGGCAAACCGCGCGAACAAGCAGTCACCAAGACGCACCGGGTGCGCACGGCAAAGCGTGCACGCAGTGAGAGAGGAGACCTGTTAGAAAGCACAATGAGGACATGCAACATTTGTCAAGACTATTACTCGATTCTGCTTATGGAAAATGTGATTTTCAGTAGCGCGCCTTGTCTTTAAACGCTTGCGTAGTGTGGCTAATTTCTCTACAGAAACCGCTGTAACTAGGCCAGTATGCGCACAGGAATTGCTCATTTTGTGCAAAGGTATTACGCTTATGACCATTGTGGCTTTGTTTGTGAAATAACCATTAGAAGTGACGTTTCTCTAGCTTACAGTCTAAATGACCGCGTGCGTAATTGCGCATGACAGTCAACCACGCATTAGTGTGCTCGTGTTACAAATGCACAGGTGAGCTGAGCGCCTCTGTGAATGTTTTAGCTAATAATGTAAACAGTGCGCGATAAGTGTGTTTAAAAGACAATCAACATGACCTCAGGTCCTGGTTTTAAGACATGAATAAGTTATTGACTACAACGTGCCGAAGTCAGGAGTCTGTGCGCAAAATACAACAAAATTTCTGAAATATGATTGATGTAAATACGAAGAAAAAACTGTATGCATTAAGTGTGATAATAAAAATGTACTCAAATTGTCACATGAGTTAGTTTTCCTCAAGATTAATAACTGATTTGAGGTGGTGAAAACCTCTGATGAGCAGCTGATGGGAGGTTGAGTTATGAATGAGTGATGTGAGGAGCAGTGAATGTTAGGACGGAAGTGTCTGCATGCTGCAGGTGTCACTGACCTGCACGTGAAATAGACTTGAAAATGGATTTCCATATTCAACACGGGGCGCTGCGCAGTATCACTCATAAGAAAAAAATGACTTAATGCACGAGCCATGCGCACAAAGGCGTTACTGACAGGTGTGCGAGCTGCAGCGCACGTGCGCACACGCATCTGGGCGTCATGTGAACACATCCATATCGGCAACCAGACTATTTTTGTCTTGTAGGATGGGCACTGGGCGCGGTTGTTGATTGAATTGAACTGAACGGAAGGTGACCAAGTTAATTTATTGAAACCTTTGCATGAATAAGTGAACTGTGAACCTTCACAACATTCAAAGAACGTGTTGACCTTCACCGGTCTCCCATAAGAAGGCAGGAGTAGAAAGTATAGTACTCGCGCAAGTACAATTTTGAGGTGTCTGTACTTTATCTTAAGTTACTTAACCTACTTGATTTATCTGAGTAATATTTTTTTGCAAATTTTTACTTGTGCTACATTACATTTCAGAGGGAAATGTACATTTTACTCTGCCACTTTCTTTGACGGCTATAGTTTCTACTCACTTTTCAGATTTTACGTAAAAAACATACAATAAACTGCTTTTAATTACTCCTGCCAGCAGTGGTGGAAAGTACTTATGTACCGTGCTGAAGTTGAATTTTGAGGTACTTCAGAATTTCCATTTTCTACTACTTTATACTTCAACTGCAGTACAGTTCAGAGGGAAATGTTGTGCTTTTTACTCCATTATATTTATTTATCTAGCAGCTAATTACTTTTCAGATTAAGATTTTACCCTAAAAAGCAGATGGGGCTTTTGTCATGTTTCAGATGTCTTTGAGCTCAGATATTTTTCCCCCTTTAAACCTTTCAGGTGTTATTTATTTATTTATTTATTATAACAGTTTGTGGTCCAACACAGTAGAATTATCGAATATTTCACTAATCAAAGATGAGAGAAAAGTCAACAAAGTTGCTATTGATGATAAATCTACATTTTCTATTGTTGAGCCAGAATCGGCTCTTCACCTGTTTTATGGATTCATCAGGTGAGGTTAGGGGTTAGGACGGATATGGAGGATTTGCTGTCTGAGTACTTTTACTGATACTGGAGTATTTTAAGATTGTTGTCTTGGTACATTCACTTAAGTAAAGGATCTGATGCACTGGTTGCAGAGCTGGACAATGCGTGGATTCAGCTGTTGTCCACACCTTGACGTAATAAAGGGTTGTAAAACGCACTCATCGGGCCTCCTCTCAGGACAGTGCTCACTGTGAGCAGAGCAGAGCAATCAAAGTGAGATGAAAACAAGGATTGAGACCATTACTGTAACAGCTCCAATCAACCTCAGTCATTCCCACCAGTTCTGTGGACGTATAAACAGAACTGCTCTTGCATGGCACACTGTGAGCGTTTATTTCCATTATGCTCTCCAATTGAACTGCACTGTTATGGCTGTAATAAACCTGAACCATGAAAAAACAAATGGTACATGACCAAAGGGAAAACAAGAAGAACTCTTAGTCATGCCAACATTTCCTGTTTGTTCTTTCATTAATTTATGAAAACTTGTTCGCTGTCATTCATTTGTTATTGTTGAGATAAGACTGCACAGCCGTTAGCTAAATTGGACAATAGTCAACAAAAAAATCAAAGCCTTTCAAACCCATGATTATGCTGCATACTGTGAAGCAATTACTGCATTACATGTTAAAGTCCTGCATTTAAAATAGCTTTCAGTATAAACAGCGCTTTGCTTACAGGACCATGCTCGGACATCTTTGCATTTTCTGAATGTGTTCCTCTTTGTTATTGTTGGCGTGTGTGTGATATTTCAGCCGGTTCTGTTAAGTAGGAATTATGTTTATTTTGGAGAGCTGTCTCCTCACTGAAACATGACACTTTCCATCTCTGTCGGCGAGAATGAGTCAGCCTTTGTGCACGTGGCTCATCAGGCTGCTGCCTGTCGCTGTGCACCTCTGCAACTTAATGATGAAGACGATGATCCTGTGACACTGAGCCCGTCATCCAGTGAGTTTTGCATAGATGTCGAAGAATTTAATTTCAATTAGACTTTGAATTTTGTTCAACTGAATCCGAATATAACATTAACTCTGTGTCTCAGTTTAAGTTAAATGTAATGTCTTAATAGAATTTAACGTACCTTTAGCTGCCTTTTGTTTATTTGATTGACACTTTACTGCTATTGCTCAGTATTAGGTTAGATTTATTTTCATATCTATTTTTATCATTTCTCCTGTATTTCCTCTATATAAACTTATATGATCATTGTTTTCACAATGCTGCTCCATGGATCAAGCCGCTGTAAAATTTCAGTACAATGCAAAAATTCACTTATTTACTGTATTGTCAAAAACAGTCTTGAAGAAGGCAGAAAAAAATAACTAATATAGATGCAGTAAAACACTTGTGCAGGTTTTTGGGGGTAAAATGTAAGTACGTCACCAGCAAAGGGTCACAGCGTTCTCAGATGCTTTATTTGACTGATGTACCAGTTCAATGTCTTGAAGATATTTCTTCTGCTTCCCTTAAGTCTTTTTGGCATTGTTTAAAGATACTTTCTCATGCAGACCCTCATCAATAATCTGGATACTTCTGGATAATACAGGGTAATTCCACAAACTGTGTATTTTCCATTTTAACTTAGCCTCCCCAGGAACATGTAAGCATGATTTGAAGGGTTGAAAAGATGTTTTGTGGTCTTGGAAGGCTAATTCATTAAGACGGGATGTTAGTGGACAGTTGCAGCCTGTAGGGACTTACTGGGTTTTTCAGTGTTTTGCACAAATAGAGCCCATCACTGGAGACTGAACCTATTAATGCAGCAGTCTTCATTCTGACTACACATCTTTGTTTTCCAAGTCATCCCTGCTTATCTTTACTTTGGTTGTCCAAAAATGGCCAAACATGGGAAAAAATAGAAATGACACAAGCACTTGGATCTGGAGTTGTCATTCTATAGATTCTCAAGCACCGGCTTGAGACAACATTTGGTATCTACTGTGCTGACCTGCAGATGAGCTAACGTGAGAGAAACGGATAAATGATCATTATGATTGACACAAAAGAAAGACATGATCAAATTCACATGATGTGAATGTGGCAACTCACTAAGTTCAGAGTTCATGAGAAATTTGAGTACTAAAAAAAACAAGGCTGAGAAACGCTGTAGTGACTCCACAAAAATGTCATCTTTTTCCAGTCTGTCGCCCAGCAATCTTAGCCAAGTTTACTGAAGTTGAAATGTTATTGTGAACTTTAGAAACCTTTGGAAGTAGGTGATCTTATGCTCACACTCCACTTCATTTTGAAACCACTTTTGTTTTTGCCAAGACATATTAAGGATCATGATTCATGCTTGGAAAGGTTTCTCAAACCAGTGGTGTTGCTAATTCGTTGCCATTACTAAGAGGTGAAGCGGATACAGCACAGCTGAGTGGGAGTAGAATCTAAGGCTATTAAAACGTATGTTAGGTCAGGGCAGGAGAGCGCTGTCACCTGTGTGAGGGCTCAGTACATTTATAATGGAACAGCCTGATACTCCTGCAGGGTCCAATGAAAGAGCAAAGACTGGGCTACTTTGTAGCGCCCAGTCTGCCCTCAGTCCAAAGTGGCCAATTCTTATAATTGCACAATTAAACAAATTTAGAAAGTGATAATATGACAATGCTGCGTGTCTGTAAGCTTGTTATGGATGTCTACATACATACATACATTCATACATACGTACATACAGCATTAAGACATAAAAATAGGACAAGAACCTTTGTAAATGTAAAACAACATACGAGTGTTGCTGATGTGAACCATGGGGTGCTCTCTACCAATGACACCAGCATAAACAAGCAAAAATAACATAAAATACAACTGAGTAAATCTAAAATTAACAATAAATTATGATTTATATTCAAAATTCAAATTGCATTCGGAATAAAAGACTTTTTCTAAATATCGTTTTGCCATTTAAATCTTACACATCGTCCCTGAAAGCAGCAGAACAAACTGAGCAGGAAGTACTACTAGTTTCGATATTTGATATGACTCTGCTTGACAAACTGTTGTTTACGAGTTTCAGGGGCAGCCCCTGAACGCATCGCAGCTCTGAGTGGTGGTCACGTGACCCAGCAGCAGGCGGGCCATTCTCGGCTTCTCCTTCGTTTGGCTCCAATGTCGGAGGTGTTTGTGCCTGGAAGAGATGGACTCTGGCAATGCACGAATTTGATCACTCAGAGATCCGATCAGCTGAGTCTGTGAATGGCGCCAAAACAGGACCCTAAACCTAAATTTCAAGAAGGTCGGTACAGAAAAATAGCACCGATGAATCCGGTGTGGAAGGGGGCGGGTTTGTTGTTGTTGTTGATGCTACTGCTCTAGCTCGACAATAGTGGTCTCTAGGGGTGTAGACAGAGCCACAGAGCCTTTATTACTGTCCATAAATGTGGAGAATTCATTTGAAACATACCCAAAATGAACGTATATTAAAGCTCGTGATCTTAAAATTAAGCTAAAGGCGCAAAACAGACGTTAGCGTTATGCTAACAGTTAGCTAGCTTGTTATTTGTGCTATGCATGAGCCAAACCTCTGTTGGCCAGTGACAGACACACAAAAGAGCCTCTGAAACAATGTCAGTCCAGGTTCTGTTCTAGCTTGGGACCTTCACGGTTGTCTCAATGAGTCCTCACGTTTGTGTTTGTCTTCGCAGGTGAAAGAGTCCTGTGCTTTCATGGGCCATTGCTCTATGAGGCAAAGGTTTGTATCAGAAGTAACGTTATACAGAGAGCTGCAACGATTAATCAGTAGTTACCAACTGTTAAATTAATCACCGGCTATTTTGAGTGTTTGTTTTTTCAGAAAAACAGTCAAAACTCTGATTCAGTTGCTTAAATGTGGATATTTTCTGGTTTCTTTTCTCCTCTGTGACCTTAAACTGGATATCTTTGCATTAAGCACAAAATGAGACATTTGAGGACTTCCTCTTGGGCTTTTGTAAACACTGTATTTCACCATTTTCTGACATTTTATAGACCAAACAGCTAGTCAAGAAAACAATCCACACATTAACTGACCATGACCATAATTCATTGTTAGTTTCAGCCCTGATTATGTGTATGTGTGTCATTACTTGATCATTAACAGATGCACAAATGTCAGAACCACTGATCTGTGTTTTCTTGTTTTACAGTGTGTAAAGATCAACATAAAGGATAAGCAGATTAAATACTTCATTCATTACAGCGGATGGAACAAAAAGTGAGCAACTTGGTTCTCATTAATTTAATTTCCTCTGTGTGTGTGTGTGTGTGTTGTGAGGGCTTTGTATTTTCCTTGTTATGGACTTTGTTATGTCTTTATTGTCTTTTGCAGCTGGGATGAATGGGTTCCTGAAAGCAGAGTTCTCAAATATGTGGACAGCAACCTTGCGAAACAAAAAGAGCTTCAAAAGGCCAATCAGTAAGTTGTCAGTTACATTTTGGCCATAGATTTATCGTTAGTTGCTTCATGAGTTGAAACAGTGCTATTGACAACACATTTATTGATCCATCCATCCTTTTTTCTGTCCCAGGGACCATTATGTTGAGGGAAAGATGAGGGGTTTAGCACCAAGCAAGAAGATTGCTGCTGTGCAGCAGAAAAATGTTGATCTGTAAGTTTCCCTCCTGTAATAATAATGTAAACACATCATGTAAGTTGATAGTGTCATATAATGTGAAATGTCTTTTTTTTTCATTGTAGGAAAGTGAAAAAGGCAAAACAGAAGAGTAAGTAAAATGTTTCTACATGACACTGAACCCAAAATCAAAGGACGGTTTGTTTAACTCACCATGAGACAGAAACATTTACATATTTTAAGAAAAATGTTCATGGGCCATTTAAGAGAGGTTCAAAATATCAAATGATTTGTGACCTCGCCATTCAGGCGTTTACGATGAGCCTTGTGAGTTTTGTCACATTAGCGTTGTTTGTCTGTCAGTGCACACCAGGAGCTTCTTTCTGATGACCTTATTATTCATGTCGGATAGACGTGTAAAGAACAGCCTTTTCTGTATATGGTGACAGCAGGTCATACGTTTATAAATGACTCTCTTTTAAACTATTACATTACGTGTATTCTCTGAAGAACCACTTTTCATCTTTTGCCTTTTATCCAACATGTGCTCCATGGTGTCAAGCACCTTGAAAACGTCCTGAATCTGTGAAAGTCACCAGGAAAAAGACATTAAGAGTTCCTCGCAGAACTGAAGTGCTGCTTCATTAACATGTCCTCTCACTTCTGTTTGGCAGATAAAAATACAGACTGTATAATGAGTTGTTGTCATCCATTATACCTAAAAGCACCGTCCTCTTTAGGGATCTTGTTATGGATCTGTTCAGTACAAGAAGAGGCTTTGACTCTGACAACATTTAATGAAAGCCCCTAACCTTCATTTCTATACAATTTGCACGCTCTAATGATCATCTTGTTCAGCCCCAGGAGGGCCGGGTGAAGGCACCAGCAGCGGAGAAACACCCCAGGGACCACGGAAGAAGAGGGCTCGGGTTGATCCCACTGTGGAGAGTGTACGTACCGTCAGTGACTGGTAGCCACATGGACACACATGAAAACATACCTACATGATTCCATAGCTTAAACCGTTCATAGCATGGCATTTTGTTCACATATAAAGCTGGAAAAGTGTGCTAACTTAGTTTAAAAGAGCCATTTTGATCACAAGGCTTCTGCACCTTTCGGAAAAGTGCAGACTGACGTTCCCTCCTGCAAAATATCGAAACGTCAGACTAAAAGGGCCCTTAAAGTGAAATTTAAAATGAAGGGCTGTGGGGGAAAAAGTCGCTTTTCTTTCTGATTTCATCCTGCTCACAGATTTGTTTGAAGAGTCAGTTATTTATGCATTAATGTGCCTGCTGTCCCCTGTGGGCCACATTAGGTGAATGCTGGGACTCTTTGATCACAGGGTTCTTTCTAGTGAGCTCACCGGTGAGAGAAAATGTTTAGTTTGCCTCAGAAAGCAAGAAACAGCAGAAAATGGCGGCACCATGAAGCCAGCAGCAGATGTGATTATGAGCTGCACACACACCAACAAAAGACAACAGTACTTACATCATTAAAAACCTGAGCGTTTGAGGGTGGGGGCCGGTTGCAGCAGCCACGGACCTGCTGCCAGTTTCCAGCAACAAGAAGGACGTGTTGGAATACTGTGATATCATGGCTGAAAATAAATATTATAGAGGTGAAGGAGAGGCAAAGCTGCTCCCAAACGCTCATTAAAATAATCAACAAAAAGCCCTTTAAGAATAATAATTATCTACATTTGTGTCTTGTGACCAGGAGGAGATGTTCACCAACCGCGTGGAGGTGAAAGTGAAGATCCCCGAGGAGCTGAAACCCTGGCTGGTGGACGACTGGGACCTGATCACCCGACAAAAACAGGTGAAAGACAAGACGCACGCAAACCCTGACAGGTGTTTGTGTTCGCCGTAGATTTCCGTCAGCTATGACAGCTGAAACTCACATGCTGCCTTTCGTGTTGCTTACAGTTGTTTCATCTGCCTGCAAAGAAGAATGTAGAGACCGTCTTGGAGGACTATGCAAACTACAAGAAATCAAAAGGAAACTCAGACAATAAGTAAGAGTAAATGCCTGAACTGGAAATCAAATGCGTGTGAATGTGATAATCTGTGTGCAGCTCATCGTGCCACCTGTCACACTCATTCATTCTTCCACATCTGTGTCTCTTATGGAATGAGTTACAGGCAGCTTCGCCACAGCCTGGTGCCATTCATGCACATCATGAACCACCTCCTCAGCCACAGTTAGATGATCTGCAAAGTTCTGAAGTATTACATGACCATAACAAACATGTTTTGTGCTTTTTTAGCCCTTTTATAGAAAAGCAAACACTCTTCTAAACAGGCCACATTTGATTTTCTTAGTACATTTTGACAATCAACTTTCGCGTAGTGGAAGTTTTCAACATAAGGGCATCAATGAAAAGCAGAAGCTGTTGTTCTGTCCGGTCATGCAGTCGAAGCCGCAGACACATTTGAAAATGTCGGCCGGACTGGTGCGTTTGTGTTTGTTAGCTGGACAAATTGATTACTTTGCTTGATTACTGATTACTTACTGTTTTTTTTCTCCTTCCTGTCGTCATAGTTTGTGACTTCGCTGTTTTCCAAATTTCTCTCTTGTCAGGTGATCGCACCAGACTGGCTGACTTTCATCTGTTTAAGCTGCATCACGTTAGCTTTGATTTACTTTCTATCTCAGTCAGAGTTTCAGATCTGTACATTTTATGGTTCCTTAAAGCTGTGATCTCTGAAGCCTCCATGGAAGCTCCCTCCAGAGGGATATGTGACTTTTCTCGCTTCCTCCTCAGGGAGTACGCGGTAAACGAGGTGGTGGCGGGCATTCGGGAGTACTTCAACGTCATGCTGGGCACTCAGCTGCTATACAAGTTCGAAAGGCCACAGTATGCCGAGATCCTGGCCGAACACCCAGACATGCCAATGTCTCAGGTGTACGGAGCTCCACACTTGCTGCGCCTCTTTGGTAAGGACCCGATTCTATACACACACACAAAAACACAACAGTTCTCTCTCCCACTTGCCACACGCAAAGTGAGGCACGCACCTGTATTAACAGGGCGGTCGAGCAGCTTTAAGCCTCAGGGCGCCATTATTACCTCATCATTATTTAATTGGATTAGCCTGCTGCCTTACAGGCATTTATGGTGACAAAACCAACGAGTTATATTCACTAAAGAAAGTTGATTTAATAAAGGAAGATGAGCTCATTGAAGCCGATGAATCACTTAATTCAAACAGGATTTTTTATTTATTTATTTTTCGGGTGTCGGCATCATGAAATATGATGACGGGCTTTTGAAGCTTGATTCGAAAACCTCAACAGAAGCTTCTAATAGAATAAAAGTGACGTTCGGCACAGCTGTAAAACTCCAGTCAGTGTGTCATTGATGTTTCCTGATGTTAATATTCAGAAGTTATTACAGCCACTTTTGTTTTTATTGAGGTGAAATTGAGTATTGCGCTCTAAGATGACTCAGCTGGGCTCTTAAGATAATTAATCTGGTTTGATGACTCAAACACCTCTGGCTTCACAAATACACAGGCTCTAACTACAGTCGAGCATGTTGGCCATGTATGATTAGATTTAACATTTCAAACCCGCACATACAGACTTTATGAACAGGCTCAATCACAGCGATTGCTCCATAAGGCGGCTGTGTCGTTGCTGTGGCTGACAGCAAATTGGGCAAATTTGTAAAAATAGAGATCCCTTTGACATCTCTGGTTCTTTATGTACAGCAATGTTGGAGTGCTCTATAGCCACATATACAAGATTTGTGCATCATTGCGATTGAGTACCTTGATTTATCAGGTATGTAATTTACTGAACAAGCCAAGAAACAGACATTCCCCTTTTGTTATTGAAATAGTTTTTCAATTGAATTTTCCAGAAAATGTCACTCCACTAAGTAGTGCTGTGCGATATGGACAAAAATTTATATCCCGATATAGGTAATTTTATATCCCGATAACGATATATATCCCGATATAGGTAATTTTATATCCCGATAATGATATATATCCCGACATAGTATTTTTACTCTTCATGCCGTGTCTTTAAGTGATAGAAAAGATTAGATGTGTTCGAGTCACTACTAACGACTTGTTGGCGGCATGTTTTGCAGATTACCGTTTTTTGGTCGGTGTCTGCCTCTTTAAATCCAAACCAGTGCCAAACAATGGAGTTCCTGTTCCCTCTTTTCGGCACCAGTTCCTCTTTGGGTTCTGTTGGTTCAGCCTCCACTGTGCTCTCCATCTCTGCTATGTTGTTTACGTCCATGCTCCTGCTGGCTCTTGCACGCATGGCTGAAAACGTTAACAGTGCCGTAAAGGAGTTCTTGCAGGTGATGTAAACTGCTACCGCAAAGCAGTAGCGTTGCTGCAGTTACATTAGCCGAGCTAACCACAGCTCACACGTTAAAATTACGATATAAACAATAGAGGATTATATCGTACTGTAGACATTTTTCTGTCGCACTACGACATATATCGTAATATTGCACAGCAGTACCGCTAAGTCAGTGCCTGTATCCCTAAAACAGTCAGTCCTGTCTCCTCCTGCGTTGTCTGACATTCAGTGTGTCGTCCTCTCTGACAGTTCGTATTGGAGCCATGCTGGCCTACACCCCACTGGACGAGAAGAGTCTGGCTTTGCTGCTCAGTTACCTCCAAGATTTCCTGAAGTAAGGTTTAACTCCCACCACACCACCAGAGACCCCATGTCATGTCTGGCTGATTCTCAAATGTCATTTTACAGCCACATTTGTGTTAGTGCAGTCAGGAAAACATAAGCCATGAAATCGATTTTCTGCTCTGGAAAATATGTTTGCTGAGACCGAGTGTACACACAGCAGCGTTTCATGACAGGTAGAGCTGACATTCAGGTACTTTGGGTAGAATGCATATTTTTAATGTCTCCACAGATGATTCATTTGTGCTGTTTGATTCCTTTTGATAGATTATTTAAAATGTAAGCCAGAGCAAACACACAGCCTCTATCAGTATCTGAACAGCACTGCAGACGCAGTTTGACCCTCTGAAGTAAATGTGATTCTCGTGTGGTTGATCTGTATTCAGATGCTGAACTTAAATGCACAATATGTAACATTTCTTCAATAAATGTCTAAAAACAGTTAGTGCTTACAACTCCCATGATGCCATGGTACTTCACAACATCAAATTACTTCTTTTGTTGTCTTTTGTTTTACTGAGAGACCCCCAGTGGCAGAAGCTACACACTGTGCGTTTAAGCAGAAGTGCCAGTACCACACTATAAAAATACTCTGTCACAGGTAAAAGTCCTGCATTCACAATGTTACTTCAGTATTATTAACAAAATGTACTTCAAAAGTAAAAGTATTAGTTCAGCAGAAAGTCGGATTCTGCAGACAGCTGGCTGCCATATATGACATTATTAATGTGTAAATGCTGATGCATTAATGAGCAAGCAGCACTTAGTGAGGTGGAGCGAGTTTGAACTACGCTTTGAAAACATGTGCAATCAGCCATTTCTTCTTTTTTTTTTACATTGTTCTTCTGAGTCGGACATGAACTAAAAACATCATCACCTGCAGAACTTATCGTACAAGCCTGATTCCAAAAAAGTTAATGAAAGTTGAAGTTTGGCCTTGAGATGCAATGAAGTTGCCCTTCTTTCACGCAGCCTCAGCAAAGCTATTTCCTTGATTTTCTCCAGGTTTGTTCGTCCATATGAAACAGAAAGAACATTTTAATTACATGTTATTGAATAAGAAACACTAAAGTGTTTATCCACTGGCATGATTCAGGCTTTAAGGTGGATCCTGCCTCATGTTGACTTCAGGCATCAGTATCCAGAACCTTGCCGTATGTAAAAGCAGTCTGCTGTGTAACCGTCCTCGGTGGATTACTTCCTATGAGTCCTGCAAACTGATTCTGAATCTCCTCTCTCACCTCGTCTCACTTCATCGAGATCAAACTTGTTTAATGTCCAACTGGACCAGACTCCTACTGGGAATTTGACAGCATAGATGGTCGACTGATAACTTTCCTTTCTTCTATTCTGTCTTATCTCAGTATGACAACCGCTCCCTCTCCACCATTACAATCAATTCTACATTTTCTTCAGGTACCTGGTAAAGAATTCATCCACCCTCTTCAGTGCCACCGACTACGAGGTCGCACCCCCAGAGTACCACCGCAAGGCTGTGTGAGAGCACTCAGCACACAGCTCCTATCGAGACGCGTCATCCCCGGCTCCCAGACCACGTGTAAAATAGCCATTACGACCCTTTTGAGTGCAGCCGCCTTGGATAAGATTTTTCACTTGAACTGATACACTTCCTCCACAGAGGTCTCAGGAGCTTGTCACGGTTAAAAAGTAAAAACATTAGGAAGCCTTTTTTAGCTGAATATCTCTCCCTCTGTTCTAAAGAAGCAAGAAAAGAAAAATTGTGTTGACAAGTTACTGACTCCACAAGCAGCTCTTTGGTGTTTTGTGCATTCCATCTGATAGATATTTGTTGCTGTTGCATGTGTATATTTATTAGTGCTTCTTCTGCCACATGAGGTGCAATTTAATGCTGGAACACACAGTCAGCACTCAGCAGTTAACGTTTTTGTATCTGTATCTTGTGTATTTGTATCAATTTGTAAAAAAAAAAAAAAAAGTTTCTACAGAATCTCTACATTGTTTACTGTGTTTTCTTGTAAATGTCTGGAATTATTCTGTGTCTTCGCTGTGCTTTCAAGGTGCATTTTGCATAGTGTCGCTCTGATGAAATAAGCAGAAATATGAAGCAGTGGCATCAAGGCGCAACATCAAAGACTTGTCCTGTAGAACATGTTTCAGTATTCATCCGACAGGATGGCGAGCAAGGACATCCATCTTTCATGCATTTGTCCAGTTCATGAAAAATATGAAATTGTGCAGGTGGCACATGAAGGAGCAGCAGTTAATACAACTGTCAGTATTGATGTTGCAAATGTCCACAGCTATGCATTTTTATTAAAACAAGGGGGGAAAATCATTTGATTTTAAGATTTTCACAGTCAAGAGAGGCACTAAACAACACAGGACAGACTTCAAGGCACCAAGATCAATGTAAATAAATGATTAAGAGTAGATTATTAAATAAAGTTAGCAATAGGAATCCTGTTTTTGGCACACACACACACACACACATATATATATATATGTATGTATGTATGTATGTATAGTTTCAATTGTCTCAGAAAGAGAGGACAGTAATTTGAAGTCATTCTGCAGCGAACAACATGCTGTATGTAAAGCTTTTTCATCAATAATATTCATAATAATAATAGTCGAGTAATACCACATATAATAGTAACACACTGACAGCATTTTACTGCACTGGCTGAAGAGTATTCTTGAAGTACATTTTGCTGATACTTTTACAGGAATTTGTGCAGTATTTTCACACCGTGTTATTCATACTTTTACTTCAGTAAAGGACCTAAATACTTCTTCCAACACCAGTAAATGAAGATATGAAACAAAGGTGGTGTAAAAAGTATAATATTTGCCTCTGAAAAGTAGTCGGGTTGAAGCATAAAGTGGCAGAACATGGAAACAAAAATTAGCACTTCAGTAACTTATAGTTGCTGCTTGAGTGAATATACTTGGTAAATACTGCGTCGTAGTACTTTAACTTCAGTAAAGGGCCAGAATACTTAGGGTTTGGACCTCGACAGAAGTCTCCGATCTAGAGTGTCTGATGCAGTCCTCCAGGTGTCCCCTACCGGAAGCCCACTTTGTCTCCAGGTCAGCGAGTCCTCGCGCCTCCAGCCGACGCAGCGGCGGCAGCGCTGTCTCTATGGTAACGCTGTTGCCGTGGAGACAGAGACATACTGAAGGACAGACAGCATGTAGTTTAATATGTCCTCAAAGTGACGAATGCCACTCAACAGAAGACGATAAAACAGCTGCTTTTTATCCATACGTCAGACTTTTGATAGCGAAGCCTAATGTTAAATGTGTGATAACAGTCATTTAAGACACGGGTGATCTCAGCCCACCAGGGGGCGACACTTCCCCTTTTTCTGTTTGATTGACTGTCCAATCAACTCGATGTCTGCCTACCTGTTAATTTGTAGTTCACGTGTGTGTCACTGTTCGCAAGGTGACGGAGGAAGTACTCACATCCATTACTGAAGTCAGAGTACAAATACCACACTGCAAAAATACTGAAAATCTTACTAAAGTAAAAATATATACGATTCTGAAATGGACCATTCTGCATAATGAGTACTTTAGTTTTAGTACTTTGGTGCCAGTACTCTTACTTGAGTAAAAAATTAAATGCATGACTTTAGGGAGTACTTCTACTTTTACTTTTAGGTATATGACCTGAGTACTTTCACCTCTTCTAATGTCATACTGGAAAAATACTCAGGCAAAAATAAAACTCCTGCAAAAAATGTTACTGTACTTAAGTAAAAGTATATAAGTATCATCAGAAAAATGTACTTAAAGTATTAAAAGTAAAAACACTCAATGTTATAGTATTATATATGTTCTTATTGGATTATCTTTGCTCATGCATTAAAGTAAAAGCACTATTTTACTGTTGTCTTATAGTTGTAGTAATGATTATTTTCGAGATTCTCAAGTAATCAATTGATCAGTTGGTGACAGTTTGGTAGTTGAATTTATACTGAAAACATTTATATTTCTTAAGATCCTCATGTGTTTTGTATGCAAAAATCTTAATTTGTAAAGTAACTAAAGCTCTCGGTGAAGTAAAAAGTACATTTCCTTCTCAACTGTAGTGGAGAAGAAGTAGAAAGTGGAATGAAAAGAAAAGACTTGAGTGAAGTACAAGTACCTCAAATTTGTACTGCACGAAGTCTCATTCCACCACTGAGCAAAGCAGGAGGATAAAACAAATATTGATGAAATGAAAACAAGGTACAACGGCCGAGTTTCCCATGGTGGTTCAGAAATGTCCAGGGCTGAATATGTTTTCCGCTCATCGCGTGTCAGCATTTACATTCTCAAAGCTTCCATGCTGAACAGCAAAATCAATAATACTGAATCAATCAGCCATTGTAAACTCTGGTTTGGTAGGATTTGATTGCTCCTCTGTTTGTCTCTGTTAAGTATTTCTAGATGGATTTTCTGGCACAAGGTTACCAAATGTAATAAATCAGTTGAAACCAAACTTAGAAATTATCATCAATATAAAATTCAACATGGCCTCTTAAACAGTCTGTGGTTTAAATGGAGAGACGCTCAAGTGCGAGCCGGTGAACACATCGTTGTCAGTGCTGTTATATGTATATTGTCATGTGTAATATCAGATTCTAGCCTCTGCTTTATTCTGTGTCATTCTGTATTCATGTAAAGGCAGGATGAGAAGTTTCAGGGACCCATCACAGACAGGCAGAGAACTGAAGAAGTGTCCAGACCACTTGTCCTTGGGCACTCAGACGCTGCCTGCTTAAGTTTTGTATGCTGGTTCAGCTCAGCGTGATGGTTTTGTTAACAGATGTATTTAGTCAACAGCACAATAACAGTCTCACTATTTCAAACCTAAGCTTCAAGCAGTTTTCTCACAGATGATTTTTTTTTTTTGTCCAATATGTTTATTGAAGATAATAGATCGCCATGTGTTTGCTCTAAGGAGTCGACAAGTTTAAGATATTTTAGTTGTTTTTTTTTTTGAAAAAGTGAAATACTGTTTGTATCGTTGAGTAAATACGTTTAATCACTGGTGTTTATATTTGGATGTGAACAGATATGACTGTTTATACAGCACTGGGTAATGAATGCAGATAGAGTGACAGTAAATTTATTGTTGGGTTTATTGGAGTTAAAAGGCAGATTCTGTTCTCCTTTTCTAATTAGCAATAAATAAACAACTCAGCTGCTTCACTGAGGTAAAAGCAGCAATAACTCTGTAAAAAACATAAATAAATATCCTGAATTAAACATTTACAGTTCTAGTAAAAGTACAGAAATATTAAACTGTCTCCAGATCAAATGATTGAAACATCAACATAAAGCAAAATACGCCCGTGACTTGTGATTTTGATTCAACAGCGCTCTCATATAAACTGATCAGTATAAATATCTGAGATTTATTTGAGATGAGGATGTTTGCAGTGTGATCTTAGTTCATCTAACAACTTTGGTGGTGCTTTGTTGCCTCATTAGTCCATGTGAGCCCTTTTATGCACAAACACAAAAAAATACTACTACTATTTATCATGTGCTACAAGATAAAAGTATTGTTAAGACTAACTACTTTACAGTGAACCTAAAAGGTGGGTTAAAAGTACAAATATGTCCCCCTGATATGTGATCTAGACTACCAGCTACCACAGTACAGTAAACTAGGTGACACATAACAGACAGGTGAGAAGATCATTTTCATTGCAGGTGTTCATTCAGTATGGCGGACAGTCAGGTGAACAGTTTCTGTGAACTATAACAGGTAATGGGAGCTTTTAACCGGGTTGCTCACAGATTAGGAGGCGCTGCTTCCAGGTGTTTCGGTCGTCAGGTAAGCTTGACGTCACGCCAGGCTTTTCCTGCTCTATCCCAGGATGTCTCCAACTTCTCCCAACGACACATTACAAGGAAGTCCCGCCTTCCGACGCTGCCAATTGGATCAACCGCAAACCGGACCGCGCGACCCTCAGTTTGATTGGCTCGAGCGGTTGTCAATCAAAGTGCGAGTAGAGTTTGCGGTTAGGCGTCAGGTGAAACTCGCTCTGTCAGTAAAAAAAGGGGACCGTGAAGAACTTACTTCGTCTGAACTTTCCGGAAAGTTTTTGTACTTTTTTTATGAATTCATTCATCAAAGGAAACTTTTAACAGCGGAAACCAACACGTTACAAGATGAAGAGCCTCAAGTATCGATTGAAAAAGCACGAAGTCACCATCACAGTAAGTTCAGTCCTGTTTCTGTATTGACTAAGTTTTGCTAATATTCCCGTCTGATACCACTGAACCAGCTTTGTGCTGGTCAACGGTGCTAATGCTAGGCCCTGTGTACAAACACCAGGCTTTCTCTTACCTGACCTCCTGTCCTCAACTACCACGTTCACCCCGGTCATGTTCCCACGGCGGCGGCGGCGGTGTGGTTGAAAACTCACCGCCGGCACCTGCAGCCCCGCGCGGCCGGTGGATGTGGCCTGTCTCAGGTTTATTACACTGTTCGGCTTCAGGTTGTTATAACTTGGCCTAAATCTGCAGCAGCTGACTGTGTGTTATCACCCATGGTCTCCTACACTGCTGTGGTGGGTATTGATCGAGGTGTCTGTTGTGACTGGGAATAACCTCACGACCCCCGGACGCTGGATTTCATCATCAGTACACGAGATGTGAGGATGAAGGCTCAGCCCAAAGACATCCAGTTAGCAGTTTATGAGTCAGTCTACTTACAACTAATGCAGTCAAACACAAAAAGGAAATCAAGGTTGTTCCACTGATGTTGAATCAGCTGTATGGTCATGTTGGAGGCTGTGGTTTGTGGTGCTGCTGTTTGTTCTTCTTCCTGATTGGTGTTTCAAATATTTTGTCAGCCTTGTTTCACTAAGGGTAGATTAAATTATATAAACATCTCACCACCACAAACTGTATTATTGATTGTTTTATTCTGTCAGTTATTTCTGTTGTGCACATAAATCGAGAAAATAGTAAAAACAATCAATGAGGACGAGGAGGTCTCTCCTTTGTCGAGTTTACTGTGACATGTGACAGAAAAAAGCAGCAAATCCTCACATTTGAGAGGCTGAAACCAAAGAATGTAAGTAAATCAGACCCTTATAACTTCATGGAGGTCAATTTATTGCGGGGCTGTTGTGTTGGACTGCTTTGCTTTTAGCTTGGTGTACCTAATAAACTGGCATCAATCCTTACTGAAAAGGAATGCAGCATTCCTCGAACAAAACACAAGCGCCTCACAGAAGAAGACAACACCAAAACCTCACATTTCCATAGAATTTGTTGCAATTAGCCACTGAGGCTCCGTGGCACCGTGGAGACACTAAAAGACCCTCCAGGAATGTTTCTGTGATTTTGTTCTCAGGTTAAGTGAGCGTGTGTTACAGCCAGCAGTACTGAATGAATATAATGACAAAGTCTAGAATATCCATTAGGTTTCACGGCTATGTTGAGTAATAACATCATGGGCCATAACGTTGAATTAATTCCTCTCAATCCAGCAGCAGCAGCAGCAGCTTCTGAACGTCACTTAATAGACAGTCATTACAATTCTGCACAGTTCAACATGCAGTGGGTGTTTGGCACTGCACTCTGTTTTCAGCTCCCATAAATTACCATGAGAAAGGCACAAAGCCAGCAGAGCTGTGTGTGGTAAACTATCTGGGCCCTTTAAAGGGGCGGGGGGAAGCCTTTCAGGAGTGAAATGGTATTGTATCTGCATTAAAAGTTGTCTCACCCCTTCAGTCAGATGCTCAGACAACCATTTGAAATGCAAGCAAAAAGAAAAAGAGCATTGCAGCGTATTTTTTTGCACCATTTTCTCAAAAACTCTGAGGAAAAGCTCGAGGTGAGCTGTGTTGTGGAAACAGACATGACATTTACACAGGTCTGAGTGATGATTCCATAACAGCCCCAGTGCATTCCTCTGTGCAGCAGACACCAAAGGGACAACTGACAGACGGCTGGACCTCTGCAGACATCGCTAAAGGTCATTTTAAATATATCGTCTTTAACACACAATATGTAACATTTCCACGTTAAAAGGTCTAAAAACGAGTTGCTTAGTTTAATCATCCCAAGTGTTTCCAACAAAGTTCAAACCCGTTTGTAATCTTATTCAGAATAACGATGCGTTTCATTTGCTCGCCGTCTCGTCAGGTGGCTTTTCGTCAGTAATGGTGGTTGTTTAACAAGAAAGGCAACAACTCCCATGATCCCTCGCTACTTCACGTCATCAACAAACTCTTTTGTTTTCATTGTTTCAATTGAGAGACTCCTGGCGGCAGAAATCACATACTGGCCCTTTCTTCAAGACGTAATTTACTGTAGCTCCAATTTGTGTGTTGCCCGAGGTAAAGGCCTAATTATCAGTCCTGTTTCACCTCCATCCTGAAATCTGTGACGTTGACAGCATCAAGTGTTCTAGATGCATGCTTCCACCGTCGGTGCACAATGCCTGGAGGGTGAACTCACTCGCTCTCTCGCTCTTTTCTGGTGGGCTGATTAATATTTTAGAAAATATATCGGCATTTTCTGAGTGGGAGAGGCGAAGGGGAATTCAAAGGAAACTTGCTTTTAATATGTTAACAAACAGTGACTGGCCAGAGAAAACACATCAGTTGAGGAATCATATCCTCAGTGTAAATTTATTATCTTTATCTTATCTCTTCTAGAAAGAATTTATGGATTGGTATGAAAAGGCATTTTATGGCTTCTTTGTTTACGAAATTCAGGCTTGACATTAACTTTAAGTGACACGTGGCCTCTTTTTTTGTGTTCTGTCATTATTCTTCGTCAGGTTTGCCTATCAAATATTGGTGGGAACTTATTTCAGTCAAGGAATGCTAACTAGGCTGCCAAACCATTTAAGGTAGCTGGGAAATAAGGCTGATTTCTTAGTGACCAGGACACAAAATGCCAAGGCATTCCCTTGATACCAGCTGTAGATTAAAAACAGGGCGAGGTCTGTTTCCACCAGTCAGGGCTCCAGTTTCTCTTAATCTCTTGTGTAGAGGAGTATTTTTGTGTAAAAAGGGATTGATCACAAGGCTTCTCGTGACGAGCATTGTCATGTATGATTGCCGTACACTTGCAAAAGAACGTAAAGTTAACAGAGAGAAATGTCTAGGGCTGCAGCTAATCATGGTTTTAGTCATCATTCTGGGGTAATCAGTTAATCATTTGAAGTACAAAAGGTGAAAAACAGATACTCCTGGCGTTAGAGGAGCTGGCAAATTTTTCCTTCAAAATAACTTCTAACGATTAACTTATTATCAAAATAGCTGCTGATAAATTGTTGATTAAATACTGAAGCTCTAAGCAGTAGGCAGTTCCTTTTTCATTCCTCAATTGACCACAAAATGCACACAAACAATGCTTTCAAGTTGAACCACCATTCATTTTTGCGAAGTAGCGCAATAGATTTTGGCAATAAATTCAAATATTCCACAGTCATCATTCTGTCGTTGAAAGTTAAATTGCAGATCCTTATCAACAGAAATAACAATAGAACAGAAAACAAAGGAAAATATGATAAGAATGGCCTCAGGAAGATTAAGATCAAATGTCTGAATCTAGTTGGACTTACATTCTCCAAACACCCAGGATGGCAACAAAGCCAGATTTCCAAATATGTTGAAAATGTTTCAGCTTGAGCAAAAACTTTGGCAGCTTTTCAGAGTTTCTGTCTGCAGAGACAGGAGATCTCCGGGAGGAAATAAGAGAAACTGGATTTCCTGGTTAGTTTTGGGATTAGTCTGAGCTGTCACACACAGCCACAGCTTGTTGTCACAGCAAACATCTGCTCTGTCAGTTGGGGAACTCCGCTGTGTTTTGTGTATATGGCTAAAATACACTGAAACCGCTCTATCGGACCAATGAGCTGGTACAGTCAGTCATCTATTCTACATGAAAGGAGGTCCGTCTGAGGCAGGTTCGTCCATGTCTGTGCCAGACCACAGCGAGCGGCAGAGCTGAGGTGTGCGTTATGTCATTTCAGAATATTTTTGTGTTCCCAAGATCATACTCTCGAGAGCTTTCATTACATTCTGCTCGCTGGAACACGATCAGACAGCTCTGACATGAAATGTTCTGCACCGATTCCCTGTGCACTATTAATTCCCAGTGTTTGTGTCCATTGTGAGGGTCTGTTTGGAATGATGTCAAGTGTGATGTTATTTTTTGCGATGTACCACGCTGAGGCCTTATGGTCAAATTTAAATATTTGATTTAAAATGTAATAACTAACTTATTTCAAGCAAACTTTTAAACACAAAAGCAGAAAGGGGAATCACGACATGTCAGAAGGGCACAATACAACAACAGCTTGAGTTTCCTCACAGTTTGTGTAGCAGGACACACACACACACACACACACACACACACAGAGTAGGGGTGGGTGGTTTCTTTACCGGATTTTGCAACACTGTCATTGACGTGATAAATGTTTTAGCATATTAATGTAAAAAAGTAAAGCGCTTTACTATGCTCATATTCATAGAACTAGAGTTACATCCAGTGACTACGGTTTTCCTCACTTTAACTCTGGTACACAAAGATGTGAGGGTAACGTTACGAGCAACGCACTCCAATTTCTCAGTTGTTGGCTGCAAGAACCAACACAAAAGTCTTCATCTAATCCCACCGTCCGAGGAAATGAAGAGCCAGTGGATTAACTTGATGGAAATGTTCACACATCAACAACAACTGGACAACTCTTAGGCCCCGTTTACAATGCTTGCGGGTGAAAACGATAAAATTTTTTTATCGGATGTGCCTTTCGTTAAGATGGCGATGGCGTTTTGGGGCTTAAAAACGCAAAAAAAAAAGTGAAAACGCCCTCCAGAGTGGAAATCTTAAAAACGCTCCACCGTTGCGTTCCTGTCTAAAGGATAAAAACGCAAAAGTTTGCTTCAATCTGCCGGAGCCCGTCCCTTACACTCTCTGATTCCACACACTGTATGTATATGCATGCAGATATCCCCCCCAAACGCTCGTCAAAACGCGGAATAAAAAGTGAGAACGCAACGCCACTTTTGCGTTTTCTGTTCAGATCATTTCCGTGTAAACGTAGCCTGAGGCTATATGTGCACAGTAAGCACTTTTCACTTCAAAACTGATGCTCAACACTCACTTTAAGCTTAGAATCTCTAACTTTTGCCATTTTTATCTCGCTTTACTGTTTACTTGGCCGGTTAGCCTGTTGACGTCAGCACATTGTGCAGTTAGTGTGGCTCGTAACATCTATTGTACGCTCACACACTGCAGCAGTATTGGAGTCTTAAATATTGAGGTGAATGTTAAGCTAGGTAAAAAAACCAGAGTAGCAGGCTGGATGTTGGAAACTGTTTTGGCATGTAACTTTTAGTGTCGCTAACATTATCGCCACACTTCATAGTGCAGCACAAGCTCAACTGGTTTTGTTGGTTCTCAGAAGCCCCCTCTGGCATGCCGCGTCGGTATGCATGTCTGTTGCTGCCATCTGTAAATGTGCTTGATAGATATGCCCCACGGTACACATGAAGGCTGACATCTCATTTTTCCTGTTTTAAGACATTTCAAGGCATTTTTAAGAAATCATCACAAAGTATACAATGACATATATTGTTCCAATAATGAGCCCCAACATCCTCCACCCCACCCCAAACCTCCCTCCCCGCTTCAACTAAACGCTCCCAATCCTAGGTCAACAAACTCTGCTAACAGTAATGACAATGATAACTAACACATATCACAGTTAACAGTAACAATACTGAAAATAATTAATGAGGTGCACTAAAATGCAAAGTGAATTTACAATAACTAACTGAATTGAAAATGAACAACACCAATAAATAATAACAATAATAATTAAAGAAAAATTAAAGGAAAAAAGTATACAAAAAAAGACATGAAAAGGGGAGGAAAGTGAAATGTGCATGTGTGGATCCTTGCATTACACAAAAAATTGCATTACACATGTATTGCCAGTGCATCCAGTAGTGCACTTGCTACAACCTATCTAATGCCTTATTTATTCTGGGGAGAGGGAAGTCAGACCCCCAACATAAGTGATCAGGGGCTGCCAGTGATTGTAAAATTTGTCCGTTGAGCCCCGTACGGAGAGTTTGATCTTCTCCATCTCCAGAAAAGACATCGTATCACACAGCCATGAAGTGGGTGATGGAGGCAGCGATTTTTTTTTTTTTTCCATAACAAAAGTATTCTCCGACAGGCCAGCAGGGAAGTGAACAAGATTACATTTGTTTGCTTTACAGACATTCTTACGCCAGCTTCAGGTATACCAAATATAGCAATCTGTGGGGATGGACCTTACATTTCTAATAGACTGAAAAGTGGCATAACCTTAGGTTTAGAGTGGAGCATCTATTTTATTTTTGTAATATCGTGATATAATACTATCACCTCAAAAATATGATGATATAAATTTGAGGTGGTACTGCCCACTCCTTAATGCACAGCCTACAAACTTACCACACCAGTGACCTCAGTAAAGCAGGAACTTTTTCCAGTTCTCACTTCATGTCAGACTTTGGCACTGTCCGTGGTGTCAAGTTGAAAAGTGCAGTTGGAGGCTAGGCTGTCTCGTCTTTGAAGTGTTTTTTCTATGCTTTTCTTTAGACACATGCAAGTAGCTGAGAGTGGAGAGAAGAAAATACTGGGAGAGTCGCTGCTTTTGATTTCGGCGATCAAATCAAAATCTCATTTCAGTTGGTTACATCACTGATGATGTGTCCCAGCGCATCCGCAATGTAGAGCGGAAACGTGACACCCCTAATGATCACATTAACTTTATAATAAAAGACTGGTGTTTCCATGGTTCAAGCTCACTTGTATTTCTGCCTTCACCACATTATGATTGTATTGTTAGTGTGCACCTAACAAAGCTATCGTGGGAAAATAATCAGGAGTCCTAGTTTCCGTAACTTGAGTTTATATTGTTCTGTTTCCACTGTAGACATTGACACATCAGATAGACTGGCTGTGATTGGCTCTGGCGTCCGTGACACTCTACTGGAGTGTGTAAGCTGTGCCCATTGGATGATAATACACACAGAGCCATTGCCTGTTTAGCTGTGACACTCTCTTTCTCATAAGCTATACTGTAAACAGCTGGAGAAACCACAGCGAATATGAAACAGTGTTTTCACGAGTGGGCTTTGTTTGCAGCACATGCAATTGGCAGCTGGTGTTAGTGTCGTTCAAAGGAGCATACGGTAGATATTTTCCCAGAAAGCAATTAAGTCTGCAAGCCAACTATCATGGACGTATTCAGCATACAATTTAAAGTATTTAAAAAATGGGCTTTGCAAATGTTTTAATGGAAAGTAAATGCACTCAGCACAGTTGTTAGGCCTCAAGGGCACACACAATGCATTTTGGTGAGTAATGCTGAATGTAAATACTTCACACAGGAACACTTGTGAATAGCTTGTGTGGTGGGGATTACGAGTGACTGGAAATCAAAGTCATTCACTGCCACACCTCTTACGCTCTGCTGGCTTTTGGGTTAATCATCAAAGACGTGTTGGAGTGTGTGTAGCACTGCCTGTGGCGCAAAGAAATCATCAATGAAAGCTGTCAATAAAGCTGTCTGATCAAACACTACATAATGTGACTGTGATCAGCAGTCAGAGAAAGGCATTTTTCAGATTAAGATGATTTCATGAGTTTCTATTCCATTAATACATTCCTTTGTTTGGTGTGTTTAATCCCTGAAAATGCCTCTCCAGCTCACCTAACACTGTCAGTTTACCTTCACATATTCAGCCTCAAACCTGATCTTCCTATCAGGATGGTGATGCAAAATGAGAAAAACTTTGCTCTAAGATGACCTTTTGTGGTATTTTTAAGGTAGAATAGAGTGTTTTACACCAAAGAGGCTAGAAAGAGATCCCTCAGAGCACTGCATGAGGGACTGGAGGTTTGTTTGAAGCATCAGGAGGGTTTGTGCCAGCAGGACAATGTCAGGCTAAGTGAAGCAGCAGCATGTCATTGGCTTGTTGCCATGCAACTGCATCTCAATTGGACGTCTTTATTGAATGAAGTTTTGGTCGGTAGCAGATCCTGTTTTCAAGTCTTGTTATATTCAAGCGCAAGAAGAACTTAAAATACCTGAGCATATTTAGACGGGCAGGTAGTAATGACAGTAAATTGTCTTCCGTGCTGCGTCTCTTTTACGCTTGGTCTGTGTACTGCAACATACTGTTTTTCATCAGAAAATCAGTTGTAGAGTTTCATACGTTTGTTCATATTTTGTCATCAATCGTCATGTAACTGCTCAATATTTATCCATCCGCTTGAATTGTTAACTGTAGTTACTGTGTTACTATGAAGGCCGCAGCTTAGAACGGCAAAACTGATGTTTCACGTCATCAAAATTTTCACTTAAATAAACCGTAAACTTACAATAACTGATTTTTGAGGTGGCAATAGAAATTAATAATAATGATTAACTTTATATGCTGACTTTTTAACAAACAGTTGCTTATTTCCACATCCAGAAGCAACATTTTGGTTCATTCGGAGTTGTGTTTGTGGCCATCTGGTGAACGTAAGTCTGATATCCACTCTTTTTTTTTTTTGCTCAGGTCTCTACCAACTCGTCTATGGAGACACAGAGTGATGTTCAGGGCCGTCAGTATTCTGCTGCAAAACTGCTGTTATCCAGTTTGCACACAGTTTAAACAGCAGACCAAGGCTGGTCATCAAAGCCAGTCATTTGGTTTGGAAAGCCTTCATCAGTGAAGGGTTGAACACTCACCTAATGAACAGCTTCTCTCAGGCAAAGGCACAGCGAAATGTAATGAAAGGGATAAATCAAGGATAAAACATTTTCTGCCTCTCTTATAGCCTCTTCTCCATAGACAGCCTGTGCTCAAATGGTAACATGGCAGCTTGGCTGTTTTTTAAAAGTCATCATCAGAAAAGATGATGGTATTGCTGCCCTGCTTATCTCTGAAGGCTGTTTTAAAATCATGTCATTTGTAAGGAGAGTTCGCTGCATGCCTGCATATTTCCCTGCTTCTTTGTGCTCCTGATCACACCTTGTCTTTCTTCTGTCTTCTCCCTCCAGCAGGCATACACTTTGGGTTGAAACGTCAGAGCCTCTGTTGTCCTTGAAGTGGTGTTATTTTACAAAAGAGAGAGCAGGGCTGGGATGATGGTGATGATGGCAGAGTAGGATAGAGAGGCCAGATGGAGCTCTGTATTGTTAGGAAGTCTCAACAACTCTGATTTCAGTGTTGTTTTTAACAAAAGGAGAGTGGGGATGGGGCTGGGAGAAGGGAGAAGGGAGCTTTATGGCTCCAGGCCTTTGGCAGTGATTGCTATCTGCTGTGGTAGTTGTGTCTTTCTATTTACTGATAAGATTGTGAAATTGCTGAAATAGTCCTCAAATGTGCTCAACACAAATGTGTTCTTAGGGTCTCTTAATTGTAGAATAATGACATTGATGTCATGTGGGATTTTGCTAGTGCTGCCAAAAGTTTGTGCATCAAAAACTGGCAAGTCATTGAAGTGTAGATTTTATTTATTGTTGCCATAACACGCACACACACACACACACACTCACACACACACTGCTACCACCATTGTTGTCCACAGACCTTCTATTAAGAGAGAAGAAGAAGAATCAGAGGGACAATCCCCTTTATTTGTCACACAACGTACACGCGAACACGCCATGCAGTTGGTGAAATTTGTCCTCCGCGTTTAACCCATCCTGGTCGTCCTTCCTCTGTGGCAGACCAGGAGTGGTGGGCTGCCATCCGATCGGCGCCCGGGGACCCAGTTTTCTTTATTCACCATTTGTCAGGTGGTGATCTTGCATGTTTTTAGTGGGGGTTTTTAAGGAGGATACCCCAGGTGAACACGGGGAGCACATGCAAACTTCACACAGAAAGGCCCCTTTTCCTCGAGCAGCAGGCACTGAGGGCATGGTGGAGGACACGCCCCCGGTGCCCAGAGCGGGAATCGAACCCGAGACCTTCTAGCTGTGAGGTGACGGTGTTTCCACCATCCCACCGTGCCACCCATGAACCCCATTGACCCCATCATTAGTGGCTATAAAAAGACAAGTTGGAAAGTCTGTTCTCTGTAGCTTCAAATGAATTACTTACAATATTCATATTAACAGCAGCAGGCAAAATAGAATTGAGCATTTTTGAGGTCTCCACAATCCCGAATCACCCTTTTTTCCCTTTATCAGCCATTATCCGCTATGAAACATTACTTTTAGCTGTGTTTTGTTCCAAGGATCCATCCATGACTCCAGGGGAACTCGAACTGACTCTAAATAGTATCCAACCCTAACTCCCACAGGTTTTTTTTTGTTTTGTTTTTTGAGGTGTGTCAATACAACTGAAACCATTATTAAAACAAATGATTTTGTTCCATCTCCCGCCTGCCCGCTGTCACATGCTAATGCTTTTGAAATGCGGGGGCTAATTTGGCTCTCTGGGGAGTTCTGTAATGGTCTGATTCTGCAGTTTCAACTGCAGGAGTGTACACGGCCTGCTTCTAGTTTTCCTGTGACTCCTGTTGGAAAAGTACACTAACGGATATACAATACATTCTGTGAACAAGTAGATTTGCTTATCGTGTCGAGCTGCACCAGCGTCTGTGATGCAGGGACAGAGATTCAGTCAGAGAATTGTACTTAATTTTAAACACTAGTTCAAAAGACGTCTGGTCTGATCGGTCTGATTGATTAGCCGCTGGTATTGGTGCTTGCAGCTTTCTATAGAGCTGCTCAACCAAACAGCATTCATCCTGATCAATACACCTGCCACGACATAGCTACGTCCCCTCATGATGCTAGAGTATATGCGTCATTTAAGTGCAAAAGCCCATACGAACATTTTATGGTCTTAAAGAAGGCAAGGCTTGATTTTACAATAATAAACATTACACTAGCGTGGGAACTTGTATGCTTTGCATCCTCCTAAACCCCTGAGGAATCTTTCTCAAGCCGTTGAGCAGCCTCTAAGGCTCTGAGTACCTACTGAACGTCATCAAGCAGAAGCCTCCATCAGAAGCTTTAGGCTCCAGCGTGGAAGCACCCAGCAGGCCTTCTTACTCCCCTGCTGGAGGAGCTGAGAAGGTTTTGGATTTGAGAAAATCCTCTTTTCCTACCTCCCTCAAGTGTGCGCATTGTTTGCCTTTTGAGTTTGAGTTGCTATAGACTGAATGTTTCATTTGAGTTAATCCTAGGTCAGACTACGGGCTGTTCAGATCTCCTCTGATGAACGCCTGTCAGAATAAATGACTAGTCTGTTTGGTGCCCTGTCAGGAAGACGTTCATGGAATACAATGGAGCAAAGACTGCTGTCACAGATGAATACATGGGATGTCACAGCGCCAAATGATGTCATTTAAAAACATTTTCCCATTTGTCCGCAACAGTGAACTGTACAAAGTTGCTCTTTTCTCTCATTATGGCACAGAAGCTGAAGATTTCATCTCTCACAGAATAACTCATCCAGTCATATTGTGCCTTCTTCCTGTAACTTCTGTAGAAAAAATTTGTATTTTCATTGCATTGAAATGGCAGCAGAGACTTTGATTAGATTGCAGAGAAATCAGATTTGCTTCTCAAATCAGTTCTTTAACACTGTTCCTTGCAGTTGATCAGGTCAGACTTGTGTGTCCAGACAAGACCAACCTGTCTGCATGGATCACTGTGGTAACGGCGTAGGCACCAGTTACTATGCACACTGATATCGCAGCTTTCCAACACAGAAGCATGTGAAATGGAGATGCATTATCTCCCAGCCTCCTCCAAAGTGCCAGCAGACAGTTTACCTCAGCGTCTGTCTGCAGACTCTGTTGTCCCGCCCTGCTAGTAGCAGCATGGATTCTTCTCAGCCGCTCTGATGCACATCCGACACTCTGGATTTGCCGTCGTCGCTGTTCGTTGCATTGCGAGTGATGCTTTGAAACATCCTGTAGAAAACACATTTCACATCACCTTCAAATGTGGCTTTAATCTGATTAGCAAAAAATTGCATTTCATGTGTGTTTTTTTTGCTGTCCAGACTTTCTAAAATCAATCTAGATACATTCTGGTTATGTCAAAAAATGGATTTGTGTTGGCAGTCTAATTAAGGCCTCTGTCAAAACTAGTGAACCAAACATTTGAAGTGAAGACAAACTACTAGCCTGCAATTGGGCTGAGATAGTAAATGATATGTCTTGAGTATGACTACTAATTTAAAGCTCCGCCAGTGGCTCATAGAGGCTGCAATGTAAATTAAACCCCACAATAATATAGAAAAGCCATGTTGTAAACATTAAAAGGGTTTATATCTCACAAGGGTTTCTATCTTGTGTGCAAAGAACAAAAACATTTTGGCCAGAAGGTACAGAGAGAAGAAATCTTGTCAAGCATCCAAAATAAAAGTGGTTCATCCTCCGGGAGGCGAGAATGTGCTCTGTGACGCTTCTTCTCTTGAACCAAGGGGTTAATGGGAGTCACAGCTACAGCCTGTTCAGTGGATTTTGATTGTCTATTGGGTGCATATGGAAGGTTTGGCCAGATGGTGGCTCTTTGGAAAGCTGTGGAGGTCAGCAAAGTCATTAGGGGACCATGAATACCTCTATCAAATTTCATGACAGCCTGGCCGATAGTCGATATCTTACTTTGACTAAAGGTCAAACGGCGATCTCTTCTCTGTCTCTGGATTTATTTGCCTTCTCTTCTTCCTGCGCTGCCTCACTGTACAATATTTGTTCACACAGACATGTAATTTATATTCACTGTAGGAGGCAAACTCTCAGACAGGATCAGCAGAAGTTTGTTTTAGGCTGGATGTTGTGTTGGCTGCAGAGTAGGTGGTAGCGTGACGGTCTGTGTTTTTAGGATTAATGTCTGGCTCCATGGGGGCAGCCATGAGGTCATCTCAGCAGCGTTACCCGTCTGTGTTCCCATGCTGTGCCAGCAACAGCCTGCATGTGAGTGTGTGTTGTTTTAGTGTGCATGTGTGTCTTTTGTTTGTGTCTTGTTTATCATGCGTGAGTTCGAGGGACCGTTCAGTTGACAAGCTCTATGTGTAATATGAACTCTGTGTGTGTTGGGTTAGGAATGGAGAGATTACCATTGTTGGGGGAGGTTAGCTTTTGAGGGGGGGTTCTGAGCTTATTGACTGACTTTGGGTGGCCTGGAGCCGACATCAGCCCACACACACGCACACACACACGCGCTCACGAACAGTCAAGAGCACAAAGATTGTGCTGATGAGGGACAAACTGCTGTGAAATGGCTCAGACTAAGCCTCATCAAGCTGTGCTCAGAGTTCATATGTTTCTCTCTCTGTACAGTGTCTCTGTTTCATCAGAGGCTTCAAGTCAGTGGCACCTTGGGCACTTTTCAAACTTTTTTTTTTTTTGTCAAAGTTACCGTGCCCTATGTTGAAAGAGATATGAGGAATAACGCGGTGGAGCCAATTAGCGCCTTTGTTTTCAACACCTCCGCTGGCTTCAGTGTAGACTACAGGCTGAAAGTTATCACTGGACAAGCTGATGGATCTTATTTGTGGTTTCTCAGTCTTTTAACTCTTTTAACTGTAAAAATATAAGCTGTGTCACATCAATCAGCAAGAGCTACAATGATGCCCCATTCTTGGTAAAGTGTGCACTCTTATGTAAGTTATTTGTTACTATAAGTTTCTATGTTTTTTGGGAGCCATTTATGAATATGATATGTAGCATATGGCATAGACCTGACTATTAATGCATGATGTCAAATGGAAAAATGAATACCAGCAACTGGATTATATTCCATATTAGGCTGTTTTTGTTTCCATATTTATGTTGAATTGCATTTAAATATGCAATAGACCTCTTTATCGTGGCTGTTTTGGCTTTTTTAGTGAATTTTGATGAGGAGTGCTGCAGGATTGACTGTGATTTTCTTGCTGCTGATAAGAAAGAAGGCGATGTGACAGCCAGTTTTCTGCTTTTTCCAAAGGTCCGTACATATTGAAGGTGTGTTGAGATGTGGAAGGAAGACCTGCTCACTCAGAACGTGGTCATAGTTAATGAATAGGTGGAGTTTTTGAGTCGTCGAAGGGGCAAGTTACTACCTGCTCTGTATCTACCTGATCTTTATCTTACACCATGGGAGTCAAGATGTGTCTCCAGGAATTGGACTGTTTTCCGAGATTGTTTACAGCAGCTTAAATGTCATTTTCTCTTCTTTATTTTCCCATTGGTATTACGTTAATATATTTCTTTCATATAGTTTTAATTTGCCCATCAGAGGGCTTTATTAGACCACACTGGCAGATGTGATTTAGTGTGTGTTGTGAAACTGGTGGAAATTTTGTAACCTCTGACTCAAGTGAGTTGTTACCACATAGCAAGTGGAAGTTATATTGCGGCATTGAGCAACTATTGATTAATCCATCCCATGGAAAATATGTTTTAGTTTATGAATGTTTTTACAGAGCCCCGTCCATTTGACCATCCCTCCAGTCACATTCCTCACCCTGCGTGTGCATCATCACCAGTATTTGTGCCCAAGTACCAGCATGCCCTAAGAGTTCCTCATTTCACCAAATACGGCCATGTAAGACAAAAGACTCCTGCAGCGTTTTCCCTGATGTTGCTTCATTATTTTCTTGAGGTGAGATTAAAACAACAGCCTTCATTCTTCACAATACTCCCTTCAGCCACATAGCATTAAAGCAGTCTGTCTGTCTGTCTGTGTCTCTTGTTTCTCATGGCACTAAAAATGCTAATTTTAATGGTGTGTTGTTTTTCTAAAAAAATATATTATCTCTTAAAGAAAATCACAACCTTGTTAATTTACTGCAGTGTTTCTGCATTAGTGACCTAAATAGTTCCTTACGAGCTGATTGGAAATCATTTCATGGCCCCACGGCTCTCTGTCTGCTCTGTTTTTTTCTTTTATCTCCATTTCATCAGACCAGCTGGAATAATATCAGCCATTCCAGCAGGCATCTACAGCCAAAGCCCATAACCCTGCTTGTTTTTAATTCCCCTGCTTTGGGACATTGTTATTTCAATGATGCTATTAAAATGTGTCAGCTAAGCTGCTGACATTTTGCAGGAAAGGGGTATTTTAACCTCCTACAATAGCTCCAGAACTGGTGCTGTCATAATAATTCCAGGAATTTTAGCTCTAAAGTGTTTTGAAATGATTTAAAAGCAGTACAGTTTCTCAGCATCTTAGTTTAGCATGTTAGCTTCCCTCCATGAAATACATGGCTTTCTTAGAACTTGAACCCCTTAAAATGTTAACCTGATGATGGCACTGGAGGAAAAGGTCAGTGAATCACCAAAGTCGTGCTTCTTCCACACTGAGGATTGCTAATGTTCCGTAATTTAAAGCTCATCTTCCTGTCACCTTTTCTTCACGGTATTGTGATTTCACGTCATCTCAGTGAATTCCATCTTAATGACTCTGACGTCAGACACAGATGGTACACTTGCATACTAATCACAAAGCGTTCCCCTTTGAAGACACATCGTTTTTTTTCTCTTTTGAGATTGAACTGTTCTTTGTAGCAGCTCCACACAGTTCTTCAATAAGCTCTACAGGTCTGAAAAACACATTAGGGGTATAGTGTAATGCTCCAGATCCATTTGGGATGAAGGCAGTAAAGCTAAGAAATCATTACCTGAGAAGAGATTTCCTCCAGATTCAATAATAGACATCAATTTTGTCAGATATGAACAACTGATAGTGGACTAGTTTGAAATATCTCCTATGAATGACCCCATTGTCTTTCTGGAACTGTCTTTCAGAAGCTATATTATGACCTTCCTGTTTTTCATAATCCTCTAGCAACTGTCTTTACTAGGGAGTAGGGAGGGGCAAAGTTCACAGGGTTTGGGCAACTGGAGAGCCGATCTCCTGCCCTGGCAGAGGGTGTCGGAAGTAGAAGAAAATAGCAAGGAACAGCTTTGCCCTCTGGGTCATAAGTCGTCTAAAATGGCGTGACCCAGCAGCTGGATGGACTGGTCTCCAATTTTGGGCACCAGACGTGAGGATATCTTAAGAGGGTCACCAGGAAGCTCACAGTAATCCACTGAACCACGTGGGTTTCATTGTGTTTTCAGCAGGCTCAGGCTTAACTCAAGTATTTGAAAACAGACCTACAGTATGTTAAAAGTTTTAATCAGTGTTTGAGGGCAGTCTGCTCTGTGCAGGTTTAAATAAGTTTTTTCTATTTTCTTAGGATAGATCTTACTGTACACTAACAACGTATTCGGTAGTAGTATTTCTCTCAGATGGGATACTATTTACATGGGTGATATCCGATTAGATAGTTGGAACAATAATGACAAGAAACATGCTTATATGCTTCTGGCAGCAAGTAAGAAGGCTGTCACAAGGAGATGGCTAAAACCAGAGAGTGGATAGAAATAATACGTGAAATTTATATTATGGAGTGACTGTCATTTTCCCTCAGGATCCAAAAAGAAAAGTTTTACACGATTTGGGCCAGGTGGACTGAGTACGTCAAACCAGTTAGATCAGATTTTAACTGACGTGATAATATGGTTGAAGAGATGCTGACGCAATTAATGGATTTATGTACTGGACACAATAGGAAATGTAGGTATGGACATCAATAAGAGACGATGTGTACACAAGTTTCTTGTTTTATGTAAGTATGTATGTGGATATGTAGATATGTGTGTGTAGGTATAAATGTAGATATACATGTGTGTATACTGGTGTGTGTATTTCTTACCATAGAACTCTGGAAAACCATGTAATGGAGAGCTTCCCATGTTCGATTATATATAGTTAACTATGTTTTACTGTTTAAAAAAAGGAATAATACTTTTAAAGGGCAACATTTGGGTAATTGAAGAAGAGTAAGTCTCAAACATATGTTTTGTGAATTTATCAGTAGCACATCTGTAACTGTATGAGATGATATGTAAGACTGTATTTGCCAAAATAAAAAAATAAAAAAAAAAAGACCTTACTGTCCACTGAGGGCTTTTTAATGCCTTAGAAAACGCATTGTATGCTTCTCTCAGTGCTGTTTTTCATACATGCTGACTGATAACACTAATCACATGATGGATTTGATGCTGTGTGTAATTTTTAATTTTGACTCTCACAATTTTGTAATGGTCCCAATGCTGACTTCCAGGCAAATAATGCAGTTTGACTCTTCTTACAGAGTGAAATTAATATTTAATAACTGTTTTAACGCTTCTGCGCTGGCAGCAGTCATGGCCGGCTTCATGTCGTCAGGTCGCTTGTCCGTCCATCACATTCTCATGAGTGAAATTTCTCAGGAACGCCTGGAGGGAATTTCCTCAAATTTAGCACAAACGTCCACTCGGACTCGAGGATGAACTGGTTAGAATTTAGAAGTCAAAGGTCACTGCGACCTCCGTCCCATTTTCGTGAACTCAATATCTCAGAACACCTGGGGGGAATTTCATTATGTCTGGCTCAATTGTCCACTTGGACTCAAAGATGAGCTGATTAGATTCTGATGGTCAAAGGTCAAAGGCCACTGTGACCACACTAAACACATTTTTGACCACAACTCAAAAATTCATCCACTAAGTATGACCAATTTCACACAAATGTCTCTTAGGATAAAATGACAAAGTGACATTCTATATCCAGAAGGTCAGAGGTCAGCTTCACTGTGACATCATAATGTTCTGCAAAAACACTTTTCTGGCCATTATTCAACACCACAGCTCAGGAACAGAAGAACAGATTGTGACCATTTTTCCACGTTCGATCAGATACTGAATTGGTGACACTAATCTTTGGCGTCCACCTTCAAACTGTGCTGAATGTATAGATCTTCTATGCTGTCAAGTTGAAGATGTGTGTGAAGCATCCATGTTTTAGAATCTGTAGCTTCTTTGCAGCAACATCCATATTTAAAGCATTGTGGTCCGCCACAAGCTCATTGGTTCTGCTGATGTTGAGCTTCAGGTGATAGTCTCTCAGTGAAGACAGCAGAAATGATTGTATACTGCAATATATGCTGGAATCATACACATCAACAGCCATTGGTCACCCTTTCGTCTGTGTCCCAGCACACAAATGGAGTTTAATTTTTCACATTCACCACCAGAGGGCGTGTCTGTCTGTCTGTCCTCCTGCGTCCAGCTCACACTCTGCCCAGCAAGAGTGGACCTGTGTTTAGCAGCTACCCAGATATGCAGCGAGTGTCTCATGTACATACCAAAAACAGAGTGCCTCTTTCCTCTGGACACCTGGCCTGAACCATCAGTGAGGTCTCAGTCTGGTTCAAGAGGGACTTTCACTCTGAAGCATCACCTTACCTGTCCCATACTGACAGACTGACCGCGAGCATGTTCTGTCTTGTCACTTTCTCACCTCCCCGCTTGTTCTTTTACACATTTGTTCACATTTTCTCTCTCTTTCTCTCGTCATCCACCCTCTCTAGCTCTGCCCCTGAGGGGTTTTATTTACACTCGACATGCCCAGACAGTTGCATGTTCACCACTGCATGCACAGATCTGTGGTCGCAGATTAGAGGGGTGTGTATAATGGGGAGGGTGGGGGTGTGAAACGGCTCCTGCAAACAGCAGTCTCCCTAATGATTGTGAGAAGGTGGCAGTGAGACGGAGGGAGTTGCATGTATTTATTAACAATGAAGAATATTTTTCTTAAAAAACTCAATTAATGGTAGCTGCTGTCTATTACTCAGCATTTAGAAAATAGTGATTTTTAGGAGCAGGATATCCCCCTCTTTCCTTCGTGTTCGCTTGTTTCTAAATGGATAATCACTCTGTCCATATTGTTTGTTCCTGCATTGTTAGTGATTTAATTGCCTGTCTCTGGTAACAGCTGCGACTCACATAATTTCCAGAGATTTCTGTGGCACAGTTTCTGGTATTTGATCTTCCTCTTCAGGTTCTCATCAGCGCTGATGCAGCGAGAGTTTTTGCTTTTCACTGCCAGGGTATATTGCACCAATAAATCAACCTGTCACCGAGATATTCTCACAGCATGAAGCTATTTTAATGTCACAAACAGGTATCCCTGAGGATAAATGATAAAAATATAAACAGATGATTGGTGTCGTGTTTGGACCTGTTCATAAACTAGAAGCAAAGAGTTACTGAAAAGTGATATAAGGCGTCAGAAGGTCTCATCTCCGAGGTCGTTTTATCACCTATAGTTTGTGTATTAACTGGCTTCAGTTCATTGTTTTGTGCGGTATTGATACTGTATGTTTGCTGCCACGCCAATTAGCAAATAAAATCAACTGTTGATTAGACAAAGCATGATCCCTGCCAAACGCTGTACAGTCAGAATATTATGAAATCAAATTCTGCTGTAAAGGCAATCAGTGGAGGTCACAATATTACCACTTTAGTACCTTAAATCATCTGAAAAATGATTACGTTTACTGTCATTTGTCGTTATTTGAGGTTTCTTGTAGTGACTCGTGAGCCTCATCTTTCTTTGTGTTTTTCATTTAAGCAAATATATTCTTCGTTCCGACCCTGCTTCACCTATAATAGCACTGCACCAGTATTTCTACACCCGTGTTCGTGGCATTGCTCTAAGGATGGCAATGTCTGTCTGTCAGTTGCTCCACTACTTCGGTCTAGACTGAAATATCTGGACAACTACTGGATGGATTACCATGACATTTTGACTTTACCTTTAGCACAATTATTGCATCAGTTGCCAGGGAATTTGCTGCAGGCATTCATGCCCCACTCAGAATAAACTGGGGCCATGATCAGGTCAAAACTTCAGTTTGACTAAGACTGAGCTCTGTCACCAAATACCCGCAAAACTAATGACATTCCCATCAGCCTCGACTGTACTTTATGTTTAGTGTCATTATTAAATGTTAGTAAGCTAACAGGCTAAACTAAGGTGGTGGGCATAGTAAGCATTAGATCTGCTAAACATCAGAATATTAGCATGCAGAGTTTAGTATGTAGCTCAAAGCTCTACGATACCTAAGTATGGTCTCTCAGAGCATGGCTGTAGACTCTAAGTCGTGTCTTGTTCAACAGGTAATTCAACAGGTTTTTGTTGCCTCTGTCGATATCTCACTGTCTCACAGTGCACGTATGCACAGTGAAGGAGCTGATAGCCAATGTGATCATTCCTTTTTTCCATACTGGCCATGAAGTTATCTCTCCAAGTGCAACCCTGACACAAACTAATTGTGTTCCTGAGCCCATGTGCTAACATCCTTTATCCAATCATGTGTTCACAAAGTGGTGAACCTCGCTCTATCCTCGCTTGTGAACGGCTGAGCCTTTCCAGGATGCCCCTTTCATTCATCACCTGTTACCAATGAACCTGTTTACCTGTGGAATGATCCAAACAGGTGTTTTTGGAGTGTTCCACATCTTTCCCAGTCTTTAGTTGATCCTGTCCCAACGTGTTTGAAACATGATGCTGCATCAAATTCAGAATAAGCAGATATTTACAAGTATCAATGCAGCTGATGAGGTTAAACATTAAATATATTGTCTTTGTGCTGTTTTGAATTGAGTGTATGTCAAAAAAGCTAATTGTCACATTCTGTTTTATTTATGATTTTATTCAGTGTTTTCTGGCATCAGGGTTGTATGACTACAGTGTAAGAGATGGGAAGACAAAATCCACAGTCCTGGTTCTGTACAAAAATGTATTCTCTTGAAGCTAATATTAGGTATCAATTAAGTCTTTTCAGCATGAAATTCCTCTTTGTTTTTCCACGGGTAGTGTTGCCTTGCTGAGCTGCTGTGGAAGCAGCAGCAATAACAAAATCTGAATCTGTTCTTCAGGCAAATTGACTGCAAAAGCGTCCCTTTTCTCTTTGTTTTACACTTTCAACGTATTTTCATTCCTAGTTTAAACTAATTAAAAAAATTATTACTGCTGCAAAAGGTCCACACTTCCAATTACCTGCCTCCATTTCGGTCAGAAAATGTCAAAGGTCTATGCGTGATGACATAATGTCTCTTCTCAGATGTCTCCTACAATCACAGTCATCCCCATAGTCATAATCTTATGAAACCACATCCGTGGCTGCAGTTTGGCATTGAATACAAGTATCACTTAACATATTGGTATACAGTTTTATGCTTCAGTCGCTTATTAGATGACAGTTAGATATTTCCTGCCGGTGATTTCATCTGTGAGGACATCAGAGACCCATTAGTCTGGCCAGGGGCTGAGAGAGGCAGGAAACTAAGGTGTTGGAAAGGATTGCAGCCTGTAGACAGTGATGGAAAACCTGAAGTCAACATGATGGAAGTCTCAGAATACTCTGTGTGGACAGGTAGAGGCCTGACCTGGCTCACCCAGTGTCAGGTGATGTTTTGTCACTGTTAAAATAGAAACTTTAGGTGATGTGTTTGTTTCAGCTGCACCAGCATCGTGCTGCCAGTCCAAGCCAGCTTCTGTTCTTTTGTCTCTTCATGCATTTGTGTACAAATTTAGCAAATTACTTTGAACCCAAAGAATGAATCCTGACCCCAGTGAGATTGACATGTTTTGTTTTTTAGTGAAATATCTGGACAGTTATTTAATAGATTGCCATCAAATTTGGTGCACACATTCATGTACCACTCAGGACGAAGTGTAATAACTTCTTAATCCCACTCGCCATCACCACCACCATCTTAGAAACCGTTCCCATCAACCCCAGCAGTTCTTTGTGTTCAGTGTTCATCAGTTCAGCATGCTAACACATGAAACTAGGATGTTGATGATTGTAAATATCATACTTTCCCTGCTATTTCCATTGTGATTTATTGGTAGCATTTATCTCAAAGCACCGCTGACCCAAGTAAAGCCTGACAGAACTGCTACCACAGCTGTAGACTTTTAGTCTAGTTTCTGAGTCAGGTGCACATCAAATGACCAAATCCAATCATTAGCTTGATGTGGCATGATTTTCTTACTGCACTATGGAATAAAAACATGCTAAAAAACCATCTAATGTAAATATTTGCATCTAACTAGATGAGTAAAAAGCAGAGCAGTCAAAAAGAAAACTGCTGATGAACAAAAATGCTATATTTGGTATTATGAATTAAAATATTTTGATTTTGATAAACATGACACGGATCAGAAACTGATACCTTTTTTCTATATAAGTAAAGCTACAAAAATGGTGAGCTATAAATAAGATGTAAATCCTCAGTGAAATTTTAAACTTAAAAAAATAAAATGTACAATATTTTGTTAAATTAAAATATCAAATGTTTTTTTCCCCAACATCTTTTAGCCTTACACACAGCTTGGATTAAAAGTTGCCGAGCTCAGTAATTTAAAAGAAAAAAGGGTCCCGTTCCAGTGTGTGAAAGTAAAGCAGGGAGACACACTGACATCATATTGACGTCATGATGTGAAACGAGATATCGTCATGTGTTATCATCATCATCCTTCCTGGTCTTAAAGGCTACAGTGTTTGAAAGTGGTTCAAGTTTAGATCGTTTGACTGCTCTAAATAAAAAGAAAATTGGCATCATATCCAGAAAACCTTTCATATCAGCCACACATGGTTCAGACCAAATATCTGAAGAAGGCACTTACTTAATATCACTTTATAACTTCCAGTTAAAACCCATCATGATACCTCAGTGCGTCAATATCGACCAGCTGTCCTTGAAGGTAAGAGACTACCACAGTGGCAGCTCTTGCTTGCTAACAGCCCTATCATTAACTAGTACATTAACAGATTCCCAAGCAAATACACACACACCAGCACAGCCGTGTGAGATATTTACGTGACCCATGTACAGTATGCTTCGTGGCTAGGTGCCATTTTGGCGCCTTTGTCTCTATGCTAGGGTGAGCAGCTTTCGTAAGTTGACACCTACTTCTTCATATGACATGTCATGTGGAGGAGGTCTTTTTGCATGTTTGTGGATATCAGTGCCGCTCTGTTAACGCCAGTCTGGCAGCGGACAGTAACACGAGGCTGCAAGGAGCTGATGCAGTGTGTAAATTAAACAGGTCCTTTCCCTCCATTGCCTGTCTGTCTCTATGCCTTTTTTACTTAAATTTGCTTCTGTCATGTTTTACTGAATAAAAGTGGGGCTTTTGCAGTGTTTACCACGTGGTTATTAAGTGTAAGTGAAGAGGTGGCGTAGTTGTAGATTTTGGTGGGGCTGCAGTCTCAGACAGCTGGTTGTAAAAAGGCCGACATCTAACCTTGCTACCGTGCAGCGAGGATCAGGGGGATTTGGAGCCACACCACCCTCTTTAGATGGATGGGTTAACAGCAGCTCTCAACCCAGTAGTGTCCTGTGAGAGCCAGTGCCAAGACCACTTCAAATGTGCAAACCATAATCCCCCTCTGACATTAATATTTTCAGATGGAGGCAAGCGGGGAGCATGGTGGGGGGTGGCAATGTAAGCAAGGTCTTTTTGGCTGGCCTTGTTTCATGCTGGCAGTGGTGATAGACACTAAAGCCATTACTCATGGTGCAGGCATGTCCAGAATGTATTCTTAGCCCCTGTCTTCCTATCAGTCACTACAGAAAGGTTGGAGGGTCAAAAAATAAAGAGGTAACCAGTCTACAGGGCTGTCTGCACCACTGCTGTTTACCAGGGAGGGGGTGATATTTTAAACCTGGGAGAGCTCACATATTTACCCCACTCAGCCTGACTGACTTGCCATTTGGTGGGGTGAGGACCACTCATAGAGGACCGAGAGGGAAGCTCTTTAGTTACTACTTGATAAGCAAGTAGCTCGTAGCTTTTATAGATAGAAACGGTCCAGAGAAGAAGAGGAAGCGTGTCAAAACAGGAGAATACTGAGTTAAACAGAAGGTTTGGGGAAGGGGGAGACACTCTACTGAGGCGAGAGGAAGCCAGGCTGAGCTGACTTTTCCCTCAGAGGAGGAGTTGCAGTTGCCGGCCAGGGCAGGTCCCAGGGCTGGCAGGGCTGGCCCTACTGCTTCTCCACCTCCTTTCCTTCCTCCTCTTACTCCTCCTTCTCCTCCCTTCAACCATCAAGCAAACTGCTGTGCAGTGATGAACTTACAGGCAGAGGCCATGAGCAACACTGGAATGCTTAGAAAATCCTGCCAAATGAACTTCTCTGCCTCAAGTGAGGGAAACTCCAGAGGTTGAGCCATCCATAAGAGGACCTCCACTGCAGCACAGACTGTCGCCCCTTTGTCTTCTCGTCCATTTTGGTTGCACTCACTGGTTGAGTGCACTGAGAGGCTGAGGGGATTTTTTTTATACGCTTTGTTTTTCTCCGTTTTTGCTTTTGTAAACCGGAACAGTGGCAACCTTTTCTGTAGCACGGTGCAAGGACCAGCTCCACTCACCCAAGATGAGCCGCTGGCTGAAATGCACCTCCATGCACTTTGTAGGTATTCACCACCAAAAGCTATTTTTATGGTTCATGTTTCTTTGGTTCTTATGCTTCCATCTTCAAATTGAATTACTGGAAAAAGGACAGTTAGGACAGTTATCTTTGGTGGATCAGTTGGTTGACTCGTTAACTGTTTAAGACTTTGCTGTGTATGTACAAATTGATTGTGTTTCAATCTCAGTCAAGGTTACACCATGTGCTTGTGTTCTCTGTTCATTTTTGACCCCAGTGTAAAGCACCCCACTTAAATGTGCTTCCCAGAAGCCTTAAAAGTACTCTGTTCCCATGCTTTGTAGCCATCACTCATGGGGGGGATTTAGTGAAACTGCAGTACAGCACATTCTTGGCACATTCTGCATTAACTGATGTCTATTATTGTGCTACAAATGGGAAAAAATCACATTATGTGTGTTGGTGTTGTGTCAGAAATGGATTTTGAGCCTTATATACGTCACTGTTGCATCTATTAGTCGGCTGATTTATTAGTCTAATCAAAACCAAATTATAGGTATCACTCTCTACGATTGACCTAAGTGTGTATTTAGTGAAAGATTTGTTGAAGTCTTTGGTTTGGGAGATGCTCTCAAACGTACTGTGTGGCTGATGGTTCACTGTCGCCATTGTCAGAACACAGACTGGAACAAGTATGACGATCGGCTGATGAAGGCGGTGGAACGTGGCGAGGTGGACAAGGTGGCTGCTGTTCTCAGCAAGAAGGGCATCATCCCGACCAAGCTCGACGTGGAAGGACGCTCTGCGTGAGTAAACACGGACACACACATACTCAATCTATATACAGACGCACACATCTATGTCCAGTGTGTTGACGTTCGTCGGCAAAGAGGTGTGAATTTCTACAACACATGATCAACACTTACATACTTACGCTTACATACTCTTATGGTTTCATACACATGTGGTTTCTTCTTGGTTTCTCTTGTGACTATCTGCCATCCCTCTCTGAATATTTGTAAATCTAAAAATGCTGAGCATGACAAATTCCCAACATTGTGGTGGTCTCCTCACCACACATTCCTGTCTCTGTTCCCAGATAAGGCATAGATGGGAATTCCTTCACAATTAGGTCGCTCTCACTCAAAAATAGGTTTTTGAAAAACATCAATGGTAATTCTCCCTGTGTGAGCCTCAAAAAACAGGAAAGAAAATCCTGCCCCACATGGTTAAGGTTGCAGGTTTCAACCTTGTACCTCCATCCAGCTGGCCTGCGTATGAAAGGCATCTCAGTTGCATTATTATGTGTCCATTTTTCTATCCACAAATTCCTCTTTTAGTGTCCATCTGACTGGAGGTCAGTGTGGGAGTTGGTATAAAGAATGTTTGTGGCCACTGAAGGCTTGACCACATTGGCCAGACACTGTTTATGTAGTCCCTACAGGAAATGACTCCCTGCAAGTTCAGATCAGATCCACTGTGGTGTTTGCAACGCCAGCTAATACATGCAGCCCCAGCTGCAGGCTATTATCAGGCTGAGCTGACATCTTGAAGGACCATGTTTTATATGGTAGGATTTTTCAGTGGAAACTGGAGAAGCAGTGGATGAACAGAAAGCTAAGACAAGGAAGGTGCAGCAGGAAAGAAAATAGGTCAACCTCAGTGAAACATGTAGGAATTTTCTCCTGTTGCACCTTGACCATGTGAGACCAGAGCTATTTCAGGTATCTCATGCAGACCTTCATCTCGGTCCTATTCATGGTCAGAATGGCCCAGCCTCAAAAAACAATGCATTGAGCTCTTTATAAAGCAGGTACTTTGTTTTCTTCCTAAATGTAACCAGATTCCGACAGCAGCATTTTGGGAGGCCCGGCGCCCTCAGTTTAATCCCAGATATATGAAGAAGTCACTGGTCTCTAGTCTGTGCCTCAGGTTTATTTTAACAAAGCTTTGTTTAAGTGTATAACTATGGAGCACCAGATCCCAGAAGCAAAAGTGTCGAGTATTTTCAGCAGTGTGTGAAATTCCCTCGTGGCTCCATTGCAAAGACCAGTGACTGAATACATGCACGCGTGTAAATAAACAGAATTATACACACAACCTGATAAATGCCTGCTCTCATAATAAGGTGCTAGAATTTGGCAGAACTAAATCTGGATCTGCGGCTGCCAATTTTGCAGTCACAGACTGTAGATCTTGGTTGTACACAAACACGCTCACGCTCATCATTTAGTGTTCCCCCGCAGGCTGGGCAGACCAGAGCAGGATAACTATAAAATCAACACATCACCTGAACTGAACATTTATGGAGGGAGAGTCATGCTTATGCCAAGTCTACCCAAATCAAAAGGGAACCACAATCACAACTCAGCAAGTCTGCTTTTAGTTCAGTGGGCCACACACAGACCGACACGTGTCTATGGCTCTCTGGCCAACAAAGGAATGTCGAATAGCGATCCCTTGTAATCATGGACCTCTGTGGGGAAACTAATTACAAACTGTTACCCCAGATATATAATTTGGTGTGCCCTGGATTAGCCTCATTGTGTTCAGCTAATGAATTCACTTCTAACTGTTCTATTGCGGCTTCCAGCTGAGTAAACAGTTTACATCTCTGCCATGGCACTAGCTGGATCCCACTGAGGTTAGCCCACCCATCACACCTGCTCATTCTGTGCGGCTGTGATAGCTGGCTGATGAGGGCGCCACAGCGAAATTAGCCCATGTGACAGCACACCACTCGAGACGAGCGCTCGCTTGGCACTGACTAAAGATAATGCTGCGTGCCCATTGTTTGTCAGGATCAGCAGTAATGAATTCTACGCTCAAGTGTCTTTTAAGAATAACAATAGCAAGCTGTGAGTTTCACAGTTGGATCTGCAGGATGTTGAGGCCAATTTTATGAGAGATCAAGAACAGACTGAGGTTAATCCGGTTTTTGAATTGAACAGACAGTTTGGTTTGTAATTATGTGGACTGCATTTGTAACACTGCGCACATACTTTCAATCTTTGTCGACTTACATTTCTTGAGCTGGTTTTTCCGAGCCACCAGGCAGCCCTTGCCATTGTTATCACGCCAAATCAACATGCAGAGACTTGAGTCTTGCTCGAGATTGGTAATCTACAGAACATGGAAGAATTTGGAGCTGGTGCAGCCACAGTTTTGGCTGTTTGTCTGCCTTTAGAGACACAGATAATCATATACGGCTCAGCCACCAGCATGTACTCTCTGGTTTACTCTTCCCTCTACACTCTCTAAAAATAGCAACCATATCCTGCAGGCTGTCGACCTGAAAGCTGCCCAAGGAGCAGGTGTAAAGATGAAATGACATAGCCTAATGTCCTCTCTTAAAGCCGGATCCATTAGTGCCAGAATTCATTTCTACCCATTTCACTGAGATCTCCAGCTGGGTGAGCAGTTTATACTCCACGGTCCTTTGTGTGTGGTCAGTATCAGACGTTTAGCTGTTTTGTCAGTTTCTGTCTTAGCTTAGGACGCAAATGCATGATTTTAAGCTAAAGTTCGTGCCACTCACTGTCACGTGACTTGTCATTCCTTATTCATCGCAAAGTCACGAGGAAGTCCTCTACTCCAGTTCAAGTGTGCATTTTTTTATTCTTGACTTTGTTCAGAAGCATTCCTTCAGTACACTCTGGAAAATGCTTTGGCTGGTGAACTTGGCGAGTCACATCACTTAAATCCCCTCACTTGGATAGCTGTGGTCTGCTTCCTGTCTGCTGTTTGCCCCCAGAGGTCAGGACCCACCGCTGCTCCCCAGAGAACCAGCATCTCCTGGCCATCAACACGGCTTTTAATACCCGCGCCAGCGTTGAGGTGACAGCCTAGCTGTCTCCTTGGCAGATACCTCGGGGTTAGTGTATAAACAGGTTCATGTGGCTTGATGGGTGACAGACTGAGATTGGTTTACACACAAGTGCTTCGCAGACTTTCATGGCGAGTGGCGGCAGTGCTGCTGTGGGTTAAACCAGAGAAGGGGAAGAGGAATGTTTCCAGTCGAAAGTGATGATTAATGACATGTTGGACGTGCAGTGGGAAACTGCTTAATTGTGTAGGCAAGTAATAAGGAAATAGGAACATTTTCTGATGGTTAAACATGAATAAAACTTTGACATAACGGTTGAATTTAAAGGTTTATTTGATAGCAGTTCAGGTGCTCGTCATTGATATGGAAATGTTCAAATTTAGGACTCAAACATTGAGTGTCAGAGTTTTTTGATTTTTTTTTCTTTTTAATTTTGGCATTGTTTAATCATCATTGCTCTCAAAGTGTAGTATTTTAGCATCCTTTTTCTTTTAATCACTTGATCGTGCTCATGCATGCGGTGTTCGTCTTGGTTAGCATGGAGGCATTACACACCCTGAGGTTTCTTGTAATTTGCTTTGAGAACGCAGATCTCGCTGATAGCGTGGAGCCAGGTGTCTATTTGCAGTCCCTGTCTTGTCTTTAAATTTCACCCTCACCTCCCTTCTCTTTACACCCGCTCACTTTTTCCACTTGCCCTTTTCTACCGCGTGCTGTCGACTCTTGACCACCTCCCTCCGTCTCGTGCCCCGTGTGATTCCCTGCCTTCATTTTTCTCCCTCTCTCTCTCTCCTTGCTTCCCAGGTTTCATTTGGCTGCAACGCGTGGACACCTAGACTGTCTCAATCTCATCCTGGGACACAATGTTGATGTCACAGCAACTGATGCCACTGGTGAGTTCAGGTTGGATGAAAGCAGGACCTGGAGGTCTATTTATATACTTTGATGTGTTTCTAATTTTTTGTCCACCCCATTATGTCAGTGAGGGTAGACTAAATACTAAAAACCGCATATATCTTAAAGAAGGTATGATGTCCTTTCCATGTTACCACATTATCAATTAGAGCTGCAGCGATTATTATATGAATCGATTAGTTGATCAAATGAAAATTAATCGCGAACTATTTTGAGAATCTGTAATCGTTTCAGTCCTTTTCAGATAAGACAGTGGAAATGTACTCAAGTATTAATTGGTTCCAGTTTGGTTGGATGCCAGAACAAACTCAATTAGATCTGTTTCTAAATGGGAATCTGGTGATGGTGTAAATCCTTGTCACTGGACCAGCAAATCCTACTGGTTGGCCACACTGCAGTAACATGTACTGTGAGGGGAATTTGTTACGTAGAACTGAGAGAATAAATGTCCAGACTCATAAAGAGAAGCCAGCTGCACTTTCTGTGTGCTATAAAGAAGCTTTACTGTTTTAATTCGGAATTGTTTCTTGCCGATCACTTGTAACTGATGAGTCACTTACTGTACAAGCAGCCCGTTCAGATAACACAACACAATTCATGTCAAGCTGTGACTCACTAATTGGCTCATTAGGATCAAACCTCATGTTTTACAAACCTGCTTTGCCAGCTGAGACGAACTCAAAGTGACGCACTGATTGATCTCATGGTGCCTGTTCTGCTGCATCTGCAATGGCACATGTGCAGTTATTTTTATTTATTTATTTGTTTGTTTGTTTTTAACATCAGCAGAATTATCTACAGAGTGACTTATACTGGCTGCTTGACACAGAGTAGTATTGTTTCCTGGCACCCAGCGTAGTGATGACTGCACATTCTGGCATTTGGCTGTAAAAAAAAAAAAAAATTCACAGTAAACTCTCTGTAAACTCTAGATTGTGAATGTACTTCATTCTCTGACTGCTGCATTGATCACTTTCAGGTAAAAATGCTCTTCACCTGTCTTCAAGAAATGGACATTCTCTGTGTGTGCAGAAACTCCTGCAGGTAAAGTGCAGCCGTCCTCTCTCTGTTCTTCTGGCACTCTTTGTACCCGTCTGATGTGGCTCTTTGGTTGGCTCGTGTTGGTGTGTTGTATATCTACACACATGTCTACTGTGTGCGTGTTCCACAGAGCAGCTTCCCAGTCACTGGCCAGTCAGAGCAGTTTCCCTTTCAGCTCCTTTAAATAATTATTGCCGAACAGCTCTGGCAGCTGAGCCCGCTCCGTATCGGTCAACAGTAGGCCCTGTTGAGTCACCATGACCCACTGGAGGATTTATGTGTTTACAATGAGGGGGCTATCTCTGCAATATTGTGCTCTCATAGTGTCGTAGCCCGTCCCCCTTCTCGCGCACGGCGGTGATCTAACGCAGGTCGCGGCTGTTGGCAGGGGGTTGTCAGTGGTGTTGACAAGCCGACCCTCCTGCAAACCTGCCGTCCATTCTTGGTGCCGTCATCACACCAGACATAGCAGCTGGACGCCAACACCCACCACCCCCACTATCTCCCTCCGTCAGCCCGAACCCTCAAGGTATAGGATATCCCCCCTCCATGCTCTACCGTCAGCGCCCCCCAACCCAACCCCCCCA